>JAQSVV010000143.1:0-481991 GCA_036375495.1 Agrotis segetum
TGGGTGCGTCTCATTTCATATAAAGTTATTTGATATATTTTCATTTCAATAACGTTCACATGATATAATCAACGTGAGATATACCAACGGTTGATATAATTTCTCCACACATAATGTTTGTGTTACTCTAAAACTCATTTCATATAATTTTATTTGATATAACGTTTAATAAAGCGAAAATCATTACATATAACGTTTGAAACGTATAATTTTTCAGTTATTTGACCTAGGATGCAAGAGCGAGCGAAGCGAGCTCGGGACTTTGGGCACCCCGACACGGACAGGTTAGGTTCGAAGGGGATTGCGGGGTCTGAAAGACCCCGCCATCCCCTTCGTGTTAGGTTACTTTAAACCCTGTACGCAGAAATAGGAGCCCCGCGAAGCGGGGCTCCGTCGAAGATTCACGGCAGGTGGTACTATTACTAGGTACATCAGTGTTAGATTACTTGCCAGGAAGAAAAAAAAAATTAGACCAAATAAGTTTTATGTCTTTTGAGCGGTATAGAAAACGATTTTATATTCATTGATTGTTATGCTTATAGAAATTAGTCATTATAAAATTATGTCAATCGTTTATTATATTATAAGATCGTTATATCAAATAAAATTATATGTTCAGTTGTTATCTCTTGTAAGTTTTAGAGATTTTGTAGTTATATCATATATTACTTACCCAAACAAACTACTCGTATGTTTCGTAAAGCCTTAGATAATAGAAAATCTCATATGTTCAACTGTTCCATTCCAGGTTTCCTGACTTTTATAAACTGCTGCAACGTAAAGTGGGTGACGCGAGTCCAAGACTCGTTCACAGCGGCCAAGATCCTCGCTCTACTGGTGACATTCTTCGCCAGCCTGTGGTACTTATTCTCCGGGCACACGGAGAACTTGGAGGATATGATGCAGGGCACGAGCACAGAGCCCGGAGGCCTGGCTATTGCCTTTTATACGGGGCTATTCTCTTACTCCGGATGGAACTACTTAAACTTCGTCACAGAGGAATTGAAAGAGCCGTACAAGTGAGTCGTTGATTGATAAATAGTTTGTTATTTTGATATGTAAATTCTTTACGATCGTACGAGATGGTATGACTGTTATTTTGATCGTCCTGCTAAATATTTGAAGTCATATTAAAGAAAATTGGGTCTACGGATATGCATTAGACCTAACCAGCTTTAAGATTCACTTAATAATGTTAAAATAGCAGGCTAATGTTTGTGATAACCACAAACAAAATCTTTACAAAAGCTCACAACGGCGGATACAAGGGGGGGGTCATGGGGGTCATGACCCCCCCCTGGGCGACAGGCTGGGTCATAGGTGGCCACTGCAATTTTATCTAAGTTTATTATAAACTTAAACAAATTATAAACGAAAGGGGCACATAATCAGAATAATGCAATTCTGTGCTGTTATTGGTTATACCTATTATAGCAGGGGTGACCAACTTCATTAGATCTACTGTTTATTAACGAAACCCTGTGCGATCTACCAATTACATACTTCTTGAAGTCTTAAAAACATGAAACAGCATAGTTCAGTACACAATCATGTAGTATTTTTTATTGACCAGTCTAAGAGTTTCTTTTCATATCACATGTGAGATTGTTTCCTTAAATTTACATAAGTACTTTGGATTGGAAATCTGAGTTGGTGATGTTTAATCAACATATTCGTATAGGTACGGGGATTGGCCAAAAGGGAGAAATCTGAATCCATAAGAGATACGGAAAAACTTTCATAGGAACATTTGCTCTTTTTTGGTGTTCACAATTTACGCGTTTTTATTTTTTCAGTCAATTGTGAGTTTCACACAAAAATGAGTCATTTGGCCATTTTTTTTGTACCATTCGACTTTTCTACTTACTTTTCTTTCGGAAGTCGGTGGCAAAAAAACAATGAAATTAATAAAAATAACCACCGACTTCCGAAAGAAAAGTTTTGTACCTACAAAACTTTTCTTTCGGAAGTCGGTGGTTATTTAAAAAAAAAATGAAACCGCCTTCAAAAACAACCACAAAAAAGGGTAAAATAACTTTATTTTACCCTTTTTTGTGGTTGTTTTTGAAGGCGGTTTCATTTTTTTTTTTTCATCCAATTTATGTGAAATAATATTTTCAATTAGACCACCTTCTGTCGTCCCGATTTTTTCCATGAAACAAAGTCGAATGGCACTAAAAAAAATTGCCCAACGTCACTCATTTTTGTGGACCACTCACACTTGAACAAAAAAACAAAAACGCCAAAATTATCAACATCAAAAAATAGCATACGCTTCCTAAGAAAGTTTTCCCGTATCTCTTATGGAAGCGGATTTCTCCCTTTTGACCAATTTCAAAGAAAAATCCTGTATAGGTCCTATACTACTCGTATTATTTATATGTTTTGCCTTGCCACGACGACTGGACTAAGTCGTGAACTCGTGATCGACCCGTTAGCCACCCCTTTATTTTCTTTTTTAGTGTGGTCAAATCTTCAAATGAGTCTCCCAGTCTCCCAGGGCAGGGCAGAAGGGACTGTCAGACTTGTACTGACTAAAATCCACGGTGTCCTTCAATAGCCCTTTACGTTCCAGGGTCACGGTATTCGGGATGTCTTTCTTTCAAATCTATCTGAACTAAACTACGGGATAAGCTGTCTGCGACATGGTGACCCCCCCCTGATATGAAAGCTGGATCCGCCCTTGAAAGCTCATTAGTTCTTCAACATAATTATTGCAGCTGCAATAGTTACTGTGAACAAATAGTGCTGGGAGCACATTACTGCGCCCATCTCATTAGTTGCGGGTCATTTGTTTATGCGCACTGTAAACATGGTTAGAAGCATAAACTTTGTTAGTGTAAACTTTTATGAATCATAAGAATTCTCACTCATTTGTTTATAAGTTTGTTATTATAAAATTATCTACGTACATACAGTATACCACGAACATTTTAATAAATATTTAACTACTAGTCTCAAAGAGTCTCAGGCCTAGTTTCAATTCCCACAGTGGGCCATCCGGTCAGCGACCGTATGGTTAGCTCTCTCCGTAGGTAGCTGGTTAGAAGTCTAAATTATATGTAGGAGGCTTAGTAGCACGAAGATATTTTTATTAGCCGATGAAACCTTAATTTAAACAATCAAGTAATAGAATTTGGTACTTAGACAGGGAGACACCAATACCAAATTTCGTTTTTGTTTCCACAAATAACTCTAAATCTAATCTTAGGTTTATTCTTATACTGCTGAATTAAGTTCTCCTTTCAATAGACTACGAATTCTATGACCATTGTAATGGCTAGTCTCACCAATATATTTTCTACCTGAATCCCACTGCAACACGAAAAATTAACGTATTTATTATCCTTCTGTAACAAAGCTTGTATCTTTTTCCAGGAACCTTCCACGCGCTATCGCCATATCCATGCCGGTGGTGACGTTGGTGTACGCATTAACGAACGTGGCATACTTCGCAGTCCTCACGAACGATGAGATCCTTGCCTCCAAAGCTGTCGCCGTCACCTTCAGCGTTAAGATCCTCGGCACAATGTCCTGGATCATACCTCTATCTGTCGCTCTGTGCACTTTTGGGTCCTTGAACGGAGCCATCTACGCCTCGTCCAGGCTGTTCTTTGTCGGAGCACGAATGGTCACCTACCACTTGCGATATCTCTGATTGATGTCAAAAGGTTGACTCCTGTGCCTTCGTTGTTATTCCTTGTGAGTATACTTCGTACATATCTATATTTCTATTCTAACATTTATGAAAGCAGAAGAGTTTTATTTGGTTGCGCGATTTAAAGTAAGCGGCAACGGAAGTATTTGAAAAAAACTTTTGGCTGACAAATCTAACATTGGTAGGTTGGGTTTGCTTAACTCGCGCCAATCTAAGGAACTACTTGTTCAAATTGAAAAATACATTTGTATTGGATAGTCCATTTATTGATCAATACCTATACGACAAATAAAGTCAAGCAGCGATGTTGAAACCGCGGTGAACAGTAGCCATACAATGAGTTGTCTTTACGATACTCGATCGATCGCGTTTCGCGCTCTCATTGGTTGAGAGTTCATACAATCTTGGAGCGGGCCAATGAGAGAGCCAAACGCGGTCGATATCGCTGATCGAGTATCGTAATGACAACTCATGGTATGGGTACAGCTGTATTAAATGTCATGTAATTGCTGAACTTTTAGAACTTTCAAGCATTTGAATCAATTTTATGTAGGATTGAACAACAAAACTCAATTTACGTTTACTGTGCAGTGGGTGGCCAATAAATTGCTTCCTAACTGTAGCTCTCAAATACAAATATTGGAACGTTTGGCTGCGACAGAATAATGGTCACTAAACAAAGCTTCGTTACTACATGTAATTATGTAGCTTATTACTATTACCCTACTATGGTAAAGCCACAAGGAACGAGTTGAGATTTTGACAGTCTTCGAATGAAGGGATGCATAATTACACGTATGGTAAGCTTCAAAAAAACGATACCCAATTACTTATGTATACATAAGTATTAAAAAAAAAACAAGAGTTGATTCTCGTCTTAAAACATCCGACAAGATAAGCTTGCAACTTTTTTTTTTTTTTTTGATAGTGTCTACGGATTTTTGCCCTCAGAAAGTGACTTTTTGTTGGAAAACTGTTTTCGCTTTCGATTAAAGATAAGGTGATTATTGACTAAGTTCTGTTAATTTGATCTAGGTTTAATTAGGTAGGTACTATAAGACCGCATTAAATCTGTGATCATGAGATAACTGGACTGTCATGGTCATAATAGAAAGTTAATTACGGAGAAATTAATGTTTGCGATTGTAGAAAGTAAGATAGCGAACTCATTACAAATAGATTAATCATTAAAGATTGACCTCTATAAGCCTTTGATCTAATGTATCTTTTTTAAAATGTGTAGCATCGGTTGGTTTCTGTGTTGTTTTTAATGTCTTTTGATAATACTTACCCAGAACCACAAGCATATTAAGTAAATAGAAATTAAAGTAGATAGATCTCATAGCTAGCAACAACACAACATACTTTTAAAAAGATCAAAAATCCTAAATTACTATATTACTCTTACACGCTTTGGGATTTTAGCTAGAATTATCTTTACTTCTTATACAATATGTACACTATGTTTAAGATTACAATACTTCAGAAAACTATAAATAAGTAATATTATAATATTCTCGGATTGGGAATTACCTAGTTCCCAATTTTACATGAAAGTCAATAAACAACGCTAATAAACAATTTGTATTTCCTATCAAAATTGCGCATCTTATATATAAGTCAATATTGTGCATAAATAATCTGGACTAGCTCAAACTTAGATATAATATTGCAATAATTTTGTTATTCTGTATGTGGTGTGACTGAAGAGGCACACTTCATTGAGCCAGCAGACATCTATATCTACGTAACACTCTTCTTTTTCATCGTCCCTAAATTCAAACTACAGCCAGCACGATCGGTCGGGGTTTTACAGAAGTGGTTAGTAATATTATGAACAATTTCCTTTCAGTGCATAGCAACGCTCATGCTGCTACTGTCGAACAACGTGGAGTCCCTGATGGTGTACGTGACGGCAGTTGAGGCACTGTTCACGCTGGCGTCTGTCGCCGGCCTGCTGTGGATGCGGTACACGAGGCCGCACCTCCAGCGACCCATCCGCGTTAACACCATCCTACCTGTCTCCTTCCTCATCATCTGCACTTTCCTTGTCATCTGCTCCTGCTTCAAAAACCCCATGGAGGTCGGCATCGGCATCGCCTTCATAGTTCTCGGGGTCCCAGTATACTTCATCTTCATCGTGTGGACCAACAAACCCCAATGGTTACTCACAGCATGCAACTCCTTCAATCTCGCCTGTTCCAAAATATTCCTATGCCTCCCCGAAGATTCCAAGGAATTATGATCTTTAAGATATTACTTTATGTATTTAGCGTGATCTGATTAATTATTTTTGCTATTTTTATTTTACTTTTTTATGTCGATTTACGTGGCATAAGTGGGTTGGCATAATATTAAGTACAGATCTGTTATAACTATAAGTTGATGATTCCTATGCAATTATAGGTTAAGTAACTATGTGTGGAGAGATGTTAGGTATATGACAAAATAATTTCTTATTGATAATACAATACAATCACTGTTAATACGTGTGTTTATTGAGATACTACCCGCTTCCTACGTCATGTTTCCAATTAGATATTACATTATTAACAAAAAACATACAAATCAATTTCTCTAAAAACTCACTTGTTTTAAGTCTTCAAACATGAGTAAGACTTGGGTCAACAGCTCATTTTACCGGTAGGTAAAGTACCTTATAACATTACCTGTTGATTGGTAGGCAGTACGCACTGTATATACGGCTGTCAGTTCATATGACAATTATTGAAGGACGTGGACTTTTATGCAACAGCCCGCGCTGATGTTCCACTGTAAGTTTCAAAGTCACGGTGTCCCTATTTAGCTCTAGTACCGTGACCCTGGCAGGCGTTAGGCCCGCTATGGGGGCCCCCATCAGATTGTTGACAGCTCTTTGAAGCGCCCATGGTACACGACGCGCCCTCTTTCTGAGCATGGTCCATTTATGTAGTAGAAAAGCTATAGCTATATCGAGCCACCCATTATCCTCTGTCCTCAAGCCCGAGCCTACGGTGACCGGAAATCGCCTCGTGACGTCCGTTGCAGTCAGTGTATATCGCGGCGGTTGGTCGTGAGGTGTGTGGCTGTCCTCTCCCTCATGCATTCCGACTCCTCCTTCTCTGGCATAACTGCTTCTAATTCCGTCTCATCATGGGCTCAACGAATGCCGGGCGCTATAGGTCGCCGCCACCCATCGCCTCACTTATCACGGCGCGGCGGTATTCTGGATGAATGGGTGTTCAAATGTTACTCAACCACGTCAAAATGAACATGTTGGTCTACCATGATCTCTAGCGTGAGTCTTTAGGCTGTAAGAAAGAGATGGCGCCAGATGACTTGTATAGCTCCATCTCTGTCACACAGCCTACACTGGATCGCATTAAGGTGATTGCTTCGATGTAGCCCGCGAAATTCAAATTTTTTTACGTTTTTTGCAATTTGCAGGCCAGTGACATGTTGTAACTTTATAAATATTTGTGTTGCGCAAATAACAAGTATAATTTTAAATACAAAAAATATCAAAAAACTCGCTCCATCAGCTCTCACATAGAAAAGGTGCATCATGTTAAAATCTCCGAAATCTAACTACGATGCACCTTTTCTATGTGAGAGCTGATGGAGCGAATTTTTTGACAATTTTTATATTTAAAATTATACTTGTTATTTGCGCAACACAAATATTTATAAAGTTACAACATGTCACTGGCCTGCAAATTGCAAAAAACGTAAAAGAATTTGAATTTCGCGGGCTGGTTGGAGCATCCCCCTTAAGTGGTCTCTGGTGTTATTTAATAACAAGCAACAGTAAGTCTTACTACTATTATAAAGGCGAAAGTTTGTAAGTATGGATGTATGGATGTTTGTTACTCTTTCACGCAAAAACCACTGAACGGTGTGATGTATGTTGTAGTCATAAGTAATAGTGGGTATGCTGATATTGTTTTAATATAAATATTAGTGGGTACTTGGTTTCACCTGTCAGTGATTTTGACCAGTCATTATACGTTGCTTCGAACCGTGACTACGTCTATTATTTATTCCCGTATTTCGAGTGCTCCAACCCAAGAATTCTTCAGTGGCGACGAGGATAAACTATTACCTAATTGTGAAAGGTGTTTAGAGTTGATTAAACAAAAAAAAAAAATGTCGATCGGTAGGATTACCGAGTTCGACATCCACAAGGACGATTGGAGGTTGTATGTAGATCGTCTGGAACAGTACTTTCTAGTTAATAAAATATCAAGTGAGTTAAAAGTGCCGACGTTAATTACTGTAATGGGTGCAGCAAGCTACGAGCTATTAGTGAATTTATGTACACCGGCGAAACCAAACACAAAAACTTTTGAACAAATAACGGTTATTATGGAAAAACATCTTCAACCAAAACCGAGTGAGTTAGCGGAACGTTATAAATTTCGTAATCGCAAACAACTAAACAGTGAACAGATATCAGACTATGTGGCGGTTTTAAAGAAAATGTCTAAAACTTGTGAGTTCGGAGCATGGTTGGAAGAAAGTTTAAGAGATCAGCTGGTTTGCGGGATAAAAAGTGAAACGATTAGACAAAGACTGTTTGCAGAGGCTAAATTAGACTTCATGAAAGCATATAATCTGGCCGTAAGCATGGAGGCGGCAGAGAAAGATGCAGCAGCGGTTGTGGAGCAGACGGTTAGTGAGCACAAGGCGGCGGTGGACTGTCAGCTGATGATCAATAAGCGGCAGGGCGGTGGCGGCAGCGGCGGAGCAGTGAAAGGCCGCGCTGGTGGCCACTCGCAGGAAGGCGAGTACGCACAACGTAAGCGGCCGCAGGCAGGCCGGTTCGCACCAGCGGCGCCGGCGCCGGCGCTTGCGGGCGGCTCGGTGGAGCGGGAGCGGCGCGGGCGGCAGCGGGAGTGTCGAGCTTGTGGCGGGCCGCATGAGGAGGCCGTTTGCAAGTTCGGGCGCTATGTATGTCGGGTGTGCAACCAACAGGGTCATTTGCGACGTATGTGTCCGCGGTTGACACGTCATTATACCGTCGAGGCCGAGCAGTGCAAAAATAATGTAGTGAACAGCGACGATAGTGACGAGGTAATAATAATTGAACTTAATGAATTGAAAATTTCACAGTGCAGACCTATTGTTGTGTCATTAGAGGTTCAAGGAAAAATAATGAAGTTTGAGTGCGATACAGGTAGTGCTATCTCATGTATAAATGAACACACCTATAATAAGTTCTTTAGTGACTTAAAAATTGTAGAAAGTAATATTGTGTTGAGGTATTATACAGGAGAAACCACTAAACCATTGGGAGTTATTAAACCTCTAGTCAAATATAAAGATAAATGTAAACAATTAGACTTGTATGTGATTAAAAATGGCAAAACAATGTTACTAGGCAGGCAATGGTTAGCATCATTAGCAATACAGTTGCCGTTATTGGATTATCGTACTTCTGTAAATAACAATAGCATCTGTAATGGATCAAAGTTTGATATAAATATGTTTAGTTCCAGATATTGTAAAGTGTTCGCGGACGGTTTGGGGCGGTTCACTGGTGGTAAGGTTGGCATTCACTTGCGGCCGGGCGCGCGGCCGGTGTTCATGCGCGCGCGCCCGCTGGCGTATGCGCTGCGCGAGCCGGTGGAGCGCGCGCTGGGCCAGCTGGTGCGGGACGGCATTCTCACTCCGGTCGAGCGTTCGGACTGGGCGACCCCTATCGTGCCCGTCGTTAAAAAGGACGGCAGCATAAGGATCTGCGCCGATTATAAGCTCACATTGAATAAGGTAATAGAAGTCGATCGTTATCCACTACCTAGGGTTGAAGACTTGCTAGTTCGGTTGAATGGTGGGGAACATTACAGCAAGCTGGATCTTTCTCAAGCTTATGCCCAATTTGAGCTAGATGAATCAAGCAAATACACCGTTATTAACACACACAAGGGATTGTTTCGCTATAACAGATTAGTGTATGGTCTTGCGTCGAGCCCGGCCATTTTTCAGAGACGTTTGGAACAGATGTTCGCGGATTTACCGCAGGTAGGAGTATTTTTAGACGACGTCATCATAACGGGGCGCACGGCGTCTGAGCACATGACTAATTTATGCAAAGTTTTTGATCGATTAGAACAGTATGGGTTGCGAGTGCGGAAAGACAAGTGTTCCTTCTTTGCTAAATCTGTAGTTTACTTGGGGCACGTCATCAGTGCAGACGGTGTACACACTTGTACAGATAAAGTCCAAGCGATTATAAACACGCCGGCACCGACGAATATATCGGAGTTGAGGGCCTTTATAGGTATGGTTATGTATTATGCTAAGTTCATAAAAAACGTAAGTACAATTTTAGCTCCAATGTACAACTTATTGAGATCAGGAGTAAAATATGTTTGGAGTGAAGAATGCAAAAATGCTTTTGATAGGGTTAAATCGATGCTAGCTAGTAGTGGGGTGCTAACACACTACTCGGTCGACCTGCCACTCGTGTTGACTACTGATGCGAGTAGCGTGGGGGTCGGCGCCGTGCTGTCCCATATCACACCAAGCGGCGAGCGGCCGATGGCCTATGCCTCGCGATCTCTTAGTGTAGCGGAGCGATCATATTCACAGATTGATCGGGAAGCACTGTCAATAGTTTTTGGAATCAGGAAGTATCACCAATATTTGTACGGTCGAAGGTTTGTGCTGCGAACCGATCATAAACCGTTAACGTATATTTTAGGAAATAAAGTAGGAATACCAATTATGGCCGCATCTCGTTTACAGAGATGGGCAGTACTATTGTCCGCATATAATTATACGATAGAATATGTCACATCAAAAAAAAATTGTGCGGACGCATTGTCACGTCTGCCTAATAAAACAGATATTCGTTCGGATAGGACGGACAGTACGTATGTACATTTTGTAGAAGATTTTTTGCCCATCACTCATAATGATGTTAAAGAGGCGACGCAAAAAGATGTTGAGTTATGCAGAATAATGTCATACGTACAGTCTGGCTGGCCGAATAAATGTTCAGCTAAGGCAGAAATACAACCATATTACAATAGACGTCGCGAATTATATTCAGAATTCGGGTGTCTCATGTGGGGGTATAGAATGGTAATACCTACTAAATTAAGAAGTCTGATTTTAAGACAGCTACACACTGGTCACATGGGTATCGTGAAGATGAAAGGGCTAGCACGAAGTTATGTCTGGTGGCCTAATGTAGACGCGGACATAGAAGCTATGTGTAAACAATGCGAGACGTGCGCCGCGGAGGCTGACGCACCACCACGGGCGCCGCCACAACCGTGGCCCTATACCGCGCAGCCGTGGACAAGATTGCATATAGATTTCTTAGGCCCATATCAGGGTTCAAAATTTTTTGTGTTAGTTGATTCTAGTTCAAAGTGGATAGAAATATTTGAAATGAAAAACACAAATGCTTTAAGCGTCATTAAAATTTTAAGAGCTACATTTGCTAGATTCGGTCTACCCGAAGAGTTAGTTTCGGATCAAGGGCCGCCGTTCACAAGTGAAGAGTTTAGTTCATTTCTAAAAAAAAATGGTATTCGTCAAAGCTTCTCACCAGCCTACCACCCGGCATCGAACGGTGCGGCTGAAAACGCTGTAAAACTCTGTAAACGAGCCATAAAAAAGGCGTATAGGGATAATGTTGATGTGGATACGGCTTTACAAACATTCCTGTTAGCTTATCGAAATTCAGTACACAGCACTACAGGTGAGACACCTGCGTCAATCCTACAGAGGCGCTCACTCCGTTCTCGACTCGACTTGTTACGGGGGCACCGGGCATTAGAAGATAGGGTACGACAGGTTCAGGGACGCAAGGCACAGGGTGAGGGGCTTCAACCACGAACTCTGTGCGAAGGTGATACAGTGTGGGCAAGACAGTACGGTGCGTCAGATAAATGGGTAAAAGGAACAGTAAGAGATATAGAAGGTACTCGTAGGTATGTAGTGGATAGCGGTGACGGTCGACTTCTCAAAAGACACATTGATCAAATCAGGCGCCGTTCTCGTCTGTCAGATGTTCCTTGTCAAGGAGATGAGGGGAACATAGAGCATGACGGCCGAAGTGAGACTGCTGTGCCGTTACAGGCTGATGGCCAGTTAAATGCACCGGATTCTAGAGATTTTATTAAAGATCGACTACGTATTGCAGAAGGGGAAGGTGTGATGGACAGAGGTATTGATGATTCCCAAAGCAATATTGTGCCTACGATACCTCAGCCCATTGACCCACCTAGGTGTGACGCTGAGCCGACGGTACCGCCACCAGTGGAGGGTCCCAAACGTATACGCAGACCGGTTGTCCGGTTTGAAATAGATTAAGGTAGAAAATAAGTATAGTTATAGTTAAATGTAATATTATTATATATATAGCTTAGTTACTATTTAAAGAATAAGAAGGGAGGTGTGATGTATGTTGTAGTCATAAGTAATAGTGGGTATGCTGATATTGTTTTAATATAAATATTAGTGGGTACTTGGTTTCACCTGTCAGTGATTTTGACCAGTCATTATACGTTGCTTCGAACCGTGACTACGTCTATTATTTATTCCCGTATTTCGAGTGCTCCAACCCAAGAATTCTTCAAACGGATTTGGCTAAAATTTGGTACACAGATAGTTTATAACCTGGATTAACACATAGGATAGTTTTTATCCTGATTTTATGTTCCCGTGGGATAATTTTCGAGTTTTAGCGGGTGAAGCCGCTGGCAACAGCTAGTATTAAATAAAGTGGTTTAGGTGGCAAAACTCAAGTCCACAATTAAGTGCCTTGTATAAAGATCTCGCAATATATCTAGGTACGTGTTAGCTTCCATTTTATACCAAGTAACGTAGCTACGCTACTACGGCGAATTTAAGTCGTAGGCGCTTTTGATTAACAAATTGTGCCACTTGCTTCAATAATTTTATTAATTCAGACTTTAAAAGATAGGATGCATGATAGGGGCAAGCCTCGACCCCTGCTACGAACCTAACCTGGCCATGTTGGTGTATCCCAAGTCCCTCAACTCATTACCATCGCACTAAGACTGAAACTGGAAGCTGAACTGGAACTTAGATTGGGAACAAACAGGTGGTCGGAGCTCTTTTGAGAGGAACCTCCAAACACAACGCGCCGCGACTATTATTATTTATTTATTTTCTAAAATATTAACCTTGTTTTTAAAACAAAGCTAGCCACACAACGAAAACCTCTCTGTGTTTAACGTGCGAATGTTATTATACAGCACGAGTTACAGTAACAGCGGGTTGCCAAACATTCTTAATAAAAATATTATTAAAATAACATTAGGTACTCTAATTCACTTTTCACAGTAGCAGTTACTAAGTACTACATATCATCATCATCATCAGCCTATTAATGTTCCCACTGCTGGGACGCAGGCCTCCTCTCTGTGAGAGGGAGTGGGCCATAATCCACCACGCGGGCCCAGTGCGGATTGGTGGATGTCACATGTCTTCGAATTTTTCGGTTCTAGGACATGCCGGTTTCCTCACGATGTTTTCCTTCACCGTTTTGAGAGCAGTGGTGATGAAATAAATTACACAAAGTAATGCGCCTGGCGGGGTTCGAACCCATGACCTACAACAACAGATAAATTAATTTCTACGGGCAATGTTACTTGCGTGCGAGTTGCATCTGTCGACAAATAACTTAGACTCTAGACGTGTGGACGTGCAGTGGCGTATTTAACCTTAGGCCAAAATGGCCCTGGCCCGGGGCGGTATGCAGGCTGCGAGGGGCGGCACAGCCGTTATAAGTTTGTCTTCTACAAGGTGGTATGGAACTCTAAGTGTGAAGTTTGAGAAGCACTTTACTTTTTTTGGGTTTAAGTTCCAGGGTGGCAAGGTTTACAGGCCCAGGGCGCTGAAATTTAAATACTGTGGACGTGTCATGCTGATCCATCTGCTGTTATATCTAATAGACGTCCACTAAATCATCTGTTGACGTTAAAGATTATCGTATCAGCCGTAGCATGTCCACGGCTCAATAGGCCTCCCTGGTACATTTCTAATAGGACCGGTTGGAAGTTACTTGCATCCAGTGAGATCCTGTTTTAGGTAGTGGATAATACGAGTATCAACAAATGAGGACTCCCACCATGGGTGAGCGGGAGGGACTGACTGTCAGACTTATACTGACTAAAATCAACCATATTCCTTCGATTGAACGTTACGTTCCAGGGTCACGGTAGCCTGTTTTGACATTGCCGGGAGCCTGGCAGACGCTTGACCATCTGTGGGAGCCCCAACAGAATTCAGGTGCTCCTGGTACTAAGTATTGCCTGAAAATATAAAACACCAAAGTGTAACATATTTGGGGCCTTAGATCCAACACTGGGTTTCCGTGTATGCACTAAACAGACCGTCTGATTTATTTATTATTTATCGTCTCTAGAAGGAGATATAAGTACGACTATGAATGATATCTATCGAGTCAATTATTACTTTTACGGTCAAAGAAAGAAGTTTGACAACCCTAAATACACGCCCGATATTTTTGTTTATATAAGAAGGATATTTTATAAATAACCGGTTTCCTTATTATTATTATTGAAAGAGTTTTGTATGTTTTCATAATGCTGGCTCAGGTAGACGATACGGTTCAGGTGGAAACTGGAAACAGGTCAAATAGAGCTATTTTGCAGCCATTGGCGCCAATAAACATCAAACTACCTAACCCTGCCAAAATTACACTGTTGAACATGAACCTTCTCCTTTGGTGATAAACTTGAAAATCATTCAAATAAAGACAGGTTAGGGTAGCTGAATAAACATCACGTCTGTAATCCACGAATGGTTGGAGAGGTGTTCCTAATAAAAGTGCAGCCAGCAACAACGACGATGTATAAAGAAAATACTTACGTACTCAAAATATTGAACAATATGGCGATGCTTTAAAATATTTCGAACACATCAGCGGTTACCATTTGGCGAGATAGTAGTCATAAGCAAACTATTCATCGGCGTAGTCCCTATTCGTACTTCCTACTAATATTATAAATGCGAAAGATTGTGAGGATGTATGTATTTGTGTGTTTGTTACTCTTTCACGCAAAAACCATTGAACGGATTTGGCTAGAACTTGGTACACAGATAGTTTATAACCTAGATTAACTAATAGGATAGATTTTATCCCGATTTTATGTTCCCGTGGGACAGTTTTCGAATAGTAGCGGGTGAAGCCGCTGGCAACAGCTTAATGTCTTTTTATATCTCAATGACAGTTTTTGTCTGCGTGTCCAACGCGCTGTCCCTGATGATCACTTCCCTTACCACCTTGGCCATTTCCTATCATTGTCAATTTATTTATGCACTGTGATTAATATAGCAACTTTAAACATCCGTGTTTGCGTTAAATCCGATGGTTCAGATTTTTAAATTCTGATTTTGCAAACTTGTTTGTGATGTTGATGAATATGAGAAATCAAGCGACTTTGCCTTAAACAAAATAGTGAAAAAAAAAACAAAATTTTGAGATTAAAACCCTAAAGAACTAAATAATAATTTTTAGGTTTTTAAGGATGACTAAAGCGATAATATCAGACTAAAATTGTCTCTGAAGTCCCAACATTTCCCGAGATAAAGCTTTTCAAAATTCTAGTCTTAGACTGCCAGATAAATTCTGACTAAAATCCATCGTGACACCGTTACCTGCTGTTACCTGCTAGGGTTTTTTAGAGTTCCGAACCCAAAGGGTAAGAGGGGATCTATTACTAGACTCCGCTGAGTTACCTTTGTGGAAAATGTTGCGTTAAAAAGAAACAAATTGCAGCTCAAAAACTAAAAAAAACAACAATGAGAAATAACAGGAGTCCTAGTATTTGAATTATTTGTCCAACAAATAACTAGTTCGCGTTTAAACTCGTGAGTTTTTTTAACCAAAGCAATGCTCGGCCAAGCATGTAAACTGACGTGCTTGGTTCTGAAATCACGTACCTCTATAACCAATGTTATGAAGTACTAGCGACGTCGCCATTGTATGCTTACCGTGAAAATTGGCCAAATTAAAGTTTCGTAACCGTTACGGAAGCCTACAAAACGTCCAATAGTTCAATACAAGCGTACTGTAATCATAATGACCAGCGTTTCAGGAATTTTCCGGATTTTTTTTGCAGGATATATGGTTGAGCTTTGTTATTTTTCCGCAATTTTGTAAATATTGATCGGTATCAACGAAACTCTACGGTAGACTGGAGACCTTAAAATTATACGGTCTATCTTTCTACAACATTCTTCGTTCTCTACCTATTCTAATATTTAAGACTCGCTGATAAACAACGGACTAGACTTTCGGGCAAATTAAGTTTTTTTTAAATTGTCCCATTAAAACTACTTCTTGTAAAATGCCAAAATACCAACGTTTTCTCGCTTCAGACGTGTCGACCCGATTGAGCTTACCTATTATCCGAATTCCTGAAGAATACCTATAACAAAATGTAACAAATTAATTCAAAAAAATGCGTTTATTCAATGACTTAAATTCTTGCTTCCTTTGAATGTGAGTTCGCATAGATAGTACTAATAAGTATTCTATGTAATGGATAAGAAATAAATTGGATGGTTTTGTTGTATCAACTGTAACGGCTGTAACGGTAGCTGAATCCAATGGAGTCATTTTTTATTTTCTCAAATTTTATGTGTCATTGTGGTATGGTAACGGATCTTAGGCGGAGTCGGGGAGCTTTCGCACGAAACTTGATCGAATTCGAAATGAACTTTGTTGTCAAGTTGTCTTTTACTTCTGCTAGCCTTCTACTGGATGCTTTCAGGCTTATTGTAAAGCCCTTCTTACATAACGCGACGCAAGTGTCCGATACCTAACGACTTTACCCATTGACCCATGGATTTGTATTGCAATAGTCGCCTGAATACCAAAGTCGAAAGGTATCGGAGACTTGCTACGCGTTGTGTATGAAGGGGCTTACGCTGATGTAAGTTGTGATTTATTAGAGAAAAACAAGGAAATAATAATATTATGATCTACTATAATTAAGTACCATTATTCTTTATCCTTTAAAAAATATTTTAAAAACACAACTGAACAGTCCCAAGGGAAAGTGAGACGAGAGTTCATCATAGTTTTGGAATTAGAAAACAATGCCGATATTAAATATTTTATTGCGCGACATTATCTCCGTTTTAAAGTATGTAAAACTGTATTTTAAACATAACTACTGCTGAAAAGTAACGTCCAAATTGCTTATCTCCCCCAGTCTGTCCAAGAGTCGACGACCGGAAATTGGTTGTTATGGTTAAACGAAGGGCCAGTCTTTATCACGTCGTTTAACGTCGCAACTTTTAAATCCAACACGTGGACAAACAGGTGCCTTCCGATCAAACACAGGTTCATCTGCAAATAAAGAGGAGATACTGTAACGTGATATTCGATATGTATCAAGCCTTTTTTTTTCCTGGTAAATATATCTGAATCTAGTACCCAGGGCGAGACGGGTCACGGAAGGGACTGTCAGACTCGTACTGACTAAAATCCACGGATTACTTTCTGGGGGTTACAGTCTCTTTACGTTCTGGGGTTTACGTTCCCTGTACGTTCTGGAGTTCCTTGATGAAAGCAATCCCGCCACTATGTAATGTATCAAGGTAGCATTCGTAAACTACTAGCTAGCTTATGGATCTCAATACGCATGGACCATATTCCTAGTTTTTCCTTTTTATTGTATTTCGTTATTTTAAAATGTTGTTGATTTCTTTACGCCAAATAAATGATATTTCTTTGTATCTTTCATATTATTGGCTTCGGTCTGATAAGTCTCCTGGTTTTTTTTATTTAAATTACTGGTATAGCCATCACCGTTACCGTGGTTGTACTGTCAGCAAGTGGGAGTTTGCAACACAAACGTGAAATGAGAGGCTGACATGTCTATTTTGATGGCCTGTTGAGGTGATTTGACACCACTTCAGCTTACTTTTAAAAACTTCCACGCTTCTATCATTTTACAAACAAAGTAGGTACCTGATGACGGTCGACAGTGTCAGTACCAAATAGTAAACTTAGCCCGCGTCCTTCAGTGCGCATCAGGGACGTGCCTTTCTGATGAATTGAAGAACATAGCTGATCATTTATGGCAATGCCGAGGCAGTGTATTTTGTTATTGTACAACTCATCAACTGGTGCCAGTCTGACGGGGTCGCGGGACTGGCTCATTCATTAGAGGACTATTAAATGATCACCGTGGATTTTAGTCAGTACAAGTCTGACAGTCCCTCTCGTCCCGCCCTGGGTAAGAGGATTCATTCGATGAATTTTGACACTATAAAAAAAAAGTTGGTGTAGTACATATTTTTTAATCTACAAGATTCCGGTTGCACTGGAAAGTTCGTGTAGCGTAGATAATACCACACTTTGAAAACTGCGCTGATTACGCGGGCGATATATTTCGCAACACTTGACATCTTCGGGTATTTGTACACACTGCTTATAATGCTGCTTGGCAATTAAAGTTACATGTTATTAGAAGAGGAAAATGATCGGACCAATAAGTTGCGTCAGTAACTAAACAATGGTCCAGCGATCTTCGACTTCCGTTTCCCTCAAGCCCTCACTTTATACCTACTCGTAATTATGCATAGCTGCCAAAACTCATTGTGTTTACGTCCACACATAGCCATTGCTGATCACCACAAAAGCTATTATTGCCTTTGTTATGACAATACTGTTTATTTTTAATATAATCTTTGTTTTCTCAAATAAAATAAAACCATATACACATATTTTCTGCAAAACAATTCCCACTATTTTTAGGGTTCCGTAGTCAACAAGGAACCCTTATAGTTTCGCCATGTCCGTCCGTCCGTCCGTCCGTCCGTCCGTCCGTCCGTCCGTCCGTCTGTCCGCAGTTTAGCTCAGAGACGCACAGTACTAGAGAGCTGTAATTTGGTGTAAATATACGGATTTGTTGTGCCGAAAAAGTGGTAAAATAAAATCTCGTAAAATATTTTTTTTTAGGGTACCACCAGTACTTACACGTAAAGTGAGGATTTTTTTTTTCTCGCGTACCCCTTAGTGTGGGGTATCATTAAATAGGCCTTTAAAAAATAATGTGAGTTTCCATTAACAATTTTTTGATAAAAAAAAATCGTTTGTGTACTATTAAGGTTTAAAGTGCTAAATTTTGCTCGATTCGAGTGTCCCCCCCCTCTACCAGCTAAACGGTTATGTTTGGGGGTGTGAAAAAATTCACAATAGTAGTATATATAACGAAGTTTAAAAGAAAATTATCACGACTAAGTAGGCTTTACAACTTTACGAGTAATAGTCGACCAACTTATAAAATGTACTTGGATAACAATTTTCTTAAACAAAATGTATCGGAGACAACTGCAAATGTAACTTTGTCAACTTTATTTTTACAGCTTTAATAGGTATGTTTTTGAGGATAGGTAGGTTTTTATCGTCAACTATTTTTAACTACCTTCAAAAATAGGAGGAGGTTGTAAATTCGTCGTAATCTTTTTTTTAATGTATTTTCCCCGATTTCTCAAAGACTCCTGGACCGATTTTGAAAATTCTTCTTATTTAAATTAAATCAGCGAATCATTTTAGTTAGTTCGCATAAGTATTTTGATGGGCAACTACGGAACCCTACACTGTGCGTGGCCCGACATGCACTTGGCCGGTTTTCTATGAATAGAAAATGCTTGACCATTTTTCGCGTCTATCTATCCAGTCATGTCATGCTCATGCCCATTTAATGATCGTCTCTAATAAAATTGGTGTTGAAATATCGATTAGAACGTCGTGTTGATTCTGGTTATCTTTCCCAGTGGATGGGAATGTTTGCATTGGGCGCAGTCAGTAAACACTGCTACAAATACCAGTATCTAAGTTCACACATCGTTCGAGTAAGCAATAAGCACTAGTAAACAGATATCAACGTAGTTTTAAAAAGCAAATAAGAAGACTGTGATTGTGTCATTACGGAGTTAAGTGGAGTAAATGAAGTCTGCGTGGGTACTTTTTCTGAAGAACGGTGGGTACCCAAGTTCGTCCTTATATACTTATGTCATTACGTATAACTGTTTGTCACTGTAATCTTGAGTTGATTCCTTTTAAACAAATGAATATCTAAAGGCCAACGCTCACTTGTCACTTACGTTGGGTAAAGATACAAATCTTTACCCAACGTAAATGCATACATACCTTTTGTTGAAATCCCTTTGCGTCGCATGCCGCGAGGTCTTGCGGTGGCTAGGGTCGGACGCGAGGAAAAGGATTTGCCTCTACCTTACGACTCACTTCCTCAGTCGTTCGGATTACTTCTTCGTAGAAGGAGATGACTTCTTCCCAGGCTCTGTACCATGGATTAAACTTGGGCCGGAAGCGAGAGGTAATCGCCTGCAAAAAGACACTACGTTGCTCCGCCCAAACGGGGTGGATCTTGTCCCTACCGTACCTATTTGGGTACCTAAATAAACCTATAGGTACCTACTATAGTCGGTATACATCTGTACTTTCTAATACGAGTGGCAGTCTGGTTATGTTGATTGATTGATGGCAAAATCCATGTAGATGGTATTTACGAATCTTACTTTGGTACATATCTATACTTTTAAGTTATACATAGGCACACACACTTTATACGAAGAGTCTAGGAATTCTTGAATGCAGGATCACTGTCTTCCTTTTGTCCATTTAAATTATTTGATCATGCAGTTTTTGACAGACTGACCGTTAAGTAATTGTAAGTAAGTCGAACTTAATAATTATAATACTTTAATTAATTTCACAACATTGGCTCACTAGTTAGTAAAATATTTATCAATTAACGGTTAGTAGCTAACCTAAGTAAGTAAGTATAAAAAATGTTCGTCCCTATCGCACGAGCAACCGGACAGATTGCTTTAAAATCGTTGCATCGTGTTGTGCAGCTAGGGTTTTCATGATACTGTTGGTGCTACCCTACCCCTCATTCTGCTTATTAAGGCGATTCGCTCTTCTTCCTCATAACGCCATTAAAGTCATCCGTTCGTGCTACAGCAAACATACTAGACGCACTGCAGAATCGGTGCAACCTCAACAGTACCCTGAAGCCATTATTATGTTGCACCCTAAGGGCATCTTAGAGCTTTCTGCGTACTATTGCCTATTACCCACAGACTGGCCGCATAACGGTTAACAATAAGCTTTAAACAAAGTTATTTTGACCTCGTTATGAGCGAGCCAACCTGTGAGCCATGTTACATCCTGGATGCTAGTGCCCTTCCACGATCTATGACTGCCGCAAATCTTTGAGATCCTCGGGGACAGTGTCCCAGGTATTTAAATTTCTTGACCCTTTTAAGTTAACTTATAGTGAAGTATCGTATAAAGTTGTATCAATTGGGAATTTAAACCATGTTTGACTAAATTGTAGAGCCAACTATTGGCCAATCAGCGTAGACAACAGTAGGTACCAACTTGTGGTACCTGTAAACAGCGATGACGTTTGACCGATCCCAGTGGCGGAGGTAGGCCTCACCAGAGCCACCTGACTCGTGATCACTATCCTACGCGCCTACGCGCAAAACAATTGTTTCTTTGTGTGCCATTGAGTTGGTGCGCGTGCGCAGGAGTTCTTGTTCCTTCTAGGTGAGCTCGCTTCATTTTACGCCTGACCTTTGACTCTCTTTGCCTCTCGGCTATATTGATTTCAACCGTTTAAACACCTAAAATATCTACAAATAGAGGGCATCACAATCTTCAAGTACTAAAGGAAATTTTACGTAAAGATAAGTATATTTTTATCTACACTAATAAGTTAATAATTCCCGATTCAGCTATCTCTTACTATATCGATAAATACATTAAGTAGGTAGTGACTTTTTAGTCTATTTCCAGTGCTTTCTTTTCATCAACATCAACATGTTGACACACCTATTCTTTATCATGTTTTTGTTTATAAAATTAATGATAATTGAGATAACGTGATCGTTCCAAGAACTTCCATAACGGGCTTCTTACGAGCAGTTGGCGGCGCGAATAAGACAAGTTATACGCGAATACGCAACTGGCGGTGCGTCGAGGCGTGTTTCAAACATTTGATCTTAGCACTCGTCGCCCCGTGCTACGTCATCGCTCATCATCGCTCATAGCGACATTGGTCGTGACCGGGCCGTAAATCGTACTTGTGATCAGTGTACAAGTCTTGGTCTAAAGTTGAGTCAGAATAGTGTAGATTGTAGGTACCTTGTAGATAATATTGTGTAAAGTTACGACCAGACTAAGGGCAGACGACTCAACCTTCTAAATGTTGATAATAAGCTCCGTGACCGACAACATAGACACACAACTCTCGAAGTCTCGTGACTCTAGTCTCAATTAGGACCATTTTTTTTGTTCAGTAGTCTAGCTATTTCTTAAAATATGTATAGGATTTTAACTAATTGTTATTGGTATAAAAATCTGTGTGATATCCAGAGACGCCTCTCACATAAAAATGTTAGTAATTAAATTAAATTTTTATTTAAATAAGTAGTCAGTATCAGTAACACCTCATATCCTCATAGCATTTCTATAATTATAATCTCTTCACGTGGCGAAATCATGAGACAAAATGACAAAGTCATTATGCACGTGAGACATATTAACAAGGTGTTATTTAAATAGAGTGGGACCATAAAATAATTCTTTTTAGGGACTTAATTCAGTTTTCGCGAAAACGTAATTGCATTCTCTGCTATTCTGAAAGTATGTAAAAGTTTCCGATAGGCATCGTCCGCTGATGGAACAGTCAGTGGTAGATATAGGGCCCGACTTACGAGTTGTAGATCGTGAGTTCGAACCCAGACAGACACTTTACTTTATGTAATTTATTTCATCACCACTGCTCTCAATAAATCGGTGTAGGAAAACATCGGCATATCACAGACCAAAAAAACGAAGACATGTGACATATGGGCCCCGTGTTGGTAGATATCTACCAACTCGCACTGGGCACGCCTGGTGGAATGGCCCTCTGCGTCATACATAGAGGAGCTGTCTCCCAAGATTTGGGAACATTTATAGGCTAATGATGATGTCTGCCATTACATAAAATTAAAGAATTCACAAAATAAATTTCGTCTTATTTGCGATGTTCCCCTTACCTAAGGCTGGGGTGCGTTTAAATCCTTCTGCGGTATTTCGCCGGAAAAAAATTAAACCGGCGAGGGTTCGCTGAACGGAGTCATAAGTTTCTGTCAATGTTAGTTGTCAAATTCAATTGACAGCTCAGTTTATTGAACAAATAATCAATTTGCCGGTTTAATACAAATCCATAATCCACAAATAATATTTACTCTCTAAAATAAAAATAATATTCGTTTTTACGGCGAGAACAACAAAACTTAATGTCAATCTGACAGCAGGATAAAATTTTGCGTGGTAAAAAGGTCGCAAAAATTTATTCCTTTCAGCAAAAACATAGACCAGCCGACGACCGTAAACGGGGCAGATTAAATTTTAATTGGTATAATTTTACACCTCTCGGTGTACTTAAACGGGCTGTTTGACATTTAGTCAGTATAAAATTAAACTGGATAAAGGATTTAAACGCAGCCCTACAGGCGTATTACATAAACGATTTAACGATGTTATATCAAACTGCCTCCGTACATAGAGTTAACATTGACATTGCCTTATTTACTGTTAAGGATATGTTTACGACTACATTATGGTATCTATCTAATCCCGTATAATTGATACCGGTGATAAAATTGAGGCCATTGTGTTTCTGAGATACAGTAAGTTCTTAGAAATGTTTTTTGTTATTCAATTACTAATTATAAAACAGTGCAAACACGCAAAACACAAGCACATCGTTGAGTAAGACCCCTTTTCTTTACGTGGAAAGGGAACAGTGTATAAGTCCCGAGGTATGATAGGAAATCACACACCTAAGGCAAACTTAACACAATATACTAGCGTAGCGCAAGCGCCAACAGGACGCCATTTGTTAATAATGACCGCAAATGACGTCCTGATGGCGCTTGCGCTACGTTAGTTTTGTGTTAAGTATGCCTAAAGAGGGTATGTCCCCATTATACCTCGCGTCCTCGTGTTATTACACTGTTCCCCTAAAATCATCCAATTTGCCTTTCCACCTGGGGTGAGAAGGAAGGAACTGACTGACTCTTATATACTGGTTAAAATCCACGGTGTTCCTTCAATAGCTCTTTACGATCCATGATCCAGGCAAGCTTAATTGGACTATATGCCAAGGAAGCCCTTGGAAAGTTTTCTCTCGTCTGGTCAAGAAAATGCATCAAACGCTAATTCTTAAATTAGTTAGACAACTCTGGATTTCTGTAGACCGAAATTAAAAAAAAAAAATTAATTTGTGCGCATGGCTGGCAATTTGATTAAGCCATTGACTGACTGCTATGCTGCATGTTGCGGGTTTGTTTTTGGAATGGAACTAATATTAATTGTATGACCTACAAGTACCTAATTTTTTCGGGTCTCCCTGTTTGTGCCTGTGATTATTAAATAAATGTCTATAAAATCCCACGATGTAGGAAGGAATTCCTAGTGTAAGGCAAGGTTTATTTTTTAAACTGATCTGTGAGATTCTTCCAGTGAACTTACCTACCAAAAGTCTCTTTTCCTTTGGCTTTTCGATTCATACCTACTTGACGTGTTTTTCTCCCTAGGGTAAAACGTCTTACGTTCTCAAAGAACTATGTTATAGATAGGTCACACTTGAACGCAGCACGCATTCACTAGTTTAACACTTTAATAACAGCGCTATTTCCAATCCTATAATACCCATATCCAAAGCCAATAATACCCTCGATATTGCAAATCACTTTTCTTCTGTTCTTTTGAACCATGTTAAATAACTACTAGCATTACGAATTGAAACAGATTAGCACGTTGCTAACGCGTTATGTAGGCACAATGCATATTTGAAAACAATGAATTCTATTTCTCATTAGTGCTTTTCTTTTACATGCCCACGGTAATTAGATAACAATAAAGACATTGAGCATTCTATTAACCTAATTGTTTCAAAACAATAATAAAACTGGTTGTTTTGTTTTTGCTAGTCAAACTATCATTAGTTCAGCAGAGATGAAAAAATGATCTTGTTCAGTGATCTGTGGCGCACTTTCTAATCAACTCTGTACTTAGGTACCGACACCTGTGTAAACACAGCTTCAAGGTTCGTACTTCTCAATTAACTTATCTATAATTCGTTATTTTCTTGCTGTCAACTCTTTCTCTTATTATAGTTTACGGAAACAATTCGGTCATTGTTTGCATTCGCCACAACAGTCTCTTTGAATGCTTGACCCACAAAGTTATACAATCGATAAATACCTAAATTCTCTTATTTTACTAGCACTTTACATAATAGCCTGGCGTGGTTTTTCTTTGTACTGCGCTCTACCTTTGTAGGAATCTAGGAACACATATGCCTAGACATGAATAGTAATCGTAATACGTAACACGCAGACGTGCTCTGACTGACAAACAACACGAGACCAAAAATCTTCTATCTTATGTACTGCAAAAACAAAAGACTTCGTTTCGCACTAACGTAAGGAGGAAGTGAGCACCTTTGTATATAAAAAATAGCATAATTTCGATATGCAGCCAACTTATGAATGAATGCTACGAAAGAACTTTATTTACGTTGATTTGTTGACTTCCACGATAGTACTCTACCTACCGGTCAAAAATACATACAATTTTAGATATGATTAGTAAATATTACGTTGTTGCTCTTGGTATAAATTCGTATACATACTTATTTTTCAACAGTATCACATCGTTCCTCAGTCCTAACCCTGTGTCCCTACCTCAAGACTGCGAGAGCCCCCGAAGCCTACCTACAGTCGCATCCGACCTGTTGCAAATTAAATAGGCACCTGTCAGGTTATTCCGATGCCGGTCACTACGTAAATACACCTTATTATCAGTAACGGTGTTCAACCGGCCTCGGAGCCTCCAGAGAGCGACGGGTGAAAGTCACCGCGCAGAGTCGCAGACGCACACCTCACCTCAAGTGACAAACACGCTTCCACAACTGCGTCTAACGTCTGATTTAATTCGCGATTTAATTACTGATATTTCTAAACAAATAAACAAAAGAGCGACCGATGCGCGAGCGCCACGCGACGCGTCACATTATCACGTTCATCGGAGCGCTGTTGAAGCTGATCGTCAGATAGTGTGTTGTGGAGACGCGGGACCGCCGCCGGCGCACGCAGCGTGCCACCGTGCGAGCCGCGAGTGCAGACGTCAGTCGCGACCATGTTGACAACGAGCGCCGTCGTAGTGCTAGCGCTGGCTCTGTGCACCGCCGACAACGGCAGCAGTGGCCCCAGCCCTGAAGCGGCCACCCTCAACACGACAGTAGTGGACGCAGGCAACGAGCTCAACGACACCCTGCCTGCTGAGCAATACTTCATTGACAAAATATTCGACAAATATGGAGATAAAGGAGTTATTACATTTGAGGTGGGTGCAATTTTTAATAGAAATAATGGCATCTTATTACTCTGCTGAGAACGTTTTATGTTCCGTGGTTACCTAGATTGAATATTTAAACGGTATCACAATATTTACTCGGTCTCTTTGACAGTTTTGACTAAATAGACACCTGTGTCCGTTAACATTTCAAAAACGACACATTATCTCTACAAAATTTCGACATGTTATCAATGAAAATTACTATGTTATTTTCCTATTTTACAAACGGAAGTTCATCGAACTTAAATGTGACTTCAGTATTTGTATTAACTGTTACACCAGTTTTCTTATCACCTGCTTATCAATATTTGGTTAAATCCAACATCTATTGATAACTGCTAATTTGAACTCAATTTTCAAGCTGGCATATCTTATGACCAGGTATTTAATTATTACCTTGCATGAAATTTTCTACCCGTGATAGCGTATCATCCGCGATATGTTTCAAAGCATCAGTCACCTTTTGTTCTTTCATTGAATAGTAGGTTTGTTTGAATGCTTTACTGACACAGAGGATTGATCAACGTAAATTGTAATAGCGATCATTCTTGACGGACACAAATAGTTTGATAACTGTTGCTTGAATTATTGAACTGGCATTTATAAACTCACAAACATCTTCGACTGGGATGACAATTGCGGAAAAGGAAGTCGCAGATTGTCTACAGGGACTGTAATGACTAGACAAGTGCTGAATGGTTGGCATATATTATATTATCGTAGGTGAGATTACGTTTAATATTAAGAATAATGTAGGATTATTCCATTACTTAAATAAGTGGGTACTTAGTTACGCTGTTTCGCGTCATAGTACATTACTGCCGCGGCCTATAATGGCTACTTTGCTGGTCGCGCTGATGATGGCCGACAGCGCAGCCTAGCGCAGCTCCAGGCCGACACAGCGCGGTCAGCATGCACCACTTGATGGACGAGCTGAGATAAAGGCCGAGGCCGGAGGCCGAGGCCTTTACAGTGAGGACAGCAAGGGCTGCATGATGGCCAAGCTGGAAGGCCTAGAGCGTAGCTAGGCTAGCTCGAGGCAATCATAGCGTGACCAGCGAAGAGTCATAATGGGCCAAGGCTTGTATAGTGCTTTACTCAAAAATGCAAGTACCTAACCTAAATAAAACCAGCAAGTGATTTAAATAAAATACATATAGGTATTAACTAGAAAATTAATTAAAATAACAATATGAAAAGTACAGTTACTAAAATTCAACACCGGGTTTCCGGGTTTCATATTACTTACTAATAGTTTGCGATAATTTTAATGCGGTGTTTGACTGTTAGGTATATTTTCTTCACTTACTTAAAGCAAAAAAAAAGTCACTAAATAAAAATTAAAATTTCGCTGAACCGCGCTTTTGTTACTTCTTTGTATTTTTTTTTTTTAATATGGAATACAATCTTTTTGTGCCTACCTCTTTATATACAAACAGCTGTGTTTTAAATAAAATCTTTTTGCATTTGTTTTTTTAAAACGTTGAAACGTCAAAATAGCGGCCGGCAATGTTTTGCCGTCCTGTAGAGCGGCCAGCAAAAACATTACTGGCCGCTCCTTGAAACACTCCGGCAAAGGCGACTTTGCTCAAACAAGGTTGTCAAAATAATGACCACATTACATGCATTTTTGAGTAAAGACTATTAAATTCTATCTGAAGTTGTAATATAATAACCTTATTTACTCCTGTCGTTATACCGTGACTGGATACTCTTTTGTTTGTTTATTACATACACGAATTGTGTAATCAGCAAATGGGTAATTATTTTTTTAGTGCTGATTAAACTCTCACACGCACTGGCGATCAGTCGATTACCATAGAGTAAGACGTACATCTATTCACTTTCACGTTAGTGTTATTTAGGTAGTCCATGACGTTTCGCTATGGTCATGGTTGTTACGAGATCCGGTACTTACTTACGTGTACATACACGTTTATATTCAACTAGGTATATTCCCCATAGTTAATACAACCTCGCAGCTCGGCTCCTATTAATCTTAGCGTTATACATGCTATAGGCTTTCTTTTTACGTGGTAAAGTTATCCAATAAGTCCTCCGAACCTGAGTGGGAAAGGGACTGTCAGATTCTTATTGACCAAAATCCACGGTGTTCCTTCAACAGCTCTTTACCTTCCAGCATCACAGTCCCTCGTATCCGTCCCCGATGAATGGACTATCCAAAACTTACATTTATTTAAAAAAAAAAAGGTTGCACTCCAGGAGTGCCGGTAGAAGTGAAAACTTTTTTGTTACTATGTTTTATTTTTAATTTGAATGACGTCTTACTCATTTTCGATCAGGGTCACGTGACCCTGACGCGAGTTTTAAATTTTTTACCCATTACAGAAAAAGTGTACAACGCCGCTAAAGAAGTTTTCACTTCAAAAAAAAAGGTTGCACTCCAGGAGTGCCGGTAGAAGTGAAAACTTTTTTGTTACTATGTTTTATTTTTAATTTGAATGACGTCTTACTCATTTTCGATCAGGGTCACGTGACCCTGACGCGAGTTTTAAATTTTTTACCCATTACAGAAAAAGTGTACAACGCCGCTAAAGAAGTTTTCACTTCAAAAAATTTTTGATCAACGTAAAGAAGTTTTCACTTCAAAAAAAATTTTTGAAGTGAAAACTTCTTTAGCGGCGTTGTACACTTTTTCTGTAATGGGTAAAAATTTAAAACTCGCGTCAGGGTCACGTGACCAAAACTCGCGTCAGGGTCACGTGACCCTGATCGAAAATGAGTAAGACGTCATTCAAATTAAAAATAAAACATAGTAACAAAAAAGTTTTCACTTCTACCGGCACTCCTGGAGAGCAACCTTTTTTTTTTTTTTATATTTACAAGCAAACATCCTCTTCAGCTTTATAATATTAGAATAGAAGTAGATTTCACTAAATTAGCACTATTTCGTGAAGTTCATAATAACAGCGTTCTAGCACCCATTTTATTTCTAAATCAGCGTCAAGTCCAAATCCTGCGAAAAATTACGCGTCTGGGGTATTGTTCTCTTACGGAAAAGATAAACACATACCACTGCGGCTGCCACCAGATGTTTTAAAAAAATACAGCAGTGGATCACTCACTGTATACTGATTAGATCACTGAGAAGAGTTTGTTAAATAACTACAGGTACGGAACAGAATAATAATAAATGTAACGATACTCTTGTACTTATAACTATCGTAAAAATAAATATCTTAAAGTTAATAAATCACGATACTATCTACCACTAGTCCCGTCAAATTAGTTTGAGGAGTTAAGAGTGAAGTTAAAATCATTCTCACAAAGCTGAAATTGGTAGCATTGTTCAAAACACCATCGATATCTAAAAAATTTTCATCGATCAAAAACTGGAAAAAACAAAAAAACGCTCTTAAAATGGGGTTGTCGCTATTTTCATCAAAATTGAAGTTACAGCTATTATGACGATTTTTTAGATTTCATTTATGACGGTGTTTTGAAAAATCCTACCATTTTCAGTTGGTGTGAATTTTCTCACCCTCGGATGTCTAATTTAACTGGACTACACAAAAAATTGCCATTTATTTGTAAATAAATTCTTCCGGTTTTGACCTATTTCTTAAACTGAGTGTCGTCCGGTGGAATCGTCCGCATCCGTGCGTTCACGTGCGTTTGTTTGTGATTCACTAGTACATGCTTCTTTTCGTTCAATTGTTTAGTCTTCACATCACGTGCACCTGTAGTCTTTGCTTAATTATTTCGTGTTATACAAACCCATAATTATTTAGTGACCCAGTGGTATCGGCCCTGACTTACGAGTTGCAGTTTTCGAACCCAATCAAACTACTTTTTGGAATTTATTTCATTACCACTATTCTCAAAACGGTGAAGGAAAACATCGTGAAGAAACCAACATGTCCAAGAACCAAAACATTCGAAGACATGACTATCGTGATCTACTAACTCGCACTGGGTCCACGTGGTGGATTATGGCACACTCCATCTCATACATAGGAGTAGTAGGAGACTCACAGGAAGGAGGTCTGTGGCCCAGCAGTGGGAACATTTATGATACTATTAGTATAACTAATCCTTTAATAAGTTCGTCTCCAACAATAAGGAAATTAAACATTGTTAACTATTGTAGAAGTAATTTACATAGATGACAGTTTACTATTTTATTAAGATAGCGCCGTGATGTGTGGAAATAGTGTTGTGTTGTTATAAAAGACACGTGAATCTTTTATTACTTTATTTCTCACTCGGTCAAGATCAACGAGAAGATGATTACTATAGCTTATAACTTACCAAGAAGACATACAATTCAAACAATGCTCTTAAAGGAGGCGGTGAAGTTGCACCTAATCCTACTAATATTATAAATGCGAAAGTTTGTGAGGATGTATGTGTGTGTATGTAGGTATGTTTGTTACTCTTTCACGCAAAAACCACTGATCGGACGTTGGCTGAAATTTGGTATACAGATAGTTTATAACCTGGATTAACACATAGGATAGTTTTTATCCCGATTTTATGTTCCCGTGGGATAATTTTCGAGTTGTGGCGGGTCAAGCCCGCTGGCAACAGCTAGTCTTATAAAACCATAAAACGTTTTAATAACATCATCTTCATCCCTATCCATAGTTACCAATTATATATTGTCTTGCCCAAATTGTTTTTCAAACCAGTCGTGTATATTGAAACAACTTTAACAGTAGGTACACCTAAGTTGTATTGTCAAGGCTAACATCGTAATGACTTTCCGGAAGACACAAATTAGTGCCATACGACACATTAAAGTAGTTTTTCATCAGAATTACAATGCAAGGCTATTTTGATACTAATCCAATCTAAGGAACTTTGCAGAACTGCAGGTCGTAAAATTGACATACCTACCTAATTATTGAAAATTGACAGTTTAAAATTAACAGGTGTCCCTGGACTATGGACGCTGAAGGTTCAACCTATCGTTAAGTTTTATTCCTAATTTATTTGCACTGTGACTTTTTCCAAATCTTTCTGTCATTAACTCTTTTGTTTTTTTTAATTTCCAAATGATTCCTCCCATTTGGTTGGAGCGAAAGAGACTATCAGACACATGCTTACTGACTAAAATCCACCCTGTTCCTTCAGGTTATAGAGTCATGCTAACCTGCTTAGAAAATTCCCCAACCTCTATCGTCGTCGTCTCAGAAATCCTTCTTTGGAAAGAACGTTTATTAGCACACGCCACAATTAAGTGACTATTTTAACGAATAATTGAAAAAAGGATGAAATAATTTATAACCAACTCAAGAAAATCTGTCGTGGGCTGCCATCACAAATTATATTATCAACAGAAAAACTGTCCACAAAGTAATAAAAGAACTAAAACTGTAATAGCGGCCCGCAACGGATTCCCCAAAAGTTACAGATATTTTTTTTTTTTAGAACTCGTGTGCAGACTTCTCTTTCTTCTTTACTTTAATCTTTCTTATTCAATGACTCATTAAAACTTTCTCAGGTTTACTTTGTGACAGACAGAAACTAACATTAATTATAAACATACCTGCAAATTATTATTTTCATTTTTCTTCAATCAATACAACGAAACACGGACACCGTGGATTTTAGTCAGTAGAAGTCTGACAGTCCCTCCCGCCCTGCCCGGGGTTGGAGGACTCATTTGATGATTTTACCACGCTAAAAAAAAAAAAGACATTTTATTTTGTTCGATGTGGAATACTTGACATTTGGTTCCATAAAAAGTAGTTTTTAGGGTTCCGTAGTCAACAAGGAACCCTTATAGTTTCGCCATGTCCGTCCGTCCGTCCGTCCGTCCGTCCGTCTGTCCGTCTGTCCGCAGTTTAGCTCAGAGACGCACAGTACTAGAGAGCTGTAATTTGGTGTAAATATACGGATTTGTTGTGCCGAAAAAGTGGTAAAATAAAATCTCATAAAATATTTTTTTTAGGGTACCTCCTGTACTTACACGTAAAGTGAGGATTTTTTTTTCTCGCGTACCCCTTAGTGTGGGGTATCATTAAATAGGCCTTTAAAAATAATGATAGTTTCCATTAATAGTTTTTTGATAAAAAAATTCGTTTGTGAAATATTAAGCTTTAAAGTGCTAAATTTTGCTCGATTCGAGTGTCCCCCCTCTCTACCAGCTAAACGGTTAAGTTTGGGGGTGTGAAAAAATTCACAATAGTAGTATATATAACGAAGTTTAAAAGAAAATGATCATGACTAAGTAGGCTTTACAACTTTACGAGTAATAGTCGACCAACTTATAAAATGTACTTGAATAATATGTTTTCTTAACAAAATGTATCGGAGAACATGCTCTTCAACTGCAAATGTAAGTTTGTCAACCTTATTTTTACAGCTTTAATAGGTATGTTTTTACGGTATGTTTTTTGGGGATAGGTAGGTTTTTATCGTCAAAAAAAGGAGGAAATCTTTTTTCTTATGTATTTTCCCTGATTTCTCAAAGACTCCTGGACCGATTTTGAAAATTCTACTTTTTATAATTAAATTCAGCGAATCAGTTTAGTTAGTTCTCATAAGTATTTTGATGGGCAACTACGGAACCCTACACTGTGCGTGGCCCGACACGCACTTGGCCGGTTTTATTTTATTTTATGGGCATTTTCCGCTTATTGTGTGATAAAATGGTCGCGGGACTTTTCCAATTACCGTGACCCTGGAACGTAAAGGGCTGTTGAAGGATATCGTGGATTTTAGTGCGGTGCAGTACGAGTCTGACAATCCCTCCCGCCTTGCCTTGGGTGGGAGGACTCATTTTTAATTATTAAACCACGACTAAAAAAAAGTGTACTAAAACGATGTTATATGTATTACGGATACTACAATTACAAGAACCTCCTCCTTTTTTTGAAGTCGGTTAAGAATGAGAGTTCCTAGTCGGGCTGTTTCTCTTTTTAGTCTAATTTCAATTTTTTTTTTTTTGTTTAACACTAGGAATTTCCCTTATATTGTGGATGCGTTCACAAACATAGAAACTCACATACTTACGCAAAACCCTGACCCGGTGTATGTGGACACAGGAGAAACTCCTATAGATTGGGGAAACATCACAAAACTTATGTTCTTGCTAAAATTAATACCAGTACCCTTAGCACGAATTTTCACTCTTTTACTTTACAGTATTTACAGCGTTTCTTGTATGAAAAAATTGAACAACGCCTCTGGTGCGCGAAGACGGAACTAATTTTTTCCTTGAAAAATGTCAACTTGAAATTGTCAAAGTTCCAGTTTACTTTACGTCTCAAATACTGAAAATTCGTGCTAAGGGTACTGGATTTTAATTTAATTTCTTTTCCTAATTATCTCAAATTGAGTACCTAATCCGTAAATCGCTCAGCTAAACTCACAAAGAATTCACAGTTGTAACGTTTTAATAAGCTAGAGGGATAAGCTTTAACTAGTAAGGTTACATTTTATTTAGAAATACAGGATATTATAAAAGATACAGTCCACGACACAGTTCACAACACAGTCAGCACAATGCACAGTAGGTATAAGGCCACAATAGCCCTCAGCAGGCAGGAACCGAAGCAGGAAGTAAGAAGCTCTTCAGTAGTCCTCAGCAGCAGGGAGTTCTCCAGAGGGCAAGATCCTCCTCTGGAGTAATAGAGGCTCTTTAGTAGACCTCAGCAGCAGGGAGTCTCAGAGGGCAAGAACCTCCTCTGAGTGGAAGATCGAAGAGTGCTGGTTAGAAATGAAGATTACATGACCTGGACAATAATTAAATTAGAATTTATACAATACAATTAAATTAATTATGTAATTAATTAATTATGTATGTTAGTTTAATTTGTTTATAAAATAATATCACGCCTGTGATTCTCGGTGTATCAGGCAGAAGTATAGGTATTCAATGTATTTAATTGACATGAAACGGTCACAATTTGACTGGCCTGTTGGTCTAGTGGTTAGTGACCCTGACTGCTATGCCGGGGGTCGTGGGTTCGATTCCCACCCAGGACAAATGTTTGTGTGATGAGCATGATCGTTTGTTCTGTGTCTGGGTGTAATTTCTCTATAATAAATGTATGTATTTAGAAATATATAAGTATGTTTATCAGTTGTCTAGTACCCATAACACAAGCTCTGCTTAGCTTGGGATTAGATGGCGTTGTGTGATAGTTGTGGAATATTATATTATTATATTATATATTAATTAGATAAATTAAATTATATAAATCAAAATGTAGCAACAAAGCAGGCGCGGTATCTTCATAGAGGCATTTAGGCACAGCCTACCTTGCCAAAACAATGCACAAATAAAACAAATCCATTTATTGGAACAATGTAATAAAATAAAACAAAAACATTAATAAAGTGAAAACTCCTTATAAAAAGATAATAGCAACTTTCCGCGCCGCCCGTGTGACGTCACGTTCACTTCACTGTACTACGAGAAGCGAAAGGCCGACGATTCTCTTGCCTTTAAAATAGTAAATTTCATTCAAGAACGTATGATTTTTTGTTTCATATTGTCGTGTGTATAAACGAGACAGATAGATAAAAAATGGGCGGTCCCAGGCACGCTGTAGCTGGAGTTAACCAATCGGCAATGACCAGCGTTTTAAATGAATGAAAACCTTTTTTTTTTATTTGAAATGTTTTGGCATGGCTTCGAGGCCTTTACGCCAAATTGAAAACCTTAGTGGGAACGCTCTGAACGGGGTTGCCAGTTCAAGAAATAAATTTCACACAGAAACGATATTAATAGAAAGAATTTTAAAAAAATGGGGTAGTAATGTCAAATCTATACATTCCAAAAGAAATGTATAATTTTAAAGAATAGCAACAGCCCTTTTGTAATAATTATAAACTAGGAAATTTAATTTTTCTCCTCTTTGAGAATCTGGTTTTTGGGAACTTAGGAAAATAAGGCAACCCCGTGTGTTACTGTCAGTTTCAGACGTTTCAGTTTATTACGTCAAAAGTGTCAAAACTTTGTTATTGTTTTGTACTTTTGTTTTTAGTAAATCATAATTATTATTTAGCTTTAAATAATACGTTTTGAAACAAAAAGTTGTGTAAATATTAAAGAATATTCGTTTGTTTACTTAAAATGCTTCGAGTTTGTGTGATTTGTGCTGACAATGTGTGTTTATTAATGAATCTGATGACGCTTGTTGTGAAAACTTACTTTTCACAACTATCTTTTAAAGAACTACTAATATTATCGTAGGAGATTCAAGTTGTGTCTAAAAATTACGTGAATTAACCCAGAAACATGATAATTCATCTCATAATTGTCATTTCAATCTTCGAGAGAACTTATTCTTAGTGATGTGTTTTGTTACTATCATGGAGCAGTAATTATTTGTGGTGGCCGAAACTTCTATTTGAATCGTTAGAATATCGTGATTATTAATCTTTTTTTTTTTTTTTTTTTTTAGGTGGTAAAATCATCAAATGAGTCCTCCCGCCCTGGGTGGGGCGGAAGGGACTGTCAGACTCTTACTGACTAAAATCCACCCGTGTTCCTTCCTATGCCCTTTACGTTCCGGGGCCACGGTAACCTGGGTTAAGAAAAAACCCGCGACCCCAGCAGGCATTTGGCGCGAAACACGACGCGCCACCGACCCGGGCTTGGTCCTTGGTCGGACGGCGAGCTACCCATCACTCACCGTCCGCAAGCCCGCTCCGCCGCTGTGCCCTCTGCTGATCAGAGGGACACGCGTTAGAGCATCCACACGACAGGCTATTTGCATACGGGCAAAGAGACTACTTGGGCACACAGTGCCTAAGGAAGAGTTTTTGCCCGCATCCCAGGGTGCACCGGCCCGAAAAACTGGTCTTCCCCCTGGACGTATCCGAGAGGGAACTCCAGTCCACGGGCGCACGTGGAGGTTTCCTGTCATAGCACCCCTGATTATTAATCTTACGTGATAATGTGAAGCAGTGGTGAGTGTTTTAAATTAAAAGTTTTGAAGTGGGCCGAAACTTTCTTCTATTTGCATTGTCAGTATCGAGTAATGTAGTTCGTTTTTTTGAAGTGAAAACTTCTTTAGCGGCGTTGTACACTTTTTCTGTAATGGGTAAAAAATTTAAAACTCGCGTCAGGGTCACGTGACCAAAACTCGCGTCAGGGTCACGTGACCCTGATCGAAAATGAGTAAGACGTCATTCAAATTAAAAATAAAACATAGTAACAAAAAAGTTTTCACTTCTACCGGCACTCCTGGAGTGCAACCTTTTTTTTTATCTTTGGCTTGCCTAGCCTGGCTCAGGCACCAGGGCACGCCACTGCAACAAAGATCATTATGTTATAAGCTAAACAGTAAATAAAAATAAACTGACAGTTTGGCAGTTGACATGAGACCACAAGAAAAGTAAACAATTATAAAAAACGATTATAAAAAGGATGATAAATAAGATGAATATATCGTTCTGTGTCTGGGTTCTGTGTCTGGGTGTAAGTTATAGATAAATTACACCCAGACACAGAACAAATGATCGTGCTCATCACACAAACATTTGTCCTGGGTGGGAATCGAACCCACGACCTCCGGCATAGCAGTCAGGGTCACTAACCACTAGACCAACAGGCCAGTCAAATTGTGACCGTTTCATGTCAATTAAATACATTGAATACCTATACTTCTGCCTGATACACCGAGAATCACAGGCGTGATATTATTTTATAAACAAATTAAACTAACATACAACATAACAAATAACAAAAATATTTGAGGTAGGTATGTACAAGTAACAATAATAAATATTGCTTATTGAATTGCTAGTACTCAAATAGAACTTTCCTAATTTTAAAAATTCTTATAAAAACATGTTTTTTATCATATACAACTCAATAATATCTTTAGAACATAATCTCTACAGCAGCTATCGGTACTCAGTGGCCGTTGCGAATTTTGACTGATACCCACTACCTTAAAAGATAAGTATTGCAGTTATCACTGATATTGGTACTTACTCGAGCCATACCGTCCTTAAACTTGACTTGGTGACTACTGACGTAATGTTTTAAGTATAACGTACGTCAACTCCACACTTTTCTCGTGTTGTTTCCAATAACCGCCTTACCAAGACGCTAGTAGAGACATGAGTCGGCTCATGCGCAAAACGTCTCTTTCGCAAAATGCCACCTGGTCGTAAAACGTCTCTTTCGCAGAATGTCTCTTTCGTAAAATGTCTCTTTCGCAGAATGTCTCTTTCGCAAAATGTCGTACCTGGGACTTAAGAATAAAATTTTGATTTTCAAAACAAAAATCATTTATTAAAATTATAGTGCAATTATGATGTTAAAATTTTGCTACTTAATTGAAAATCAAAATTTTATCCTTAAGTCCCAGGGGCGACATTTTGCGAAAGAGACGTTTTACGACGAGGTGACATTTTGCGAAAGAGACGTTTTGCGAATGAGCCCATGAGTCATGACCTTTTCACCTGGCGCTAGTGTCTCTGTCTATGTCATTACATCAAATCGCATTAATAAAATTCAGTATCTCGAATTTGACTGGTGGTGGCGCGGTTACTACTTTTCTATACACTTGTTTAATTACAAGACGATTCACCATTCATACGACGCGAATTTTTGCTGTAGCCAATTTCGCGTGGCGTGGTTAATAATAATAATCCAGTGTCGAACGAGAAATAGCTTTAGTTATCGAATTCTTTTTGAAGACTAATGTTGGCTTAAACATGAAATTTCTCCTGTATTATAAGTGCTGTACAAACATTTAAAATCACTCACACAAACAGCCTGAGTCGAAATATCTGCATGCTTTACAAATACCTGTTCCTGCGGGAATTGAGCTCGCGATACGCAGTACAACAACCAACCGCTCAGCCACTGCGTCAACCGTGCCTTTATCAATAAAAGGGCAATTTAGACGGGGAGAGTTTCACGACTCGAACATACGATAATCGAAGGAATATAAAATATTGTCTTCGTCTAAACATCGCCCGTTGACTTGGGCGATAATCGCCTCGAATAGGAAGATTTCTCGTAAGGGAAAATTTCCGTCTAAACAGAACGTCAAACCAATAATCGCATTTCGAGTTTTTATGACAGTTGCTAACATGAGTGACATAAAGGGCCATTTAGACGGGGAGAGTTTCACGACTCGAACATACGATAATCGAAGGAATATAAAATATTGTCTTCGTCTAAACATCGCCCGTTGACTTGGGCGATAATCGCCTCGAATAGGAAGATTTCTTGTAAGGGAAAGTGTCCGTCTAAACAGAACGTCAAAGCAATAATCGCATTTCGAGTTTTTATGACAGTTGCTAAAATGATTGACATAACAAAACAAAACGGTTCAAACTGATTTGTACGATACTCGTATGAACGAGAAAAAATGTCATACGAGATCGTGTTTAGACAAGTCGAGTTTCTCGTATGCGAGAATCTTCTTACAATAATATCACCGTGTAAACAAACATAGACATTATCGCCTACGATAATGTCATATGCGAATCTCGTATGATATAATCGTAGACGAGATTTTAGTTCTTGCCTGTGTGTAAACAGTTTCATACGATTATGTTATGGCGATTATTGCTTGCGATATTTGCTTAGACATTTTCGAACGGAAACGTTCGAAAAACTCTCCCCGTCTAAATGGCGCTTAACAAAACAAAACGGTTCAAACTGATTTGTACGATACTCGTATGAACGAGAAAAAATGTCATACGAGATCGTGTTTAGACAAGTCGAGTTTCTCATATGTGAGAATCTTCTTACAATAATATCGCCGTGTAAACAAACATTGACATTATCGCTTACGATTATGTCATATATGCGAATCTCGTATGATATAATCGTAGACGAGATTTTAGTTCTTGCCTGTGTGTAAACATCTTGATACGATTATGTTATGGCGATTATTGCTTGCGATAATTGCTTAGACATTCTCGAACCGGAAACGTTCGAGAAACTCTCCCCGTCTAAATGGCGCTCAATGCGTTGAACAGTTGCACCCGACAAACACGTGCGAATGAGTTTCACACAATTAAACCATTGATCAACTGATTAAGTGTGACGACTGAAAATTTGAACAAGCCCAGTTTTAGAAACGAGGAAATCAACTGATGCGTATTATATTTTTTCTAGATACGTAATCTAACTTTTTAAGCGTATAATTTATTATGTCTCTTTAGATTAGAAATGGCAAAGTTTTCAGATTTATCAACAACGTACAGTTGAGCAGAACTAGCAATTTTTGGGATGGGACATCATTAAATGGGTCCTCCCACACTTGGTGAGCGTTTTCTCTTTACGTGTCAGGGTCACGGTGCCCTTTTAATGCAGTTCCATAACTGTAGTAACAATACCTTTAAGTAAGTTTGAATGAGGCTATACACAGGATGTATTGTTATAATGGTTACAGCCACGTGACTAACACACGACAAAATAACACGTATATCGTAATAATCAAATCCAAATTGATAACCAGACTGTGACAATCCCGGTGGATTCTCTACTACGGGTAGAAGCGTAGCAGCGTAGCAACTCGTAGCAACGCGTAGAAGCGCGTAGCAACGCGTAGCAGCGCGTAGCAATGCGTAGAAGTACGTAGTAGAGAATGCACTATGCTACGCGTGTCACGCGTAGCATAGTGTAGCCGCGTAGTAGTATGTATAACAGCGTTAGAGTAATTCGGGTTGACAAAATAATATCGATAGCTAACCGAATGATATTATGGTACGGTACGGCCGTACCAACTACTACATTATTATCATTCGCTTATGAAGATCGGGTAGCCTCATCTTATCCAATCGGCACGATATGATTTGTGATTCGGGTGCTTTAACTTGCGTATATTCGATTCAGCTTTCTTTGCCGATCAATTAATGCTGTCCGGCCTAGCAAAAGGCGAGCGTTATTTTGTCCAAATATTCGTCTACGGAATATATTAGATTTTCTCCCGAGCTATGCCGGCTATGTGAATAGCTTATGGATATAACACGACATAATAAATGTATGTTTTGTTACCAAGAATATAAACGAATCCACGTGGAATAGAGCGTAGAGTGGAACTACATAACGCCACTTTATATAGGCATATACAACGTGTAACGTTAATAGCGCAAAACTCTCGTTGGGTAACTCAGCCCATGTTACTGATCAATGTATGTTCTAAAACATTTGGAAAAATAAAAACAAAAATTATTTTTCATACAAAATGAGAAATTGATCGAGACCATCAGTATGAAAAAAAAAATTTTATTTTTTTTCCTAAAGTTTCAGAACAGACATTGTTCAGTAACTTGAGCTGAGTTACCCCACTAGAGGTTTTGTGCAATTAACGTTACACATTGTATATTTAATTTATAATATGATGCGACTACAACACAAACTAAAATCGAATTTTGCTAATAACTAAAAACGTAATCTTCACAGGGGTTCGAGCATCTGCTAGACAGCCTCGGGCTTGGAGGGCGGGTGTTCACGTCGCCTCACGACCTCGCCATCCACCGCATCAACGGGACCTTCCGACAGCTGCACGACACCCAGCACAGACACCGTAGGTCTCCATCTGCCAGTAAGTACCATTTATTAAAAAAAAAAACATTGTCCCCACCCCCTCGTCTAGGAATTTCTTCCTGTATCGTGGGTGCGTTTACAAACATAAACCGTGTTACCACAACAAATATAAACATCTGTTGAACACGTCTTGTTTAAAAGAACTATAATAATAATAATAATATTCCACAACTATCACACAACGCCATCTAGTCCCAAGCTAAGCAGAGCTTGTGTTATGGGTACTAGACAACTGATAAACATACTTATATATTTCTAAATACATACATATTATAGATAAATTACACCCAGACACAGAACAAATGATCATGCTCATCACACAAACATTTGTCCTGGGTGGGAATCGAACCCACGACCTCCGGCATAGCAGTCAGGGTCACTAACCACTAGACCAACAGGCCAGTCAGAACTGTCAATGTCAAAACAACATTTCTCGTCGATATATGTATTTAAGGGTCGTTTTGCAGTTACACTTTTTTTAGACACGCGTTCAACATTGTTTTTTTTTTTTTTTTTTTGGTAAGGCGGATAAAGTTCACAGACCCGAAACAACTACTTGTAGATCGGACAAATTGGCGCGGGAATCGAACCCGCGACACGGGCAGTAGCGAGCAGTCCAATTGGTCAGCCACTGCGCTAACCGTGCTATCAACAGTTAGAGCAGTGATTGAGCGATTGGACTGCATTGCCACTTCTCTTTGAAAACACAATGTTATTAGGTTCTGTAGGGAATTTCTTCGCGGGACTGCTATTGAAGGATCACCGTGGATTTTTTCATTTTAGACAGTACAAGTCTGATAGTCCCCCCTCCCGTCTCGCCCTTCGCGGAAAGACTTATTTGATGATTTTACTACGATGTAAATTTAATTCAATTGTAATTAATTCTATTGTAAGGGCGGGCTAATTGTAGGGATTTTTTTTCAAATATTTGTACCCAAGTTATTTTTATTAGTCTGCTTTTGGCGTCGACTAAGCCGAGAGGTCTCTTGTTTACGTGATAAAATCATGATATTTGTCCTCCAACGCTTACCTACTGTCAGGTGATCGGACGGCAAGTCTTCCATTACTTTTCACCTTCCTTTTCACATTTTTTTACGCTGTACCTGTCTAGTCTAGTCATAATTTTATATTTTATTTTATGATAATCACCCCTAAATTTTATATACCTTTATTGCTTACCTTATAAAGCGACATTGTCAAGAATTGTTATGTGGGTAAGTTCTGTTGATTTTTGCCTTACATTCAATAAACTAGCGTTGACAAAGCAAGATATTTAATGATACGAATGATTCTCCTTATTTACATAGTGTTGTAGACAATTCCGCCGCAGTAAATTCTTGATAAATAGATAAATAACATATAAATGCGATATTTATTTGTGTATAGAGTAGTAATGTAGGAACAGAAGATTAGATAACAAACGCGTGGAATGATTCAAGTTACGTATTGAATAGAAAATGAAGGTATGAAAAGACACCACAATAATATGGCAAACTTACAGAATACTATCGTTTGACGACACGACAGTGACTGAGCAATAGACTGCTGCGGCAGTGGCGTAGCTAGGCGGGGGCTAGGCCTCGCACCTGGGGTCTCGCGTTCAAAGAAAATAAAAAACCTTGACAATAAGCCTCCCAATGCTGATGTAGCAACCATAGCGCATACACTTCTTGCGCGAGGCCCCATGTTGAAAGATACCTTGGGTAATTGGGTATGTTTTATTATTTCATGACACTGGGAATTCTAAGAGTCAATAAAACCTCTCAAAGCTGATATCGCTTACAATTATTTTAATTCAGATATATGACTTGGCCTCGTGCGAGCAGCGGAGGCATGTCCATCATAATTATAATATCGTCCTGAAAGAAAAGGGCCTCGCAGAGACATCTTGCCCCCTTCTAGATTCGGTCTCGCTACGCCACTGTGCTACAGTGTTGTCGCGGGTTCAATTCCCGCACGACACAAGTATTTTTATACAAGTAGTTGTTCTGGGCTGAGTGTTTGTGTATTGTGAGTTGAAATGTTTGTAAACACACCCAAGATAAAGGCGAAATTACTTGTAGTGTGAGTCAACGTCAAGAGAAAGATATTGATCTGTATGTTCAAAAGGTTACGATTTCATCAAATGGTTTCGCTCTAGGTATGTAAAGAAAGTGGCTTTACATAACCGGTACTATCTTTTCGGTATAAAAATCAAGATTTATGTCTGTCTCTGAACAGAATTATAAGGTACTTACCAGAAATAAGTGTGCAAATGTTTATCGTTTATGTAAGCCGTTAATAAAAACTGTAGATAATACAAACAAATGGAGCAGTCAGCCAACCATCTAACTAAATGTGACTAACAAATAGACCTTGAAAGTTAAAATACCTTAAGGAAAGGAGGAAACACGGTCTAATCAATGTTCTTTGTACCTATGTATTACCTAATTACCCTTGAAATGAACATGCACTAGCGGAATTCTCTTATAGTTAAGTAAAACCAGGGTAATGATTATATTATCGTGTTTTCTACAATTTTTGAATATTACCATAATGCCAACTTACTGAAGTTTCTGTAACCAATCAAAGACCGAATTTACCTATCGATGTCTAAAGAAGTAGCCGTCAAAAATAAAGAAACGGGATTTGGATTGATATATAATTTGGGCGTTAGTTATGATACCTAAGTACAATTATTTATCCGCAATATTGATATTTGACTAAAAAAATCCAATGAAAATTCCGTCAAATAGATTTTCACAAAATATTCGATCCATTTTTTTTTTTGTTTAGGTACAACAACCAAAATTGACGGAGAAACGATGCTTTCAAAATTGGCAATACGTCACAATTTAGTATTATTTTAATTGAATTCTTACGTCACAAGCCCCTACTCTCGTGTTGATGACGTTATTTCTTAGTAAATATTCATAAAATATACAAATGTCCGTTATTTTTCAAAACTCTAAACGATGGATTTATTAGATTTGTAATTTATTGATATTGTCAAATACCTCTGACATAACGAAAGAAATAAGGTAACAACAGTATCATGAAAACAAAACATAGAGTTTGCACTTCTTAGTAATATTCCTAAAAAAACGTCGGGTCCGTTTTTTTTTCAAAACTCTAAAGGATGGACTTATTACATTTGTAATTTATTGATATTGTCAAATACCTCTGACATAACGAAAGAAATAAGGTAACAACAGTATCATGAAAACATAAAATAGAGTTTGTACTTACGCCTACGGCCTATTAGTATATTTAAATTACGCATAATTATTTAAATAACAAATTGATTAGAACAATGTAGGTACTCATTTTCTCATTCATTGTGAAGCTGTTTCTTGTTTTGCTACCGATTAATAAGTAGGTAGAGGTACATTACTTTAACAATTTCATTGATACACAGGAATACACACTGCCTTTACTTACCTTTGTCAGTATTATTTATTTAAGGTTTTCATATTAAATGTTTCTTATGTAGGTATTCCTGGTGTACCTAGTACAAGAATAAACACTTTTGTTCTAATTGTAATTGATATTTGTTCCACAACAAGCGTTCCTATTATAGTGTAAAACATCGTTATTTGACTAAAACATTTGAAAAATTGCACAGTTATTGATACTCATAATTCTTAGAGAAAACAGAAGGAAAACAGCTATTTTTTTTTTGCACTGTGGTATCTATCGATCGTGTACTAGCAAAAAACAAAATCCTGACCAAGCGACTGCCATGACTTTTTTATTAATTTCGAAGATAGTTCAAAATACGTTATATTCCACTATTCTACTTTTCTGAGCTGTGACTAATCTCTGTAAATTGCCTTTTTATTCCATTCTTGCTTCCTAGATTTTTTTCTTTTATGTATAAACTTTGGGAGTACGTGCTGCAGAATAGGACATTTTGTTATTTGTAAAAAGAGGCTACATTGTTATTTGTAAGATTTTTATCCATGGTTTTGTGCTGCAGATGTGGACGAACTTATATTCAAATTTTGAAAATACTTCATACAGTGTTTATCAGTAAATGTAAAACAGTCTTGATGAAAATTATTATAAGACTATAACAACAAATGAACAGTTTGGAAATCCGGTGTGACTTGTACCAGAGTGTTTGGTAGAAAGCGATGCTGAGTTCCGCTGCTTTCTCATTGATTGCGACAGCAGCATTATAACGATGTCAACCGTAGCCCTTATAAATATGAAAGAAGTAACTTGTATATAATGCATATTATTTATCTCAGAAATGCAACAATTTTGAACTAAAACCTACAACAAGAACTTGAAATTAGGTATTCCTGCTTGCTAATAATACTACATGAAGCTCATGACGCCAATGGTCGGAGAATTTTATTGTCCTTTATAATCGCGATTATCCTATTACCGAGTGGCCGGCTGCTCTTGCGCAGTCGTCTGACCCCGGCCAAGGATCTGTCACATAAATCCATGAATGAATCACATTGTTGAAAATTGCTATTCAGTTGCACGTTTATATTAAACAAGTACCTACTCTGTTATTGAACATCACTTCTAAAGTTCAATATCATTATTGAAATTAAATGAAGAAAGATCAACTACATTAATAAATCTAACCATTTAAATTTTTCAGTTTCAGCTGAGCCCATCTTGCAGAAATCATGCCTATCTCCAAGGGAAATATTGGAAGTGTATGGAATGGAGAACGAAGCACCGGGGGTCATAACAATAAGACCCAAAACATTCCTGGAAATGTGTCCCGCTCTGGTGTATCAGCTAGACCAGAGGTCTTGCTACAAAACAGAAGCACCAACACCGAAATTAAACAGGCTTTGGAGTAAGTAGTTATATTATTTGATAGTATAGTCTAACGGACTAATTAAATTTTTAGTCATCTTGAATTTTTAACAGCCCTCTCTACTACTATGTATAATTTCAGTGTTTGTAATGTTGATATTTTTGTTCCTTTCAGCTTGGATATACGCCACCTTAAGTATTTTAGTCATCAGTGCGACGGGTCTACTCGGAGTAGCTATTGTTCCATTGCTAAAGTCTGCAATATTCAGCCACGTGCTACATTTCCTGGTAGCGATAGCAGTCGGCACACTATGCGGAGACGCCCTCCTGCATCTCCTGCCACACGCACTCAAGTCGCACGGCCCACCTTCAGCGCCTCAAGAAGAAACCGAAGTTGTGTTAAAATGCAGCGTCACCTTCCTCACCATTTTATTTTTCTACAGTGTAGAGGCAATTATGCAATTATTAAATGGCGGTCACGCTCACTCTCACAATTCGGGATCAAGCGAAATCATAGCAGATTCCGGCAAACAAATCGAGCCTATAGAACTGGGTGCAATGATGCCGGGGTCGCCGCCGCCGCCGGTCGACCGGCCGATGACGTCGACAGCGCTCATGGTGATTGTGGGAGACGGACTACACAATTTAACAGATGGCCTGGCAATTGGAGCGGCCTTTAGTGGAGATCCGGTAACTGGTTTCGCAACGGCATTGGCGGTGTTTTGTCACGAGCTCCCTCACGAGCTCGGCGACTTCGCAGTTCTGCTACGCTCAGGAATGAGCATCAGACGTGCTCTTTATTATAATCTACTTTCGTCAGTGCTCAGTTTTATGGGCATGGCAGGTGGAATTTGGCTTGCAGAAGATCATGAATCTGCGTCCCAGTGGATCTATGCTGCGACAGCTGGAACTTTCTTTTACATAGCACTAGCTGATTTAGTGCCTGAAATAAATGCAAACAACAATGGTAAAAGTATTAATTTACTACTCGCAATATTAGGAATACTCTCGGGCGGCATTATTATGCTAATGATTGCTCTACATGAAGACTCAATTCAATATCTTTTTAGAAATGCAGAACAATAAGGATTTAGTCAAATAAATAATGCTCGGTAATGAATACTTACATAACGTCCTTATGCTAGCAAAGCTTTTACGAAAGTTCACTGAATGATTTGTGTTTAAAGTAAGGAACAAAGAGACTGGGGACACTGAAGTGAAATGGTGTGAGTGAAGTGACATAGTAAGTAAGGAATTGAGGAATGCGGCCCTTCTCGCCCAACTTAGCGTTTTCATACACTCAAATAGGAGATTTAGGTGAAAACCAATACTTGTAACAGTACACTTAGGTATGTGATAATAGTCGTACTCATGGTTGTTAAAATTGTGTGTAATGATAATTATAATTATTTAGTATTTCTTGTTGGTGGCTTAGAAATTAATGTTAGATTTTAGGTTAAATTCTTAAGCTATGCTCTTACTTTAAGAGGAAACAGCACGGCCGTTTTTCCATACAAACGTAGTCCCCTGTTTTCTCCCTGGATAATGCCAGTAGAGCAATATTTTTTTAGGGTTCCGTAGTCAACAAGGAACCCTTATAGTTTCGCCATGTCCGTCCGTCCGTCCGTCTGTCCGCAGTTTAGCTCAGAGACGCACAGTACTAGAGAGCTGTAATTTGGTGTAAATATACGGATTTGTTGTGCCGAAAAAGTGGTAAAATAAGATCTCGTAAAATATTTTTTTTAGGGTACCTCCAGTACTTACACGTAAAGTGAGGATTTTTTTTTTCTCGCGTACCCCTTAGTGTGGGGTATCATTAAATAGGCCTTTAAAAAATAATGATAGTTTCCATTAACAATTTTTTGATAAAAAAATTCGTTTGTGAAATATTAAGCTTTAAAGTGCTAAATTTTGCTCGATTCTAGTGTCCCCCCCCTCTACCAGCTAAACGGTTATGTTTGGGGGTGTGAAAAAATTCACAATAGTAGTATATATAACGAAGTTTAAAAGAAAATTATCATAAATAAGTAGGCTTTACAACTTTACGAGTAAAAGTCGACCAACTTATAAAATGTACTTGATATCATATTTTCTTAAACAAATTGTATCGGAGACAACTGCAAATGTAAGTTTGTCAACTTTATTTTTACAGCTTTTCAAGGTATGTTTTTTGGGGATAGGTAGGTTTTTATCGTCAACTATTTTTAACTAAATTCAAAAAAAGGAGGAGGTTCTAAATTCGTTGTAATCTTTTTTCTTATGTATTTTCCCCGATTTCTCAAAGACTCCTAGACCGATTTTGAAAATTCTTCTTTTTAAAATTAAATTCAGCGAATCAGTTTCGTTAGTTCGCATAAGTATTTTGATGGGCAACTACGGAACCCTACACTGTGCGTGGCCCGACACGCACTTGGCCGGTTTTTTTACAAAAAATCGATGACCACTATTGGCATGTCTCTATGTTTTCCTTTTTCCCATAAATTAATTATGAAAAGAGATATTTCCGCTGTGTTAAAATAAAACATAGGAACACGGCCAATGCCTTTCTTTATTTTTTAAAGGAAAAAGTAGTGAAATCGGTTAAGTTTTGGAGGAGTAATCAGGGGACTACGAATCGTTGATTTTGTGCCATTTTTAAGGTATTTTCGGTCCAAGCTGCAGTTGTCTCCTTCGCGCTCTGTAAGTTCAGTAACTCTGTTGTAGGCACTGTGCGACAGCAATAAATTTTACAAATACCTATTTTTCAATTCTCCAGCCCTTGCTGTTTCCTCTTAATGTTTCTACACATCATTATTAATTTCATACAAAACATTATAAAGATTGTAATGTTTTTTTTTTGGTTAGAGTGATGATCAAGCCGCGTAAGAAGGTTTATTATTTTTATTAATGAATCACGAATCATTACGTTTATTGATCAATCCACGAAACATCACATAAGTTGTTAGTTTATAGTTACTATTTATGTTCCTTGCCTCAAGTTAGTAATAAGTGCATATATTTATGAAAAAGCCTATAGGTATTTAAATGAATAAGAAGTAGTCATTTTCATTAATGATAAAAATTCTTAGTTACTCTTAGTTGTTATCGGGTCAATCTTCAATTTTTGAACTTCCGTTGAGGATAATGACACCCGATACTTTTACTGCTAGTGTAACCATCCATTGACAAAAAACAAAAATTTATATATTTTTAATTACGTTTAACTAAAATGAAATTAAAATAATTTGTATTTTTGTTTTATGTCAATGGATGGTTTCGCTAGCAGTAAAAATATCGGGCGTCATTGTCCTCAACGGAAGTCCAAAAATTGAAGATTGGCCCTATCGTTAAACAGTGGTATTTCTCGAATGTGGCTCGCTATCGATTCAAACTCGGTAGAAAGCTAGATTTTATGCAGGTAGTCTACAGATTTTTTTATCAGTAATGATATGAAATTATATTTATGAATGCAATTAGGTTTAATTCTTACCTGCTTACTCCAGAATATAGGTAACTTAGGTTTCCGAAAAATCGAATTCAATCTAAATACCTTCCACCCGCTGCTTCGCCCGCATTAATATTTTTGAATGGTTCAAACTAAATAATTTATGTAATTGAGTATTTATAAAGTGATAACAAAACTTCCATGTGCTGTCTCATGTGTAGCAGAAAAGTAAAAAAAAGATTTGGCCAATATGATTTTTTGTATTCAGCACACAGGATTTAATTTTGTTTAGAACTACGCCGGACAGTGTACTACGCGGCTTCCACGGAAAAACTAATAACAAAGTACTGTGTGTTATTTAAAAATATTTTATAGAATATACGAATGCTGTAATTATTTTTTTGTCGATGTTCTTGTAAATACTATTATATTAAATATGACGTCATAATAATAATAAGATGTGTACGTTTTTTCACAACATTGTTTTATTTCTCAGATAGGTCAATAAACATCTTACTCTCGGTGGAGCAGTACAGTTGAGTTCAATAAATATTTTCACTGTAAAAACATTCAAAAGTTAACATTAGAAAAGTCAAACCAACTCGAATTTAAAGATCAAAAATCGTCCTCATATTGGTACGGTTTAATAATAATTATTTACTTTGTTATTTTAATAAAATACTACGAGAAAACAATGGGAACTGTAAAGTTTGTTGAAATAAAAATATTAAATTATTAAACCATGGACAGCTAACAATGTGGCTAACAATAATACAATTTTGTAATACTTAATTATACTGCTTCTTAATGCTCTTTCATTTGATACCTAACACGGCATCGTTTTGGTCTTTTGGAGTTGTTCTTTCCTCAAAGGAAAAAAACGGTAGGTACTATTAATACTCCGCTGTCGGTCTGTCTGTCCGTCTGTCACCAGACTATATCCTAATGAACCGTGATAGACAGTCGAATCAGGGATGATGAATTTACATAATTATGTTGAGGTTTCATTAATAATAATAACTAAAAACCAGAATAAAATATGCATATTTCTAGAGGCTCCCATAAAACTTTTTTTGCCGGGTTTTTTTTTTGTTTACGCAGTGGACAGCTTCGCAGTGGACAGCGTCGCAGTAATCGCCGCGCGCCACCCCGGTTCCACTCCCGCACGATATAGTAGATTACGCGCCAAGGGAATAAAGCAGTGCCTTACGTCACGGGCGCCGGGCGTATTGAATCCCGAAGCGACACTGAGCGCTCATGTACACGACGCCGCCGCCGCGCCGCCGCCGCGCCGCTACCGCGCCTCTAGGCTGTGTATACGGTCGGTCACTACCGCGCCGCCGCCGCTCCGCTGCCGCGCCGCCGCCGCTCCGCCGCCGCGCCGCCACCGCGATACCATTCGCTAGTGTTTTATTTATCTAACAAAGGAGATGTCTCATTGCGGCCATATAATGTTTTTTTTTTGATAATTCAAGGATAACTTCTTCGTGTATGAATCGGTTTTGATGATTCTTTTTTTGTTGGAAAGAAGGTATTTCAAAGGCAGTCCCATGATATGGAGATTAGGGTTTGATGATGGAAGACCAGAGAAATCGAGTGGAGCTAAATAGTAAGAAATATCTTCTTTCCAACAAAAAAATAATCATCAAAACCGGTTCATGAACAAAGAAGTTATCCGCGAATAAACATTAAAAAAACATTATGGCCGAAATGAGAAACCTCCTTTTTCAGATAAATAAAACACTAGCGAATTGGATTCGCGGTGCCAGCGCGGCGGCGGCGCGGCGGCGGAGCGGCGGCGGCGCGGTAGCGACCGTGTACACAGCCTAGAGGCGCGGTGGCGGAGCGGCGGCGGCGCGGCGGCGGCGTCGTGTACATGAGCCCTAATGATTCTGGGGGTCTTCTCCCCCTCTCTTAACTCTATATCTATGGTAAAAAAGAGTGAAACAAATATTGCAAAATGAAGATTTGGCATAATGCCCTGAAGCCACACCAGAAACATTACAAAAAAATTAAATAAATGTCAGTGTCAGCTATCAGCAGATTGTCACTCAAAAATCATCAGTGTCAAGAAAAAAGCGCGGGAACCTTCAAGATTGCTAGGCGTCTTTTTTAAAGTTAATTTGTATTAAATAAAAAGCAACTCATTTTTGTACAAATTTATTAGAAAACGTGGTAGAGATGGCCCGGGGGCGTAAAAAACGGAAGAAGGAGCAATCGGCTGAAGATGGAGACGCGGAGTCGGTTGATGAGGGCTCAGCGTCTGATGTCGGCTCTGTAACATCCGAAGAGGATACTGATAAGTATACTCCTTTTAAAATCCCAGGCTACGTCCGATATTACCCCGAAGATGGTGGTAATTACGAATATATCGTGTTTCTTGAAAGCATAGAAGAAGATAAGCCTATTGGCTTGAGGGATATGATGTCCCTTGCAAATGCAATCAAGCGTTACAACAAAGGTGTCAAACAATTGCAGCGAATTAACAAGAGTAAGGTAGGTGTCATATACGAAAGACCAGCATTGGCCAATGCTGCTTTAAGCAATAAAAAGTTTTTAGATGGGCACAAGTTAAAAGCGTCAATTCCGGCTGCCGCTACGGAAGTTACTGGAGTCATCACGCATGTCCCCACTGAACTCTCAAATAAACAAATTTATTCTGCAATAACAAGCATCAAGAACATCGTTTCTATAAGACGTTTTATGAGAAAATCGGTGGAGAATAAAACTGTAAAATATATACCAACAAAAACAGTATCAATTACTTTTTCATGTCCAGTTCTGCCAGAGAGTGTCGACCTCAACAGTTGGCGTTTTGAGGTAAGACAATACATTCCTCCAGTGAAGCAATGCCTTAAGTGCTTGAGATATGATCATATTGCCAAATTCTGTAAAAACTCCGAGAGATGTTCCATTTGTGGAGAAGCACATAATTACAAAGCATGTATAGTACCCGCCTCGGGCGCAAAATGCTGTCACTGCTCAGGCAACCACATTGCTATATCTTCTTTATGCCCTGTTAAAAAAGAAAAGATTCAGTTACATAAACAAAAATATGAGAAAAAAAGAAGTTATGTTGATACTCTTAATGACACAAACTTTCCGAAACTAAACAAAACTGATCAATTTCTGTCACTCTTAAATTCAGAACTGATTTTAAAAACTATTTCAGAATCAATGGTTAAATTAATAACACTAAATAAAATGAATGAGAAATCAATTTGTAGTGCTAGCATTAAAGATGTCCTGCAAGAAACTTTCAAAAATATTAAACATTAAAAAAAAAATGGATTATTTAAATATAGTCCAATGGAATGCTCAGAGCTTATTACACAATCAACATATTTTCAATCACTTTTTGTTGGACAATTCTATTCATATAGCTTTAGTTTGCGAAACTTGGCTTAAACCTCATCACACTATCAAATTTCGTGGTTATGATGTAGTCAGACTTGATTCAGGGAATGATCATAATGGTGTTGCCATCATTTTACATAAATCTATTATGTATACTAAAATAAACACAATATATGATGATTCCTTACAAAATATAGCAGTTCGTATTAAATACGCCAATAATAAAGAACTTACTATTGTAAGTTTTTATAGTCCAACTAATTGCAACCCTCCTTTTTCTAAAACAAAATTAGATAGATTAATTCAATCTTTACCTTGTCCAATTTTTTTAGCTGGCGATTTTAATGGTTTGCATACAACCTGGGGATGTTCCGCTTCTAATTGCAGAGGTAGGGATATTTTGGATACCATTAATAAAAACAATCTTGTTCTTTTAAATGATGGTCAATTGACTACTGTTGGTTCTCACATTTGGAGACGAAATGCTCTTGATTTGACCATTGTCTCTCCTTTGCTAGCTCTGGAGTGTGAATGGTCAGTTCATGATGATCCTTTAGGCAGTTACCACCTTCCTGTAATTACAAAATTCTTAGTGAATAACAATAATTCTTCTAGCTTTCATATACCTGATAGTATTCCTCTTCCATTTTCTTATAATTTCAATACTGTCGATTGGAAAATATATTCATCCTGTATTGATGCTCTTTTGTGTAACTTTTCTATAGACAGACACAATCCTTTGCTTAGCTATAATAATTTTACTAAACTCTTACACTTGGCACTATTAGATTCAATTCCATCTCCAAGGCGCCACTCCTCTGAAGGGGGGCAGGTTCAGCTCCTTTCAACCTCTAACAGAAAGAAAAGAACTCCACTCCCCTGGTGGAATGCTAGCTGCAGCAAAGCTGTGGAAGATAGTAAAAATGCTTACTTAACTTTTAAACATAATCCCTCTGAAACAAATTACCTAGCTTTTAAGAAACTCCAAGCAAAGAAAAAGTTCATTATCAGGTATGAAAGAAAGATGAGTTGGTTGAAGTTGTGTGAATCTTTTAACAGAACTACATCTATGTCTGTGATCTGGTCATATATGCGTAGATTTAATAAAAGTTCTGCATCTACTTTTCAAAATAATAACATACATTCTTGGATTCCCGAATTCCTTAAAAAATTTACACCAGATACAGTAGAGCCAGCTTTTATTTTCAACCCTTCTCATCCTGTTTCTCCTAGTAACTTTTACTTAATTAAACCTTTTACATTTGTTGAATTCACCACAGCAATTCATTCTCGTAGGGATACTGCAGCTGGCCTCGACCATATTTCATATAAAATGCTAAAAAACCTATCCGATCAATCTAAATTAGTTTTGCTTGAAATCTTCAATCTTCTTTGGCAGCATTCTCTAATTCCTGAAGATTGGAAAACTGATTGCCTTGTTCCCATTCTCAAACCCAACAAAGATAAAAATAGTTTTGACTCTTACAGACCTATAGCTTTAACTTCATGTATGGGTAAAATCTTCGAACAGCTTATCAAACAGAGGTTAGAACATTTTATTGAGAAGAACCATATATTACCTTCAAATCAATTTGGCTTTAGGAGGGGCAAGTCTTCAAGGGAAAGCATTGCCCATTTGCATCTTGATATCTTTGAAGCCTTCAAATCAAAGAATGCTCTTGTCAGTGTTTTCTTTGATGTGGTAGGTGCATTTAATAATGTTAATCATCATATACTCTCTTCAGAATTGGCTGCTGTTGGTTTGCCTGCAAAGGTGATAGAATGGATATTTAACTTTTTGAATGGTAGAAAAGTATATGTTAAATGTAAAAATAGGCTTATAGGTCCTAGGTATTCTTATAGAGGCACTTGTCAGGGCAGTATATTGAGTCCTTTAATATTTATTTTATACATCCGCAAACTTAATATTATTCTGGGCACTGAAGTATCCAATCTGCAGTTTGCAGATGACCTGGTAGTGTACTGTGTTGGTAATAATACCAGTACAGTATGTTCCAAGCTTAACATTGCCTTGTATAAACTAAATTGTTACTTTAATTATCTTGCATTAGATATTAGCACAGATAAATCTAAGGTTGTAGTTTTTAGCAATGTCGGGCCTTTTATAGTCAATATTAAATATGACAACATTGATTTGCCTGTGGAGAATAGTGCAAGATTTCTGGGTGTTATTTTTACAAGCAACCTCTCTTGGGGAAAATATGTTGATTGTATATCTGATAGAGCTCAAAAAGCTCTAAATGTCCTGAGGTCTCTTGCAGGGACATACTGGGGTTCAGACCCTAAAATTCTTCTAGTATTATACAAATCCCTTGTACGAAGTCACTTTGAATATGGTTTCCTCTGTTTTTCTTCAGATAGTCAATTGGTAAATAAACTAGATATCCTTCAAAATCATAATCTTAGACTTATTACAGGTGCCATGAGAACTACCCCCATCAATTCTTTGCAAGTAGAATGTAATACTCCCCCCTTAATCTTACGGTTTCAGTATCTTAAATTCTGTTTTTTACTTAAACTTTTCTCTGTAAATCATCATCCTCTGATTAAAAAGTTATTTTCACTTCACAATAAGTATCCTGGTAGCACTCATTTGACCAAAAATATTCCATATATACTTTTTGATTTTTCATTCATGATCAAGATAAATGGTCAGTTTGAATTTCACAAATCTAATGAATGGGTTTGTTATGAGAAAGAGTTTGAATGTTTATTTCATGAGCTGGATATAGTAATTGATAACAAATTAAGTGATCGGCAAGAAGTCTATAACCTTTTAGATCAGTACCCGAACTATCACCACATTTATACAGATGGCTCTAAAAGTAATGAAAGGGTTTCTATGGCTTACGTCATTCCTCATATGGAACTTGGACTAGGAGTAAAACTGAAGAAGGAATCAAGCATATTTACCGCTGAAGCTTATGCCATTCTTGCTGCACTCAAATACATTCAAGACCAATCTGAAAATCGTTGGCTCATCATCACTGATAGCATGAGCGTATTGCATGCTTTGAAAAACTATCAAATCAGTGCTCGCACAAACTGCATTATAATAGAAATCAGGCACATACTTCATAATCTTTCAACAAGAAACTATAGTATTACATTTATATGGACTCCATCACATATCGGAGTTTCGGGTAACGAGCAAGCAGATTTTTTGGCACGTGCGATTGCCGACATTGTTGACAGTGACAGCGGCAGCCCCGTCGACGATGTCGCTATTCCATATACCGATCTAATACCTATAATCAAATCCAAACTTCTAAAAGATTGGCAGGTCACATGGACAGAATCTCTTACTAGAAAAGGCACTTGGTATGCTCAAATTAATCAGAATATTGGTAAAAGCCCTTGGTTCACCAATTGCCGTTACTTCAGAAGCAGACAATATTATACTATTCTTTGCCGTTTGAGATTTGGACATTGCCGTTTCAACGCTCATTTACATCGCATGCGCATAATTCAATCGCCTTCTTGTACCTTTTGCTCAACAAATGATGAACAGACTCTTGATCATATATTCTTTCAATGCTCAAGTTTTAACATCCAAAGACTGTCTCTAACGGCCAATTTATTGAATTTATATAAAAAACCAGAGAACATACCGCGCTGCATTGAAGACATTTTGAAAAATAAAGACACCTATGTATATATTTACGATTTTATTAAAAACACGATTAAGGACATATGAAACAAGGATTTACAAAAAAAAATATCGGACTCGACTTAGAAATAAATTATAATAAGAGATAATATCTGGGTAAATAACTAACAGCTGAATCTAAGGAATATGCATCGGATTTAACATTGAAGACTTGGCTCCGGCCTTTTTACACACTTGGAACAGAAGTTAAGAATATTACAGACCTGGCTGTATGGGCTTGACTCTTTGCCTGTCCTAACGGACGAAGGGAAAAAAAAAAAAAAAAAAATCATCAGTGTCAATGTCAAAACCTCGGCGCAAGTTTTCTCGGTTTTCTCACGGATTTCTTTTCTTTCACATTATTTTAAGAATTAAGTGTTTATTCTGAATCCTATTCGCCAATAATATTCTATCAGTCTAATTACTAAGGATACAAATATTATTAATGATTATCAAAATGATCAAAGCAGTGGTAAGTAATCTAGTACCTAACCAGTTAAATTTCAAATATCATTTTTTATGCGTGTTTAATAATAAACAAAGATGTGACAATGATGCTGCAAATAATGCATCACAAAGAAAATTATTATGGTTGAAAGATTTCATCTCAATGACAAACAAAGAATTTGTTCCTAAATTATTATTATTGTAAGTTAATTTTGAAGTGAAATTTAATATAATTATATTATCTTCAATTCAGTACTATATCCAATGACAGTAATAATTTTAATCAAACGAATTAATTGATCAGGCTTGAAAAATATAAACAATATCAAACTGGGGTCTTTTGCCATACCTACTAATAAATATTTCACTTATTATTTTGTTATATTACTGACTGTTCATCATAAGCTTTATACATAGAAAAGCATCTGTTGTTATTGCCTGTCATGTATTATTTATTTACCAATCATAGCCAAAACTCTCGCTACATTAATTCCTCTAGTCTCTGTGAAATGCTTCCTCTTACAGGCTTCTTTCTCTCCTCTCTAAGTGCTTATTCTCACAGTTTTACCGGTAGTTATGCATTCTCATATACATTTTTACTCTCCCATAACATAATGTTGCATTAAAGAGTTTGATAAAAATATCTTGTACAAAAAGTAAGAGAAATGCTGTACATAGTCTATATCTGAAAATCTGATTCCATAAAAAATGCAGAGAAGGATTTTAAAGTAACTACTATCCATAAAAATATGTGTAACGGGCTTATTTTGCTCTAATGAGATTTAAGCTCTTTTTTTGTGTATAGTTAAAGAATGGGCAGAAAAAATATTGGATTGCACAACTTGTTATAAGATGTCTCATTTAAAAGATTAGCACTCAAATAAAAACTTTTTAGCCAACCATAAAATAATACAAACTCAGACTAACATGCCTGAATCTCTACATCTGTGGCTTTTTAAAAAAATACTTGTCCATAGTGATACCCATATATAAAACTATTTGGAATTGGAATGTCAAAAGTGACAGTTTGTTTTGTATAAAATAATAAATCAATGTATTGCTTACTATTTACAAAATAAACAAAAATAATGGTAGAACCACCAAGAAAAACCAATGTTTCTTGAAATGGTCATAACTCCATATCATAGAAAGGAATCAAATTAACCAGGAATGATTATCAAAAGCCATGGGTTGCATATTCTCATTGTTCAAAACTAGTGTAAGAAAAAAATGGAATTATAAATAATTACATTAAAAATCTATATAGTTATAAAATATATTATTTACCTTTGTTAAAATTATTTTTAGGTAATATTTGGTGCAGGGGTCTACACAGGAGTCTATGTAGCTCAAAATTATAAGGTAAAAGCTGGACCAAATGATTGATGATTGGAGTTATCATAATGCTTTGTTAGTAATTCATTAAACTGCATGTCCTGCAAAGGAGGCCTACTTTTATTTGTTTTTTTTTCTGGTTTTTTATACTTACTCCCCCTCTTCAAAATGCAAACACACTAACATAACAGTATTCCTGGTTCACATAAATTGAGGCAATCAACAACACTGTATGGCCTCTTTTGCTCTGTCACATTTCTGCATACATTGCTTAACTAAGCTTTAAATTATTATCATGTTATCTTATGCATGATACAAAAGGTAAACCTAGCTATTTCTACTTGATGCAGGATACCCTGCAGGAGTTTTGTAACATAAGTTCTGAATGTGACAAGGCAAGAGGACCAGCTAAAAAATCTTGGTTAGCATTTTTTTATTTTATTTTTTAGTATATTATAAAAAAATGAATGTCAGTAGATATTAAGATTTTTCCTCCCATGCATGAGGTTGAGCGCGGGTATGGGGATGGCGAGTGATGGGTGACTCGCCGTCTGATCATGGACATGCCCAGTTCGGCGTCACGCCGAGTTCCACGCTTGCCTCAAAGAGCTGTCAGCAAATGACGGTGTCCCCCTAAGAGGGGATATTGGATTTTAGTCAGAACAGGTCTGACAGTGCCTCCCGTCCCGCCCTGACTCACCTGGGTGGGAGGAATCATTTGATGATGTTACCATTAACAAAAAAACAATTGCATGATTCTGTAGGGCAAGTACCAACATGACTTTCTAAGTTTAATCTTGGACATCACTGACAAATGTAATGGTGAAGGAAACCTGTGGTGCTATTCTCTAAGGATACAGCCATTGTGTCAGCATAGCCCCGAGGTCAAAACCACAGTTTGTCTTTACAGATTTTTTATTTTATTAGTTTCGTTGGCAATTATTCTTTAGAGAATAGTACCTACAGCTGGACTTAAATCAATATACCCAAGTCAGCCAAACCATCTTGAGCAAGGGTGGTGATAATAGGCCTTCTCTTTTTTTTAAACTTTGTCCCACTCACAATTTCTTGTTGTGTGTCGTGGGTGCGTTTACAAACATGTAAACTCACATACACAAACGCCCAGACCCGAAGCAACTACTTGTAGATCATTTTCTCCGTGCGGGAATCAAACCCACGACACGCAGAGGAGCAGTCCAATCGCTCAGCCACTGTGCTTTTTTTTTCCTTTTTTTGGCGTGGTAAAATCATCAAATGACTCCTCCTACCCCGGGCAGGGCGGGAGGTACTGTCAGACTTCTACTGACTAAAATCCACGGTGTCCTTCAATAGCCTGTTATGTTCCGGGGTCACGGTAAGGGAATAATCCCGCGAACCCGGCAGGCTTTGGCCCTCTGAGAGGGGGGCCCCGTCATTATGCTGACGCTCTTTGAGGCGCGCGTGGGACACAACGCGCCGTCGACCCGGGCATGGTCCTTGGTCGGGCAGCGAGTTGCCCTTTACTCGCTGCCCGCATGCCCGCGCCTACGGTGGCCGGAGATCATCTGCTGACGTCCGACGCCGCGGGCGCCTACCACTGCGGTTGGGGCGGAGGAAGGACGCTGTCTTCTCTCGCCACTGCGCTAACCTAGAGAAAAAGCTATAGCCCAACAGTGGAACAGTAATAGACTGGTATTATTTGTATTAGCTACTTGAAGCACCTAAAGAGCTGAGTAAAATTAATTTAGTGAAAATGTTTGGCTTATTCCACTGTGGCCCACCAAGCCGTACCAGGTAGTAGAGCCAGGTGGTAGAGCTAAGTGGAATGCCTCAAAGTTCACAGTGGATTATGTGGGGCAGCTTGGTGGGAAAAAAAGTAAAATACCTACCTAATTCAAATGCTCAGCACTTGCAATAGGGAAAGCCGGTCAAAGCCAATTGTAGATGGCGCCACCATAGCTAAGTCCTAATCCGACCAATGAGGTAGTACTATTTTGAAGTATGTAGGTACCTATAAGATTTGAACCAATGACGATGCTTGGAACTAGCTATACTAGCGCCATTAGTTTCCCAGTTTCCATCCCCATTGTTGTAATTCAAGATATAATTCAACAAATCACTCAACCTGAGATCAACACCAATAGCGACTAATAACGATTTAGATTCCCTTACCCGGCTAATCACCCCCGATTAATGACCACTACCCTCCTTCTGTGTTAAACAGACGAAGAAAGAAGTATAGGTAGGTATCTACTCTTCAACTAGGCACATAATACGCAGTTCAACCACATAATACATATGAATACGTATGAGTAGGTACGACGTTCAACTATGAAGGAAGGTTTTGAATTAAAGCACAGAATTAATAAAATAATCTAATATGAAACAGCAAGACAAATCACAAGAAACCATGTTAAAAATAACCTCCTGCTTTTTGAAGTCGGTTAAACTCGGTTGACTTCATAAAAAGTGGATGTATAAACTGGAATCGATGTGAAATCAACCACGCCATACAAAATTAAATAGGTATGGAGAGAATACCTACACCGCAACTTTAGAAAAATGGGTTTACCAGGTTTTACAAATGCAATTGAATATAGTTACCTAATAGAAAAAAGTTAAACGAAAGAAATAGGGGTTGTTGTAAGTTTTCCACAAAGTTAATTCACCACGAAAAAAAGTATGTGTAAATTGGCCACGATTCTATTTTGTTTAGAATATTTTCAAAATAATAATTTATCTTATTGTAAATTCGCCACGACGCATTTTTACGTACGGATAGCATAAAAATCAAACTATAAGTTGTTAATTGCCCGTGTTCCACCCGCTTGGTTCACCTAGGTGTACCACGGGAAATTACTTTTGCCCGTGGTTGACCTGAATGTCTATTATGTTTTTATCGTAGTATTACAATAGAAAAATTGTGATATTAAATTGCAAAGTCAGTATGAAAATGTTGCAATCTTTTTTTTTTTGGAAGACCATTACATTAGGACAAACCTACATAAAATTAAAAGTACTAGGCTGGCATGAGTTCAAGGTGGTATTTTTTTATATGGTAATTGTTTTAATCATTTTGAATAGTAAACTATTAGTACAAGTATATAGTACAAGACCGGTCAGGTGAAGTTGTTATAAAACATACCACCTTGAACTTATGTAAGCCTAGTACTTTTTCTGGTTAGTAGCATTCTTTCAGTTTCTAAACTTGTAGCTAGAATTTTGTGCGGACGGCGATATACCCATTACTTCCATGGCCCAGTTGCCCCCTAAAAAACATAAGGTGCAAGTGGTTCCTATTAAAATACGGAATATGATATGAAAAATGTGAAAAATACGGACAATAAACGAATAAGTGGAATAACAACGTTATTCATTTCTCATATTAAAAAATATATATTTAAAAAGTATTTTCTAATAAAAACCATAAGCTATGTAGCCCACACGACCCCAATCCGTTAATCGCATCGTCCGCTCGATACGATCCATCGCGCATTAGCTCCATTCGCCGTCCAAGGCATTCTCTCATCACCCCCGATGACCCCATCACTCTCCTCCAGGAGAGCCGTAGGGAAACCAGCACGCTTCGAAAACACAAACACAAACCGTCATTCCGCCCTCGCCGCCGAGGCTGCCCGTCGCGACGCCCAAGTCAATGCCCTCCCCGTCCCTTGCAAGAGCCAGCCCGCGATGCTGAGCCAATAGTTTTAAATTAGCCCCTAAATAATGAATATTTAGTTATCCAGCCTGTCCCTTGCTGTCCTCTGTCAGTGACGCCCTAAGCCGAGGTCCGTACCCCACAGGGGGTGCCCTTAGCGTGTGGTCACTTAGTTTGTAAATTTTAGTTTGTAAGCCCCTGGCTGGAGGCCTTAGAGTCATCTATGGCAGCCACAGGAAAGTCCGGTTGAGCAGCACACAACCTAGTAGAGGTTGACCTGCAAGATGCCAGTGTCAAAAAAAAAAAATAAAAAGCCCACACGACCGTTAAGTCTCTCATCTTCGTGAAGCAAGTTTTTTGAAAAATAATTGACTAGAACATTCACTAGAAAAGATCATGAAAATGCTAGTAGCGATGTTTGGCTTGATTTTTGTTTTTTTTTTTTAAATGATGCATGCTTGCTTTTCTATTAAAAGTGAATACTTAGGTCTCTTATATGCAATGTGTTCAGGAGTGAAGATATTTAAATTCGAGCTCTAAAACCAATAACTTTGCTTGTTATCGTTACTTTTAGCAGAAATCATGTCAAATGTGGATTTGTGGCAAAGGACCTTGCGTCATTTTGGGCCATCGCTCAACAGCGATGAAACCTATGCCAAATGAAAGCTTTGAGGATGTTAAGCATTTCTTATTATGGCAGCTAAGTCGAATTCGAGCGCCAACAAGGTGATTTCAAGCATCGAAAAAATTTTCCATTACCTAACCTAACCTGTGGCAATATTCTCCAAGGGATTTGAAACAGGTGTCATACGAAGCGAGAGGTAGACACGATATACTTTTACTATGGCGACATTCTTCAGATGTGTAAGGTTTACCTGGAATATCTGAAAATGTCGACCTAACCTAACCTGTGGCAATATCCTCCAAGGGATTCGAAACATGTGTCATTCGAAGCGCGTGGTAGACACGATATACTTTTACTATGGCGACATTCTTCAGATGTGTAAGGTTTACCTGGAATATCTGAAAATGTCAACCTAACCTAACCTGTGGCAATATTCTCCAAGGGATTTGAAACAGGTGTCGTACATAAAAGTTATGCGTATTATTGCAATGGTCAATCAACAAGTTCTAATAGTAGCTACCCAGATGTCCTTGGCAAACTCTTGCACTTATACGTCATGTAAGTTTATGTTTAAGCAGTTCTATCTCTGCTCTTCTCAATCTGACATCTCACCTCAGAATACTTTGGATTTGATTTTTAATTCACTTCGCGACTTTGACTTCCATGTTATTGAATTTTAAACCAGTGTATATAGTATAATTTAAAATATTTTGTTTTATTGCATATACTTATTCCGAAACGTAATGTCCCAGAATAAAACTACGGAAAGGTAAAGGAAGCTAACTAACACCTAGGGGTAGAGACAGACGACGCCTTGTTTCAGCCGCCGTAAACAGTCCAGAGTCTGTAGCCAAACCGCAAGCGACAATCATTAACGTTCAGCAGTTGCTATCCCATCGCATAAAGTTGAAAATCGAGTAAATAATAATAGAAAAACGATTATTACTATATCTTTGATAGATTTTCAACTTTATGCAATGGGGTATAAAGTAATAGATTATTCCCATCGAAATAGACTCAAGACGGCGGCGCGTCTTGTATCAACTGTTTCAAGTACGTTTCTGTCCAACAAAATGGGGGGTTCTAAACCCAGGTCGAGACCCGCAGTTGAATGGGTTAACGGTTGTCCTCTAACACAGGTGAAGAATGTCGCCGTAGTAAAAGTATATCGTGTCTACCACACGCTTCGAATGACACCTGTTTCAAATCTGTTGGAGAATATTGCCACAGGTTAGGTTAGGTTGACATTTTCGGATATTCCAGGTGAACCTTATATATTTGAAGAATGTCGCCATAGTAAAAGTTTATCGTATGTACCACACGCTTCGAATGACACCTGTTTCAAATCCCTTGGAGAATATTGCCACAGGTTAGGTTAGGATGGCATTTTCAGATCTTCCAGGTGAACCTTACATATTTGAAGAATGTCGCCATAGTAAAAGTTTATCATATCTACCACACGCTTCGAATGACACCTGTTTCAAATCTGTTGGAGAATATTGCCACAGGTTAGGTTAGGTTGACATTTTCAGACATTCCAGGTAAACCATAGACATTTGAAGAATATCGCCTTAGTAAAAGTATATCGTGCCTACCACACGCTTCGAATGACACCTGTTTCAAATACCTTGGAGAATATTGCCACAGGTTAGGTTAGGTTGACATTTTCAGATATTCCAGGTAAACCTTAGACATTTGAAGAATGTCGCCTTAGTAAAGTATATCGTGTCTACCACACGCTTCGAATGACACCTGTTTTAAATCCTTTGGAGAATATTGCCACAGGTTAGTTTAGGTTGACATTTTCAGATATTCCAGGTAAATCTTAGACATTTGAAGAATGTCGCCATAGTAAAAATATATCTGTATACAAAACGCTTCGAATGACACCTGTTTTAAATTCTTTGAAGAATATTGCCACAGGTTAGGTTAGGTTGACATTTTCAGACATTCCAGGTAAACCTTAGACATTTGAAGAATATCGCCTTAGTAAAAGTATATCGTGTCTACCACACGCTTCGAATGACACCTGTTTTAAATCCTTTGGAGAATATTGCCACAGGTTAGGTTAGGATGACAATTTCAGATATTCCAGGTGAACCTTACATATTTGAAGAATGTCGCCGTAGTAAAAGTTTATCGTATCTACCACACGCTTCGAAAGACACCTGTTTCAAATCCCTTGGAGAATATTGCCACAGGTTAGGTTAGGATGGCATTTTCAGATATTCCAGGTGAACCTTACATATTTGAAGAATGTCGCCATAGTAAAAGTTTATCGTATCTACCACACGCTTCGAATGACACCTGTTTCAAATCCCTTGGAGAATATTGCCACAGGTTAGGTTAGGTAATGGAAAAATTTTTCGATGCTCGAAATCACCTTGTTGGCGCTCGAATTCGACTTAGCTGCCATAATAAGAAATGCATAACATCCTCAAAGCTTTCATTTGGGATAGGTTTCATCGCTGTTGAGCGATGGTGCAGCCTCCATACATTTTTGCCCGTGGTCCTTTACAATAACCGAATAATGACGAATTTTCATATGATTTTTATGCATGTGGCATAGGTATTTACTTTCAATGTATGGACTTTACAAAACCGTGGCAAATTAACTTTGTGGCCAACTTACAACAACCCAGAAATAGTAGGTACTCATAAACAACAGACTACAAGAGAATAAGATTTTTGGCAAGGTGTAAAACGTGGTCGCGGGACCCTGGAACGTAAAGGGCTATTAAAGGACACCGTGGATTTTAGTCAGTACGAGTGTGACAGTCCCTCCCGCCATTACTCTGGGCGGGAGGACTTATTTGATAATTGATAAAAATAAAGGTTGTGAGTAGGTACAACATTCTGTAATCGTTTAGGATTTTAGGCGATTGAAAAAGTGTCCATAGACTTTCTTGCCCATTGTTCTCCATAGGAATCTACGCAGTGAAATGGTACTGTGCTTCTGCGATAGGTACTTTCAGTTACTAAGTTATGTGTGTGTAGCACCGTAACTGTAGTGTGACTGTAGCACCGTAAAATTTTTTTTTGAAATGTTTTAGCATTTTTATTTTGGCACTTTTAAAAGTGCCTGTAACTGCCCTTTTTTATAATAAATGCTTGAATTTTGATTTTTTGTATTTGTCTCTGCATCTGTTATCCTTCCTAAGCCGAAATCGCTAATTCACAACGTGAAGAGCAAGCTGGTTTTCTTTCTGCTTGCAGAACAACACATTACAACAAATAATAGGCATTACCTACCTACTAAAAACAATAAACTACACTAGCAATCATTATAGACTACAGAAAGGCACCTCAATCTGAAAAGCTCTGAAAATCTTTGAAGTCAACTATGATAAACAGAATGAATCTTCAAAGTAGGTGTGGATGGGTATATAAAACTACCCTTGAGTAATAATTTTAAATAAATACTGGTATGAGCTCAGGGTATGAGTCTCGAGGCCGATTTTGACGAAAACTAAAACGGCATCATTTGATTTTTGAAAAATCAGTACTAACTTGCCAGGAATCAATACCACTGATTTTTGAAAAAAATAACACGCTGTATTATAGAGGTCATTCCATAGTGTCGCTATATTATGGATTTAGATAATAATTATGGCACAAAAGAAATTACGCAACATTGAAAAAAAAGTGTGCGTCAGAATGGCTGGTTGCCTGTGGCGTTGGTCAATGAGAGTTGATTCGAAAATTGCTACATAATTGCTTATATTTGCTACATTTAATCAATCATTGCTACATATGATATATACTTAGATATAAAATATTTTTTTTGACCAGCCATCCTGACGTCAGGATGGCTGGTCACCTCCTCGTTTAAAGTCAAGCGTGTAGAGTTTCCCGAAATGTATTGCGTCAATAATTGCTTCATATTTGCTTCATTTATCTCATTTATTTGTATCTTTAAAAATATGCTAAATAAAGGATGTAGCAGTAATTTAAATTATCCCAAGGAAAAGTTCCTGATAAAATAATAATGGCAAATAGTTGCAGTGCGTCTTCACTCAACGGTATTGCTACTTTAGGCGGCAGGCGTTCTAAATAAAATTGTTAAATGGCATGTTATGTATGAGTAGGTAAGTGGATAATAAGCACATTAAAAGGATATCGTAAATTAAAAAAAATACGAAGAGTAAAAAGAAGCTAATTCCATATTGCATAATATATGCGAAAAAATAATACGACAATAAGGTAAATTAATGCTGAGGTTATGGGCAGGGTTGGCATGATTAAAACAAGTTGTTTTAAAACACGTGTTTAAAACAGTTTTTAAAACAGTTTGAAATTAAACAGTGTTTTTTATTACATGTTTAAAAACAAAGATTAAAACAAGTTTTAAACATTGTATAAAACAATATGAAAAAAAACATGTATTAAAACTACTTTTCATGGCGCTTAACTGAATATAAAATGAAAATAAAGTAATATTTGAGTCTGAATAGTTCAACATAAAACCAATCTCTATTCTGTTATTTTTATGAACTTTCATTGGAATTGTAATTAACTTAATTTTTTCAACATAAAACCAATCTCTATTGCTGTTATTTTTATGAACTTTCATTGGAATTGTAATTAACTTAATTTTTTTTTAAAGAAAACTTTGCCCCTCACTAAAAAGCCCAGCCCCGACAACATTATTTTTATGTTGTGTAATTCATTCAATCAAACAAATAAGTATGTATAGCACCTATTTTTGATTCAATAGCATAATTCATAATAATTTCAAAACAATTAAAATTGTACCAATTATAATTAATAAACAACATATAAAAAACGTAAACTTCGATCCCTAATGTCGGCTCACCTGACGATAGAAAGTAATTTAAAGGATTATTGGTTATTCCCCCATTTTTTAGAGTAGGTGGTGTTCTTCGGTGGTTCATTGTTCATAAGGTGATTCCCCGCGCACTGGGACGGGGACTCACCTCATGAACAATAAACTATTTCTACGAATAGGAGGCGCGCCGCCTGACCCGCTAGGAAAGTCTAGGGACTTTCCTAGTGTCGTCGCCCAATATAAAATCAACATTAGAACATACCTACCGGGTGAATGTGAAGCATTTGATTATGTAGCTACAAATAAATGTTAGGTATCTATTGATCGTTTTTTTGTAAATATTTTATTTATTATGGCGAGTTTATAAAGATCTAGTCGAAATAATTTTAAATAATAACCTACACTAAAAAAAACATAAAAAACACTTGTTTAAAACATTTTGAACTGTTTGTTTTATATAATTTAAAAAAAAACTGTTTTTTTTCCAATCCTGGTTATGGGACATCTCGCCCACGAAAAAAGGTGGCCCGCAAGCCAGATGTCCTCTTTTTAAAATGTGCATGGGTAGTTTCGCCCGAACCAATTTTTTAGCTTATTTTCATATTCATCATCATCTCAGCCATAGGACGTCCACTGCTGAACATAGGCCTCCCCTTTTAATCTCCACATATACCGGTTGGAAGCGACCTGTATCCAGCGTATTCCAGCGACTTTTATAAGGTTGACTGGCCACCTTGTTGGTGGACGTCCTACGCTGCGCTTGCTAGTCCGTGGTCTACACTCTAGCACTTTTCGACCGCATCGGCCATCTGCTCTGCGAGCAATATGGCCTGCCCATTGCCACTTCAGCTTGCTAATCCGGTGGACTATATCAGTGACTCGTATGTGATCACGTAGAGAAACACCGAGCATAGCGCTCTCCATAGCTCGTTGAGCGACTTTGAGTTTTGAGATGAGGCCGATAGTGAAAGACCACGTTTCGGTGCCGTAAGTCATCACTGGTAACACACATTGGTGGAAGACTTTTGTCTTGAGGCACTGGGTAAGTCGGATGGAAAGACATTGCGTAGTTTCCCGAACGCTGCCCAACCGAGTTGGATTCGGTGGTTGACCTCTTTCTCGAAGTTGGACCTACCTAACTGGACTACTTGTCCTAAGTAGATATTATATGAGTCAACAACTTCGAGTATTTTCATATTATTTTTACGCATATATATACAATGTGGATTAGCTTCTTTTTATTCGTATTTTTTTTTAATTTACGATATCCTTCCAATATGCTTATTGTCCACTTACCTACTCATACATAACATGCCATTTAACAATTTTATTTAGAACGCCTGCCGCCTAAAGTAGCAATACCGTTGAGTGAAGACGCGCTGCAACTATTTGCCTTCATTATTTTATCAGGAAATTTTCCTTGGGATAATTTAAATTACTGCTACATCCTTTATTTAGCATATTTTTAAAGATACAAATAAATGAGATAAATGAAGCAATTATTGACGCAATACATTTCGGGAAACTCTACACGCTTGACTTTAAACGAGGAGGTGACCAGCCATCCTGACGTCAGGATGGCTGGTCAAAAAAAATATTTTATATCTAAGTATATATCATATGTAGCAATGATTGATTAAATGTAGCAAATATAAGCAATTATGTAGCAATTTTCGAATCAACTCTCATTGACCAACGCCACAGGCAACCAGCCATTCTGACGCACACAAAAAAAAGCAATTTGTTATAATTCAGACATTTCCTAAGTTCGTCGTTGACATTACCATTTTCCAGAACTAGATAGCGTGTGGTTTTTTCCCCAAAATCAGTTCGATTCCTGGCGAAAATTAATGATTAAAAAAAAAAACTAATGATGCAGTTTTAGTTTTGGCACAGAATTTATTAATAGTACTACGCAGTTTTGGGCGAATTCGACAACAACACCTACGAAGTTTCAACATTTTTCGATACCTATTCCTCATGGTTTCGGATATAGATAGCCATCCACGCCCAGTTGGATAATTCACCCTGTATAAGACGGTGCGGTTGGCGCAGTGGCTGAGCGATTGGACTGCCGCGCTGCGTACTGGTTCAATTCTCAGAAAGTCTGTTTTCAGGAAATAAAACACGAAAGGGCATAAAAGTAAGCTAAAGCAGCTATCTCAGGTTCAGACAAAACAGTACTAATTATACCAAAATACCGGAACAATTAGAATCTCACTAGATAAAGAAAGCTCCGTATTTTAAAAAATGTCTCAAAAAACCAATATTTGTATCAACGGTGACAACATTGAATTTTAGACAATTATATCTACCGCATATGCAAGTGTCTTTCTCCAAGATAAGCATCCATAATGAAGAAATGCAACAGAAAACTAAAAAAAAATTACTATGGAAACTTTGCCTCTTATTATACATTCACACATACAGAACAAAACAGAAAATTGACTGCAGAGAGCAATGGAAGGAAGACATATTAGGATTTAAAAAATACACGAGTAACACAAACACTGGTTACCCTGGCAAACACTAAAATGGCGATGGACAGGTCATGTTGCATAATCTCTTCTAGGATAGATGGACAGGGCAACTAGGCAAAAGAAAAGTTGGGAGATAATGTGACCAACTGGCTTATTCTTGTAGCAAAGGACTGAAAAAAGATGCATGAAGCCTCTACCCGTTATTAGGCTTTTTTAATGTGTTTCTGAAAAAGTAACATGTCCGTTTCGACCGCGCGGCCACGATGTTTTTTTTAAATAAAACTCATCCCAAGTTTTTGTAAAAAAATTTAAAAGTCGATTCCCAAAAACGATAAATTTGTCAAAGCAATGGTTAAAAAGTTATAAGGGTTTGAACGTGGCCGCGCCATCGAAACTTTCCGAACCGCGCGGCCATGGAGATCTTTAAAACTAAGAGTCGCAGAGACCTGAAATTTTGGGAAATAGTAGATTGAATTTGTAAACCAAATGTAAAAATATAGAAAAAAATCCTGTGTTTATATTTTAGGAGCTGCAAGGCTAAAACCTCATGGCCGCGCCATTGAAACGGTGACGAACACGTTATCGCCGATATCTCGCTGAAAAAACATCTCAGACGTTTGAAGTTCTTTGTAAAATATAGATTTTAATTTGTCGAAACATGTAAAAATACAACAAAAATCCTAGGATTATATTTTAGGAGCTATAAGACTAAAACCCCATGGCCGCGCCATCGAAACGTTGAAAATTTAGTTTTTCACCAATATCTCGCTGAAAAAGCATCGCAGAGGTCTGAGTTTTTTTGTAAAACCTAGATTTGAATATGTCGAAACTACCAAAAATACAAAAAAAAAAATCCTAGGTTTATGTTTCAGGAGCTGTTGAACAAAATCTCTAATACATCTTTAATATCTCGATTAGGGTGACCACGGATTATTATTTACAGAGAACTTTCCACCTATTTTTATATTAGAAATGATATTATCTCAAGGATTCGAATTTAAATGAAACAATAAGGTACGTAAATTTTAAAGAAATGTATGTCCTAGTGTAAGCAAACTATCTGTGATTTATGTGATTTTTAAAGAAATCTATGTCCTAGTGTAAGCGAACAATCTGTGATTTATAAAGAAATAACATTATTTTTTTACGTACCTTATTGTTTCATTTAAATTCGAATCCCTGAGATAATATCATTTCTAATATAAAAATAGGTGGAAAGTTCTCTGTAAATAATAATCCGTGGTCACCCTAATCGAGATATTAAAGATGTATTAGAGATTTTGTTCAACAGCTCCTGAAACATAAACCTAGGATTTTTTTTTTTTGTATTTTTGGTAGTTTCGACATATTCAAATCTAGGTTTTACAAAAAAACTCAGACCTCTGCGATGCTTTTTCAGCGAGATATTGGTGAAAAACTAAATTTTCAACGTTTCGATGGCGCGGCCATGGGGTTTTAGTCTTATAGCTCCTAAAATATAATCCTAGGATTTTTTGTTGTATTTTTACATGTTTCGACAAATTAAAATCTATATTTTACAAAGAACTTCAAACGTCTGAGATGTTTTTTCAGCGAGATATCGGCGATAACGTGTTCGTCACCGTTTCAATGGCGCGGCCATGAGGTTTTAGCCTTGCAGCTCCTAAAATATAAACACAGGATTTTTTTCTATATTTTTACATTTGGTTTACAAATTCAATCTACTATTTCCCAAAATTTCAGGTCTCTGCGACTCTTAGTTTTAAAGATCTCCATGGCCGCGCGGTTCGGAAAGTTTCGATGGCGCGGCCACGTTCAAACCCTTATAACTTTTTAACCATTGCTTTGACAAATTTATGGTTTTTGGGAATCGACTTTTACATTTTTTTACAAAAACTTGGGATGGTTTTTATTTAAAAAAAACGTCGTGGCCGCGCGGTCGAAACGGACATATTTTTTTTTGTATTTTTGGTAGTTTCGACATATTCAAATCTAGGTTTTACAAAAAAATTCAGACCTCTGCGATGCTTTTTCAGCGAGATATTGGTGAAAAAATAAATTTTCAACGTTTCGATGGCGCGGCCATGGGGTTTTAGTCTTATAGCTCCTAAAATATAATCCTAGGATTTTTTGTTGTATTTTTACTTGTTTCGACAAATTAAAATCTATATTTTACAAAGAACTTCAAACGTCTGAGATGTTTTTTCAGCGAGATATCGGCGATAACGTGTTCGTCACCGTTTCAATGGCGCGGCCATGAGGTTTTAGCCTTGCAGCTCCTAAAATATAAACACAGGATTTTTTTCTATATTTTTACATTTGGTTTACAAATTCAATCTACTATTTCCCAAAATTTCAGGTCTCAGCGACTCTTAGTTTTAAAGATCTCCATGGCCGCGCGGTTCGGAAAGTTTCGATGGCGCGGCCACGTTCAAACCCTTATAACTTTTTAACCATTGCTTTGACAAATTTATGGTTTTTGGGAATCGACTTTTACATTTTTTTACAAAAACTTGGAATGGTTTTTATTTAAAAAAAACGTCGTGGCCGCGCGGTCGAAACGGACACAAAAGTAACTAGGACAATTTAATTACTAACATGAATGAACTTGGTTAATAAGAGTATTGTTAAAAATGTTTAAAAACAATAACGAGATCAGAAAATAAAAATCATTGCTTGAACCAGGAATTAGTTTTACGTTTGCTCCTTTAAAATAATCTAATTAGAAGTCTAATAAAAACAACCTTCTTTTTATACAGATCGAGAAAGTGGAAGATCCATCAGTATTATTTGCAAAGGCACAAGCTTACGTGCAAACCAAACTAGGAGAATTCAACACTGACGACAAGAAGAAAGGAGATAAATGAAAAAAAAACATATGGCTAGGAAAATGTCTGTGAAACAACATATAGGTCATTATATAATTACTTTATTGTAAATATTTTAATTGATAGTTCTATACAATGATAAACTAAAATAGTTAGCAATACATACAAGTGTTTCAATTAATTTTCCTATATTCCTATTCATATAAGTGACAAGCCTCCTCCAATATGCTCAACTCTTGTTTGAGGTTCTTCAAAAGCTAACCAGTCACTAGAATGTGTAGGCAGTAGTCCCATGCTTTGGCATTTGTACAAAGCAAGTAAAATGTTGACAATGTTTCCAATGAAATACACAAACTTCTGCCCTGTTGCTTGAGTGCCTTCAACCATCTTGAATGTGCTTTGGGTAGCAAATAAAGCTTTCACTGGTCGTACAATCAACATTCCCACCATCATAATAGGGAAAATAGATATGGAGTTTCCGGCCATGTACATAATGAACAAATTCATAGGCACCTGTTTGAGAGGGCCCAGGGCAACATCCCACAATTTTTTAATGAGAAGTAAATTAGAATCGGTATCTCTGGATGCTTCCGTGTAACTCGCATTAGCGGACTGACTATAACCTGGCGGTGATGGTAATTCTGTTGTCTGTGTACGGTTCCTAAAGAAAAAAAGTAGTGATTATAATACGACCACTGTCATAAATTAATACATACATATTAGGTGTTTAGTCACATAATATTATAATGGGGAGTCCGTACTTACTTCGGGTTGAAATCCAAAGCCCATTTGAATTTTTTGTTCGATTTAATTTGAGACATTTTGGTATCGATTTCCGAGCAACAATGACTAAGATAATGTTTTTAGTAGTTGATAAATTATTTATTGCCGTGACAATAATTATTAATAACTTGAAAAACTCAGCAATCAGCTCTAATATTTTTACGACATTCACGTTGTCAAAGTTGTCAAGCAGATGTCACTGTCACGATGACATTACCCACAGACTAAGTAGAGAGTATACACTACATTACCATAGACTAATCGTTGATTGTGTTTAATTGTTTCTGGTTCGTAGAAAAAAAAATGTTTCTGGTTCATAGAATAACATTTGGCAAGTCACGTATTATATGGGCACGCCGCGATTGCGGCGGTAAGGCACCACCCCTCTTTGAGGAGTGGCTGGAGAGAAGTCATGGCGTCCTGACCTACCGCTTGACGCAGGTCCTCACCAGACACGGAAGTTTCGGGAGGTACCTGTGTCTGATGCGAAAGGAGGAGACGCCTGGGTGTCACCACTGCGAAGATCGCCCGGAGGACACGGTGGAGCATACGGTGCAAGACTGCCCGGCTTGGGCGGAGCACCGACGTGTCCTCACGGCTGCGATAGGCGGAGACCTCTCGCGCCCGGCATTGGTTGCGGCCATGCTGCGGGGCGAGACGGAGTGGGAAGCGGTCAGCTCCTTCTGCGAGGCAGTAATACTCGTAAAGGAGGAGGCAGGCCGCGAGCGAGAGAGGACAGCGTCCTCCCTCCGCCCCAGCCACAGTGGTAGGCGCCCAAAGAGCGTCAGCATAATGACGGGGCCCCCCTCTCAGAGGGCCAAAGCCTGCCGGGGTCGCGGGATTATTCCCTTACCGTAACCCCGGAACTTAACAGGCTATGAAGGACACCGTGGATTTTAGTCAGTAGAAGTCTGACAGTCCCTCCCGCCCTGCCCGGGGTTGGAGGACTCATTTGATGATTTTACCAAGCTAAAAAAAAAAAAAGTCACGTATTATATAGGTATTTGTATGTACAGACGCTAGCTCATCAACCTACCTCAATCTGTCAAAAGTCTTAATTAGATTTTTAACCATACCAGCATTGCCACGTCACGGGCGTATTAAATCCCGAAGTGACGTAAGAATTCTGGGAGTGAACCTCCTTAGGGCAGCGCGGAGACTCGAGTGTTAATTCGCGAGTGAAATGAGGGAATTAAGTTTTGAATCCTTAGTGTAGCGAGGGATTGAAGTTAGCCCAGCTAGCAGCTTTACTCCGGAGTACTCTGGTTTTCACACCTACTGAAATAAATTCGATTTAAAATGTAACTTTATTTATAACGTACATATGTTTGCCGTACTCACGTCTCGGTGTGAACTGACCGTTAGAGTCTGGGTCGCTACCACAGTTTCTAACAACAGGGGTTATCCACCTTTTCTATAAAACCGGTGGTACTACGGAACCCAAGAATATTATAGTATCAGCACATTGGTGGAGGGATCAGGGCCAGGTTCTCAGTTGAAAAGAAGTGATCATGTTATATCTCACATTCTTTACTGAAAGTTTCAGAGGGCAGAGAGTTTCATTCTGAAATTCTCTGCCCGCAACAACTTACAACCGATTAAACTATTGAATGTGACTGAAACATTCAGTAGGGCCATCAAAATTGAATTTGGTGTGGATAAAATAATGTGAGTGGGAGCGCTTTTGCTAAATAATTGTTTTGGCAAAATAATTGGTTGCGGTCATGCTCAAACCAGAAAACAACTACTTACTTGCAGAACATACAAATATTTGTGCCGTACGGGGATCGAGCCCACGACTAATTAAACCACAGCAGTCTATCGATATCGCTCAGCCACTACGCGAACAATGCCGTAAAATATTATTAAGATTATTTAGATATAAAATATTTATGTAAGTAAGTACTTAATTCGTGTCTATCGGTATGACTGTAAAACTACCGAATAATTATATATTTTAGTACAATTTAGGGATACGGGGACGTGATCTCTTTTTTAATTACCTATATTTATTCATTACCAAGCGAGAAATGAAGAAATATCTGATCAAATAAAAGTAGTGTTTATTTTTCACGAAGTATTTTATTTACATAAACAAAAGGGTAACCAAAAAAACAATTGTCTAAACGTAGTTAAAACTTGTAAAATATACATATAGTAGTAGATTTACAACATCAGCTCGAGATTTTACATAATGAATTTCATTAATTATACCTATGTATGTAGGTACGTCCGTAACATTACGTGTAGGTGGTTGGAAAATTTCTGCAAAGCTTACATTTGATGGGCATGCGGGCAGCGAGTAAAGGGCAACTCGCTGCCCGACCAAGGACCATGCCCGGGTCGACGGCGCGTTGTGTCCCACGCGCGCCTCAAAGAGCGTCAGCATAATGACGGGGCCCCCCTCTCAGAGGGCCAAAGCCTGCCGGGGTCGCGGGATTATTCCCTTACCGTAACCCCGGAACATAACAGGCTATGAAGGACACCGTGGATTTTAGTCAGTAGAAGTCTGACAGTCCCTCCCGCACTGCCCGGGGTTGGTGGACTCATTTGATGATTTTACCACGTTCAAAAAAAAAAAAAAAAGCTTACATTTGATCCATGCGTGTTCTAGTTATGCACTGGGTAGGTGCGTGATGCATTTAATATACAATCACTGACGTCACGAAAATACAATCATCATAAATACAGTTTCATTAGGATAATTTCCATTATATTGAATTGCACTACAATTTAGTAAAAGGTCGGCTCTTAACGCGATCCAGTTTAACCTGTAGAAAAGAGATGGCGCTAGATGAGTTGTATAGCTCTGTCTCTTTCCCACAGCCTAAACTACATCGCGTTAAGAGCTCGTGGTAAGGCCTCTGTTTACTGCAGTAATAGAAAAAGCACCTGAAGTACATCTTTCAGAAACTATATTCTAGCAAAATAACTAATTATGTAGAATTTAGCATAAAAAAAAAAACTATATTTTTGACTAAGTAATTAAAATAACTTTTTCTGCATTTATGACGGTAATAGTTTTTGAAAAGATTTCCATTACACTTTGTACAATGAAGATGATTTCTATGGATATGCAATATCTAAATTCCATAAATGCTAACAAAATAGCTACTTGCTGCAAAACTGCTGAGGTTTTGGAAATTACAAAATATTCAACGGTAGTATACCTATGACATACATTTATTAAAAATCCCCTAGGCGCATTGGAACCATTTATTTCAAAATGTGACCGCCTTCAAAAACAACCACAAAAAAGAGTAAAATAACCTACAAAACTTTTCTTTCGGAAGTCGGTGACTTTTTTATTAATTCATTGTCTCTTTTGCCACCGACTTCCGAAAGAAAAGTTTTGTAGGTTATTTTACTCTTTTTAACCGACTTCAAAAAAAGGAGGAGGTTATCAATTCGACTGTATTTTTTTTTTTTAGTTTTTTTTTTTTTTTATGTTTGTTACCTCATAACTTGCGACTGGGTGAACCGATTTTCATTCGAAAGCTGGTGCTTCCCGTGTGGTCCCATTGTCACCATTTCATGATCTGATGATTGGATCTTGGAGAAATCGAGGGCAACTCTTAAATTTTATTAGCTGACACATAGTTTTTCGCAAATCTTATGAAGTAATTCAAGTACTTGCGTATGGAAATCATTCATCATGTAGCTGAGCTGATGATGGAAGGTACAACTCCTCAAGTAAGAAAATTATGTTTGAGTTCGCATATCTCCGGAACTATAAGTCCGATTTAAGTAATTCTTTTTTTATTGTACTAGGTATCGTTCGACTTAGGGAATACTGCAAATTTCATCAAAATCGGTTCAGCAGTTTTTGAGATAGGGAATGAATGAACGATGTTAATACCGGTGCAACGGATTACAAAATTCTAGTGCACATGTAAGAAAATGATGTATTTGACAAGAATTTTGGTTGAATATTTAAACTAAAAAGAGTAAAATAAAAACTTTTTCAAAAAAAATGTGATCGCCATCAAAAACAACCACAAAAAAGAGTAAAATAACTTACAAAACTTTTCTGTCGGAAGTCGGTGGCAAAAGAGACAATGAAATTAATAAAAAAGTCACCGACTTCCGACAGAAAAGTTTTGTAAGTTATTTTACTCTTTTTTGTGGTTGTTTTTGATGGCGGTCACATTTTTTTTGAAAAAGTTTTTTTAGTTTAAATATTCAACCAAAATTCTTGTCAAATACATCATTTTCTTACATGTGCACTAGAATTTTGTAATCCGTAGCACCGGTAATAACATCGTTAACATCTCTTTCATTTATTCCCTATCTCAAAAACTGCTGAACCGATTTTGATGAAATTTGCAGTATTCCCTAAGTTGAACGATACCTAGTACAACAAAAAAAGAATTACTTAAATCGGACTCGTAGTTCCGGAGATATGCGGACACGAACATAATTTTCTTACTTGAGGAGTTGTACCTTCCATCATCAGCTCAACTACATGAGATGATGATTTCCATACGCAAATACTTGAATTACTTCATAAGATTTGCGAAAAACTATGTGTCAGCTAATGAAATTTGAGGGTTGCCCTCGATTTCTCCAAGATCCAACCATCAGATCCTAAAATGGTGATAATGGGACCACACGGGAAGCACCAAATTCGATTGAAAAAAGAATCATGAAAATCGGTTCACCCAGTCGCAAGTTATGAGGTAACAAACATAAAAAAAAAAAAATACAATCGAATTGATAACCTCCTCCTTTTTTTGAAATCGGTTAAAAATAAATGGGTTTAATTCATTAATCTAAGTAGAAGACATAATAACGATGCGACAAAATTAACAAGGAAGGTAAGTTTAAACTTAACAAGAAGTTAAGTTTAACAAAATACTTTCTGCAAATTATTTTTAATAATTTTGATAAATTCGTTTTTTTTATTTCTGGTAAGTACATATTATTATTTACTATATTTTTAAATATTTCTTGCAAAATAAAAAATATACTTAGGTAAAAAAGTAGCCCACCAAAATCGGAAGCAAGCTGCTGGTTAGGGTTGTGGCAGGCCTGGCTCACTCCGCAGTGTAGGTATAAAACTGCAAGCGTTGGCGGGCTCCACTTCGGAGTGGACATTTAGTCGGTTGCCGCGAGCCGCCCACTACGCACGCGCTTACTTATATAATATTTAAGTTTGGTGTTTGGTTGAATTTACGCATGAGTTTAAAAAAAATATATATGATGAAGAAAAAAAATACTGCATAACGTTTGGTTGTTTAAATAATGACAGTGATAGGAGCCTCACGTTTCACACACTACCGCGTGATTTCGAAAGGTAAGAAAAAAAGTGAATATTTATCTATGTAGTACCTACATATTTAATAATGATCAAAAAACTATCTACCTGCTTGTGGCGTGCTTATTAATGTCATTCAAGTACCGGCTAGTAATCATGATTAGGTAGGTTACAAATTTGGCCTACAAGACGACCAAGATAAATAAAATAGACGATTATCAAACCTGACATCACTCTCACTCACCTAAGCTGAATACGTAGGTAGGTCGAATTATGATCGGTAGAAAGTAGGAAGATGTTTACGTTATTGTTTAGACACGTTCAAACTCAGAAAATGGCTACACTACGCATTCAAGGTCAGCGATCGTAATTCTCTTCGCGACTTTTTTACCTACTTACCTACAAAGACACGCAACACGGGGCCTGTGACAATGAAATTAAAATGATAAGGACTAGTTACCTATTTTGCCGTAAACGGTAACAATCGATCTTTAAAGTTATGACTACAGCTTGGCCAGAACGAATTGAAACGGAACTAATCTTTTTGTTTCTGACAACGTTTTAAAAGTTTTGATATTTGATGTAAACAATAACCGCAGGTTTGTTAGATTTATTATTGTGCTACAAAACTAACTTATTAAGAGAAAAAAAATAAAATAAAAAAATAATTACAGCTTGGCTAGAACGGGTTGAAACGGAACTAAAATTTTTATTTCTGACAGCGTTTTAAAATCTTTGATATTTGATGTAAACAAAGACCGCAGATTTGTTAGATTTATTATTGTGCCATAAAACTAACGTAATAAGTGAAAAAATAAATAAAAAAAAATCATTCAAAGTGCTGGTAGTGCGAAGACAGTGGCGACTTCCGGTTTTCTACATTTTTATGTCAAGCTGTAAATGTGCTGGTAGCGCGAAGACAGTGGCGACTTCCAGTTTTCTACAGTTTTATGTCAAGCTGTAAATAAAATTATAGACCAAGAGCCATGGTCAAAAAAGAACTTCGAACTACATAAATGGTGTAAAAATGTTCGATATACAATTATACATATTTCAGTGGGCGAACGAGCCTATAAAACTAAAGAACTTTCTTATTTAAGACGTATTATGAATAAAAAAATGTGTTCTCACACTTCTCACACAAAATCACTTTGTTGTTTTTTGGTACTCTAGTATGAATTAATTTCTACGACCAAATCGGGTCACTGCTCCTGTACTATTAAACATAAGAGCGTTGACGGCGTGGCGCGGGGACGGCGCGCGGTGCGGGTGGTGCCGCGCGGCGGAGGCACCGCACGACTTGGGTGGCGAATGTCACGGATGAGGTAATAAAGCCTAACATTTCAAATATTTTTAAATATTGTTCTTAAGATGAAAATATGTTTAAAAATATAAAAATAATACGTAGAAAAGATAATTATTATTATAAACCCGACTTGCGACCTGACTGCGTCATAATAACGAATTAAAATTTTATTTTTAAATTTTGAAATCTCTTAAATACATATTTTATATTATAAACGTGTTTTAGTCATTGGATACATAAACTGGGCTGCCGTTGTAAGGCGACTAAAAAGTCACGGTGTATATATTATTCCTCACGTAAGGTGCCGTAGGTACCTACTGTTAACACTCTGTGCTACCAATCGATATGAATATGAAGTAATCGATGACGAAACAGAAAAAGATATAGGCTGATGATAAAAACAAAATTCCATGAGGGACTTAAGGAGGTAATGAGGAGTGATATATATTTAAGTTAATATTAATTAACATAAATATATATGTAATTAAACAATGCATAAAATACGTATTCCTACCTAACTGTGCCCAAACTCGCGAGTCGCAACCCTATTGAGCTTGACCGACAGTAACCTTTTAATGTCGTTGGCGTCAGATAAACTAAAATGAACTCTCGCGCGTCACTATTCAGTTCATTTTTGCTTGCGCACGGGAAGTTTAGGCTATTATAAAAGTAGGTGGGTGATGCGGGTGCAAGTAAAAATGGACTCTATTCTTTCGTGCATAGATTTTACATTTTTTTGTTTTCTTTTTGGGAGTTATCCTTCTGTGCCTTTAGGTACTATTATATATTCTGTGGTTGTGGTTAGGACTCCAGAGAGAAGAAACTCCTCACTAGACCTAAATTATCTTTATTATGTACCTGTCTCATTTGGCTCAGGCGCAAAATGTCCCTTTCGCAAAATGTTCACAGGTAGCAAAATGTCCCTTTTGCAGAATGTCCCTTTCGCAAAATGCACCTTTCGCAAAATGCACCTTTCGCAGAATGTACCTTTCTTCAAACATTCATAGACTTTTTGCATCAGAGAAAAAACTGGTCAAGAGCTAGGAGGTGTAGAGCACATAAAACCGGTACTGTTGTGATGTTTAATTAGGAAAATGGTAATTAATTGTCTCAGATAAAAAATTACGTTCATAAAAATTCTATGAAAAATAGTACGGCAGACGGTTTTTGTGTTCTACACCTGCTGGCTCTTGACTAGTTTTTTTCACTGATGTAAAATGCATAAGAATGAATGAAGAAGGGTACATTCTGCGAAAGGGAGATTTTGCGAAAGGAACATTTTGCGAAAGGGACATTTTGTTACCTGTGGACATTTTGCGAAAGGGACATTTTGCGCCTGAACCTCTCATTTAAGTAATTTTGACATGATTATTGTTTAGAAATGCAATTGATAGAAAAGCGTGCATGTTGTCGCTGGCACAATATTGCGTCATCAAACGTTCCTCGTTTAATTTTGTTGCTTAGTACATAACCTATTAAAATTACTAGGCAGAGAGCACAGAGTCATTGTCACAGCCAATGACGTCATTGTCACTGGACACAGTAACTAAGTTACTTTCTATTTCTTTCAGAGTTTCTCGGGATACGATGTGGTCTTTACAGAAGATTATTATCCTTTTGCAAGCCTCTCTCAGTATCTCTTCGGGCACAGTTAATACAATCCTCATGAAGTTTGGGTACTCGAAACACTGAAATGAAAGATTAAACGTAAATGCCTGCCAGGATTATTTCTACAAGTCTTCGTAAAAATAGAAACGAAAACTTCGGAAATGTGACTATCTACCATCTGTTGCTACGCAGATGCTAAGCTGTGGCTATGCTAGATTCATGAAGCAAAATAATCCCTACGTATAAATGATGTAGAATTGGGACATTGTCGTTAGTCGATAAGTTTATTTTACCCCAACTTTTTACGGCCTTAGGCCTTAGGTGGTTCAGAAAGTTTGGTCTGTCGCCGTTTTTCGTTTATTTTGGTAACATCATAATGTGCATTACATTTGAAATAATATATAAGGTATGGTACTGACCTGTCCTGGTAAGCAAAACACTGACTGCTCTGAGACCATTCGCTCAACGAATTGTAACTCATTTTTGAATGTTGGAAACAACGATAGTTTAATTTCTATCATCATGTACATTGCACCCTGAGGCATTATAGGACGCAAACCGGGGGCACATCGTAGTTCATCATACGCTAGTTTTGCTTGATTCTGAAAACAACATAAAAAATACGTGTTAATAATTTTTACTTGTTAATAGTTATGAGCACTTACTAAAACATGATGTTTTTGAAAGCTAATAAGACCTAAAACTGATTTGAAATTTCCTTGTTTTGAATATCATGAAATAAACAAAAACATATCTTAACAGTTTACTTTCTGAGATGCCCTAGGACGACCTGTGTGTATTTAAACAAAACAAGAATCCTCACTCACCTCTATAAATAGCACAACTTCATCGAAAAAGCTCTGCGGCGTATTTGACAATATCGCTGGCAATGCCCTCTGTATTAAGGTGTTTGGTCCTAAAATTCTAGTGGCGAGGTTTGACAAGCCTTTACGGACTTCCTTCCCTAAAATATCGTGTCTATCGTGGATGATCACCCAGCCCATGCGCCAGCCGGGTACTAAAAATCTCTTTGTGAGTCCACCACATGTTAGTATCGGAACATCTTTAGAGAGAGCCGATAATGCATGGAATTCGTTGTTGGAGAAGACAAAATGTTCGTATATTTCATCAGCAATGATGGGCACGCAGTTCCTCGACGCTATGTCAAGTATCTCGTACAAATGCTCCTTGTCGTACACCGAGCCGCACGGGTTGGACGGGTTGATAACAACTAGCGCGGCAGTGTCATCATCTATTTGGCTCTCTAGATCCTCCAAATCTATCTTCCATTGTTGATCTGGCTGCAACAAAACATCATCGTCATGGTTTATCATTTCACTAAATAACCTTTAATCAAGGATTTGCGCAGTTATAAATAAAATAAAGCGTAAATGAGCAGTATGCAAATCCAATCCACAAGAAACTTGTTATGCTTCTAGAAACTCGTTTAACATCATCTCATATTAATACTTGTCTATCCCACAGCTTTGCCCCTAGAATTTCGCACATTTCCTCAATGATTGATGTGAAAAAAACCTGTGTGGTTACAGTAATTCAGGTCGGATTCGATGAAAAATGGTAATTAAAGTAAACATACCAATAAGTTGTAATATTTGATATTAATGCCTAATCCTTCAGCTACTGTCTTGTATATCATGAAGCCTGGTCGTGGAACGAGCACATTTTGTCCTGCGTCAGCAATCACTGTGATTGCAAGTTCAATAGCATGCGAGCAGCCGCTGCAAAGGATGACGTCTTCTGGTGATATATCCCCCTGGTGGGCACTGTACTCCGCTACGGCCACCCTCGCTTCAAGATGTCCCTTTGCGGGACCATAGCTGCGACTGCTAGCCCATTCATTACTCTCCCGAACAGCCTGCAGCACTTGCTCGGGAGGGTTAAGATTTCCAAAAGTTGTCGGATCACCTAACGTGCAAAACAAATGAAGAATGCTTGTTAAAATTATTGTGAAATCGAAATCCTGTTGACCTTGGTATATAAATAAACAATCCGCTAACCCATTTCTGTTAGATTATTTATTTTCGCGACTTTTACGCAGCGTTGGGTACTTTTAGTTACGTCTACCACAAGCATTTATTATTATTTTTACACAGTTATTATTGTTGTGGCACTGTCTATTTATCTAAGCAGCTAAAATGTTATATTTTTTATTGAAACGGCAGCAAAATGTTAAGGATTTCATACAATCAATATCATTTAGATCATAATTATTTTTATATAATTTTATCCTTCCAGCACTTTCGAATTTGTATGAAGAATCCGCCATTTTTTGTATGAAAAACCGTCAGACATTTCATCACTTTTTTTTGCGTCTTTTTAATTTTCTAAGTAAATGTATTTTTAACACGTAAATAACAAGTAATAGACTATAAAGTAAATGTAAGTTATTAATTCCAGGCTTTCCATGATCATAGAGCCTATCACATTATAGAATTTTGCTATCTAGAATTAAACTGTTGAATTAAAAAAAATAAAACATAACGCTTACCGACTGACAGCGCTATGAGCGGCTTGTCTGGATTGGGTTCCACCTGAAGGTTCTCGACGATGTCTCGTATCAGGTTATGGGTATTGCGAGCCAACGTCGATGCACGCACCTCCCATGTGTTGCTTCCTCGAGAACGTCGCGACATCGGCACAAAACTTGCGGAATATTAAAAGCTGCGGCGTCACTTAAACTTGAATTGAGAATATTGCTCGCATTTCGATACAACTCAGTTTTGTATCGGAACAGTGGCGTTTGACAAGCACAGGCTCTCGAGTCGTGGAACTGGTTTGAAAATGTAGATGTGATGACGGCAATAGAATCAGGTTGTTTATATATTCTATAAGCCACATATTTGTCCCTATAGATAGCTTGAACATTTAATAGACTCACTCTCCGGGATACTATAGAAATTATATCAATAATTTAATCATTTATTCCATACACTTCGTTCTTATGAACAAGCCCTATTAATGTTATTCAAAATCATTAGGAAAAATTAATTACAATATAGAAACAAAAATTGCACAAAAAAGAACAAACACAGAATCTTTACTCTAAAGAAAGGTTTCTAAAGTAACAGATCGATTTTGTTAGATACGAATGAAGGTTCAATGATTTAAACTTATTTTCTATTATGCAAATAAAATGCATGCATCTTAATAAAATTGCAAATAAATACTTTAATGATAACAAAGAAGCATATTCTCAGAAAAACTCTATGATGGCCTTTCTAATTATTATCTATTGATTAAAAGAGTTGTTAGTAAGTAGAGACATTGGTATGTCCATTTCTTACCTCACTTTCAACTTGAATCGAATTAGTTTCCCCCCAGTGTGGAGTATTCCAGAATGATATGGAAAGTTTCGTTATTTCAACATAACAAGCTTACCGCTTCTATAGCGCACGATATGGGCCCGATTATTTATTCATTACTTCAATCGCATCCAAAATAACTTGCACCTTCCTCAACAACCTTTAAAGAAAGACAATTCATGAGTTACGATGTACCACTAATTATTTAATTGAATTCTTAAATATTTCTGCAGTTATCCGTAAATAACTTTGCTCGGATCCATTAAGGATCCTTCACAATGTATCTTGCACACACAATACACAAAGCTATATTTTACGTAAATGAAAATTTTAAAAGAAACTTCCAAAACATTTTGCCCAAAATCTCAATGACTTAATTGTTTCGATCGTATCCAGTTTTTAATTAATGTCAAATAATCAAGTGTATCTAATTAAGAAGACAAAAAGATAGAGTCAAGTTTATAATAGGGGTTGAATTTTTACGAGTCTTTTTTTCCCCGTTTTTTGGTAAGGATGCAGGAAATAAACGACATAACTTTTTTATTTTATAGTGGGTTTGTTCGTCAAACAGTTAGGGGCCCATGTTTCAATTTATCAAGTTTGTCTTTCTGGTATTGGCCGTAGGTTGACACATAATCGTTCTTCGACGCGCCGCTGCCGCTAGTGCTGGACTGGCGTCATTGAAAACCTAAAACTTTTATGTATTTCATTATTTCATACAGTGTTCCCTGTACGAAAAATACATTTATTACTCTAGTAGAAAAAAATGTTACAAGGACATCGATACATTTAGAAAAATATAATGATACCTATTGTTGCAGATAAATATTAAATATTTTTTCAATTGACACTCTTAAAATATTTTACTAGCTGACCTGGCAAGCTTCGTACCGCCTCAGAATCAATAAATATTAAAAAGCTGATTTTTATCCTAATTTTACTCACCTCTTAAACCTTCCCTGGACTTTCAAGAATAATTCAAAACCAAAATTAGCCAAATCGGTCTAGCCGTTCTCGAGCTTTAGCGAGACTAACGAACATCAATTGATTTTTATATTATTATTATTGAAAGAATAAGATTTTGACACAGATTTTCATGTCCCCAGGTAACTGAAAAACACTACTGTAATTGGTCACTTTCGCACGCTATTGCCATAGCACCAATGCCAATACCTACCTAATTATCGATCAGACCAGCGTTTTATTAACGTGCATTCACAAAGCTAGTCGCATGATTTGTGTCGAGATTTAAAAGCCGAATGTGACTGACAGCCTTTGACCTTTTTTTTGGCCGCGAAGAGTTTTTGCCGGCATCCCAAGGTCCACCGGCCCGAAAAACTGATCTTCCCACCGGACGTATCCGAGAGGGAACTCCAGTCCACGGGCGCACGTAGAGGTTTCCTGTCTTAGCACCCCAAGCAACTTGTACTTAACACAAAGTGAGACTGAGCAAAGACCACTGATTTTTCATCGTAGTCGCAGCATTGGACTTTTCTGCGATATTTAACAGCTTGGTGGGCACTACGCCTTAGTTGTACTTGACATGTAGAGAAGGATTCAAAGCAGCAGTATTTATTTCATTTATCTTTTTATAACAATTTTATTCCAAAGAAACAGGATTAACCTGTTGAAATAAAATTGTTGTAAATCTGTGTTGAAACTGAATAAATACTTAATAATTATAATTATGTATAAAAAAGAAGTGCTTCTAATCCTATTAGGCCCGCTTGCACGAACCCGAGTTATCTTTTAACTCAGAGTTAGTTACTAACACAAGGTTAAATTGACAGTTTGTCATACAATATTGTCAATTTAACCTCGTGTTACCCGGCTCCCTCCTCGCGGTTAACGGTGCCTAACAGGCCATCTAGTCTCTAGTTTTCTTCATTTAAATCAAAAACATCACGTCGTCGCCTGTCCCTGGGATAAAGCTGGAGGACTCACTTCATGATTATACCAAACTAAAAAAAAATGGTACGTATGTGTATTTTTACTACCCGACTGCGGCAAAGCAAAAAGGAGGGTTATGATTTTGTCTGGTATGTATGTTTGTATGTCTATGTATGTATAATGTACCTAATAGCCGTGGTCGTGTGTAATCTTTATTGGCTAGATGGCATACGACCACGGCTATTACTTAAAAAATCTGTAGGTAACACGGATTGTTCTTGTCTTATACTTTTCAAACGGGAATAAAAAGTTGCCCTTAAAAAAGGTACTCTGGAAAAATTTGCTCAAATGAGAATAAGTAGGTACCTACTACCTACCTCCGATTTTTTCGTAATTGGGTTTTAGTTGTCAAATGAACAGTCTCCTACTGTGGTCTCCTACCACAACTCCATACACACAGGTAAATCTACAGGGACCATAATAAAAACCGGCCAAGTGCGTGTCGGGCCACGCACAGTGTAGGGTTCCGTAGTTGCCCATCAAAATACTTATGCGAACTAACTAAACTGATTCGCTGAATTTAATTTTATAAAGAAGAATTTTCAAAATCGATCCAGGAGTCTTTGAGAAATCAGGGAAAATACATAAGAAAAAAGATTACGACGAATTTAGAAGCTCCTCCTTTTTTTGAAGTTAGTTAAAAATAGTTGACGATAAAAACCTACCTATTCCCTAAAAACATACCGTAAAACAATGATATTATAAATAAAAAGAGGTAGATATCGCACTAGCACGCACAAAATGTTGAGGAGAATGTAACACAATTGTTGCACCCTTGATTTAGTCGGATTACAACAGCGAGCGAGGTAACGTGAGTGCGCGGCGTAACAAAAACGCCAAGTTGTGTCTTCAGAAAGTGCAAAAACTATGGTGCCAAGAAAAATAAGAGTTGTGGAGTGACATACCATAAGCAAGTCTATTAAAAATATATCTATTTTGTATTTTTTTACGAGTTATTCCTCATTTTCAAATAAATTTCGTATTATTGACGTAATGGTTCGAAAAGGATAGATAATAGGATGGCAATCTGCTGCGTGACAGAGACAAATAGCATCCGTCATGTCACTCTATGATACTCTAGTGTAGTGTGGACTGTACTTCAAGCGCAACACACTAAAACTAGCTATCTCTTTCTATCTTATACGTTCCGTATTATCTATCGCTGTCGTAGTTTTAAATTACTGTATACATCTAAGTTAGTACTTATAATAACAACGCAACGAAATCTGAACGCCATTTAGTATGAACATGGCGTATCTTTCTTTATAATATCATTGCCGTAAAAACATACCTATTAAAGCTGTAAAAATAAAGTTGACAAACTTACATTTGCAGTTGAAGAGCATGTTCTCCGATACATTTTGTTTAAGAAAACATTATCCAAGTACATTTTATAAGTTGGTCGACTATTACTCGTAAAGTTGTAAAGCCTACTTAGTCATGATAATTTTCTTTTAAACTTCGTTATATATACTACTGTTGTGAATTTTTTCACACCCCCAAACATAACCGTTTAGCTGGTAGAGGGGGGGACACTCGAATCGAGCAAAATTTAGCACTTTAAAGCTTAATATTTCACAAACGATTTTTTTTATCAAAAAACTGTTAATGAAAACTATCATTATTTTTTAAAGGCCTATTTAATGATACCCCACATCAAGGGTACGCGAGAAAAAAAAATCCTCAATTTACGTGTAAGTACAGGAGGTACCCTAAAAAAATTTTTTTTTCGAGATTTTATTTTACCACTTTTTCGGCACAACAAATCCGCATATTTACACCAAATTACAGCTCTCTAGTACTGTGCGTCTCTGAGCTAAACTGCGGACAGACGGACGGACGGACATGGCGAAACTATAAGGGTTCCTTGTTGACTACGGAACCCTAAAAATGTGTCATGTTGCCACAGTAGGCAGCCGTGGCCCTATATCATGTAGTATATAAAACTGGTTATGTAACCTTTATTTATTGTTGTTAGATTATTACATTTTATAACAATTAACTTAATTAGTTTAAACGAGAGTGATAAAGATAAAAAAGTACAGGTTCTCCATATCAGGCTCAGGCATCCTTTTTTAGGGTTCCGTAGTCAACAAGGAACCCTTATAGTTTCGCCATGTCCGTCCGTCCGTCCGTCCGTCCGTCCGTCCGTCCGTCCGTCCGTCCGTCCGTCCGTCCGTCTGTCCGCAGTTTAGCTCAGAGACGCACAGTACTAGAGAGCTGTAATTTGGTGTGAATATACGGATTTGTTGTGCCGAAAAAGTGGTAAAATAAAATCTCGTAAAATATTTTTTTTTAGGGTACCTCCAGTACTTACACGTAAAGTGAGGATTTTTTTTTTCTCGCGTACCCCTTAGTGTGGGGTATCATTAAATAGGCCTTTAAAAAATAATGATAGTTTTCATTAACAATTTTTTGATAAAAAAATTCGTTTGTGAAATATTAAGCTTTAAAGTGCTAAATTTTGCTCGATTCGAGTGTCCCCCCCCTCTACCAGCTAAACGGTTATGTTTGGGGGTGTGAAAAAATTCACAATAGTAGTACATATAACGAAGTTTAAAAGAAAATTATCATGACTAAGTAGGCTTTACAACTTTACGAGTAATATTCGACCAACTTATAAAATGTACTTGATATCATATTTTCTTAAACAAAATGTATCGGAGACAACTGCAAATGTAAGTTTGTCAACTTTATTTTTACAGCTTTTATAGGTATGTTTTTTTGGGAATAGGTAGGTTTTTATCATCAATTTTTTTTTAACTAATTTCAAAAAAGGAGGAGGTTCTTAATTCGCCGTAATCTTTTTTCTTATGTATTTTCCCGATTTCTCAAAGACTCCTGGACCGATTTTGAAAATTCTTCTTTTTAAAATTAAATTCAGCGAATCAGTTTAGTTAGTTCGCATAAGTATGATTATTATGGCAACTATACGGAACCCTACACTGTGCGTGGCCCGACACGCACTTGGCCGGTTTTTTTATTTAAGACATAATGAATGTGGATGACACACAACAAAGCTTTGTTTTTTTTTTAATTTTAATTTTTTTCTTCGGTTACCTAGACGAAAGTTCTTTCTTTTTTTGTGTTTATTTGGTTTTAAAGTTTTGTGTGTATCGTGTGTTCTCTTTGCGCCAAATAAATGTTTTTTCTTACTTACTTTCTTTCTTTCAATTTCAATTGTAGTGAACGGAGGTATTCCACTTTGAGCACCTGCTGAAATGGCATCTGAGCTAATAGCACCTACGACACCTATGGAATTTGTGTCAGGTGCGAGGTGTCCAATGTGAAAAATACTTACCTTCGATTTAATGGATCTGGGTTTTGTAAACGAAAACTGATGTAACTTTTCTTGGGTGAAACTTCCCCTGTGGACCTTGCTTCCTAAATGTAGGAAGCGTTACTTATTGATTGATATTTTGCTGTTTTCTTGATGTTTAGATGAAAAGAAGCAGTCTTGGTAATTCTTGAGATTGATGACTTTATAAAATAATGAGTGCCCACCCCAGAATGTTTACTAAAAAAATATGGCAGACTTCTGAAATATTTTGAAACATTTCTTTGAAGGTGGTTTAAAAAGAAGGCTGCTAAATTAAAAACCTGGAAAGAGTAGAGAAAGAGAAAGTTTTGCATTCTTTTATTAAATTGTATTTTCTTATTTTGAAGCTAGGAAAATATTTATAATATCATTGTACCTACAGATGTTACGCACAAGAGCTTGACAGAGGAACGTAAACAAGTCATTAACTTATTACGTACCTAACTTTACTTCTTGTAGTTCATAAGCACCGACTGAACTGAGGTAGATCCACCTCAGTCAGCCTATCTACGTAAGCAATGTTGTTGTTGCTGTTGCGTCGTTACGACATACGCCCAGCATAATTACGTCTCATAGTTAGGAATGTAAACAGAAAACGTAAACAATAACAAGGCATTTATAATGCGCCTATGCAAGTAAACACTGTAAACGGGTACCACCTAGGTAGGAGATACCTAGTACCAGGGATTTATTTTATCGTGAGTCCACCCACCCCTTACTGTCAGACTTGTATGGCTAAAAACCACGGTGTCCTTCAATAGCCCTTTACGTTCCGGGGTCACGGTGATGAACCAGTTGATGTTATATGAAACTCTAACTTCAGCCTGAGTTTCGGCATCATCACAGCATCAATTAACTACTTACATATGTAATTGCAAATCAAATGAGTTAGTTAAATTACAGTTTTTACCCGACTACCGCAAAGCCAAAAGGAGGGTTATGATTTTGACCGGTATGTATGTAGGTATGTATGTAAAAAAATAGAAAAGAAACTAAAAAAAAGAACAATAAAGATGAAAACAAAGAAAAAAGAAAGAAATAAAATAAAAAAGTCTATAAAGTTGTTTGACAACATTATGTATGTATGTTTGTCTGTTCCCTCATATCTTCTAAACTACTTATCATTACATGACAAATGAGGTGTCGTTAGAAGCGTCTCAGTTGTCCGCTGGTTATAGGGTAGGTGACGTGTCACCAAATCCAATATGGCGCCCTCTAGGCAATGTAAAGTCGTAACCGAAAAAAAAAATCGCACATTGTTGACATGGGTATCAAATTAAAGGGCTTTATGTGCACATTTGAAAAAGCTTAATGAGTACATTTGAAATTTACTCGCTACTTTGCTTTTATCATTATACACTTATCAAATCACTACATAGTATGAAACAAAGTCGCTTTCTCTGTCCCTATGTCCCTTTGTATATTGCTTTGTATGCTTAAATCTTTGAAACTACGCAACGGATTTTGATGCGGTTTTTTTAATAGATAGAGTGATTCAAGAGGAAGGTTTATATGTATAATAACATCCATTAAATAGTGGAGAAGTACTGTTATTTTTGAGGCTTCTAATGTGATGTCGTAAATAATTACATTTTTTCCGCTTACATTGCAAACGCAGGCTGAACCCTACGAGTTTTATCAAAATAGTGTACTAAGTATTGTACACATTGAAAAGGTCTACAGAAAAGTCCGTGATGGTATCTGTCCATCTCTTATGGATAACCCACAATAACTTTTTTTTGTCATTTACTTTTTACGACAAATAATGGCTAATTTTCGAAGCGATTTTAACAAATGCAGCATTAATCCTTAACCAATTAAATACCTTGAATACATTGTTAATTTAATATAGATCTATATGGCCCTTTCCACCGTATGATTTAAGTGAATATTTTCGAAGATATTACAGATTTAAAAACCGGCCAAGTGCGTGTCGGGCCACGCACAGTGTAGGGTTCCGTAGTTGCCCATCAAAAAACTAATTAAACTGATTCGCTGAATTTACTTTTGAAAAGAAGAATTTTCAAAATCGGTCCAGGAGTCTTTGAGAAATCAGGAAAAATACATAAGAAAAAAGATTACGACGAATTTAGAACCTCCTCCTTTTTTTGAAGTTAGTTAAAAATAGTTGACGATGAAAACCTACCTATCCCCAAAAAACATACCGTAAAAGCATACCTATTAAAGCTGTAAAATAAAGTTGACAAACTAACATTTGCAGTTGAAGAGCATGTTCTCCGATACATTTTGTTTAAGAAAACATATTATTCAAGTACATTTTATAAGTTGGTCGACTATTACTCGTAAAGTTGTAAAGCCTACTTAGTCATGATAATTTTCTTTTAAACTTCGTTATATATGCTACTATTGTGAATTTTTTCACACCCCCAAACATAACCGTTTAGTTGGTGGAGGGGGGGGACACTCGAATCGAGCAAAATTTAGCACTTTAAAGCTTAATATTTCACAAACGAATTTTTTTATCAAAAAACTGTTAATGGGAACTATCATTATGCTTTTTAAAAGGCCTTTAATGATACCCCACACTAAGGGGTACGCGAGAAAAAAAATCCTCACTTTACGTGTAAGTACTGCAGGTACCTGTAAAAAAAATATTTTACGAGATTTTATTTTACCACCTTTTTGGCACAACAATCCGTATATTTACAAAATTGCAGCTCTCTAGTACTGTGCGTCTCTGAGCTAAACTGCGGACAGAATGACGGACGGACGGACGGACGGACATAATATCGAAACTATAAGGGTTCCTTGTTGACTACGGTTAAACCAGTATAAAAATTGCGAGACGCGGACGTAGCGTTTGCGGCGGTCACCGGCCGGCCGCCCGGTGCGGCAAGAGCGTGGCCTACAAATGTAAAAAGTAAGTAAAAATCTAAATCGGCCAAGTGCGTGTCGGGCCACGCACATGTAGGGTTCCGTAGTGGCCCATCAAAATACTGAATTAAACTGATTATGAATATTTTAAAATAGAAAATTTTCAAAACCAGCAATATATTCTTTGATAAAGGAGAGGACAGGTAAAACATACCTAAACTCAAAAATTGAAACCTCAACTACAAGTAATTGTGGATTTATTACGGTAAAAATCAAGAATAAGAAGAATAAGAATAAGAATAAGACATTTAGTTTATTTGCAAAAAATACAGGTAATACCAGGTGTTACATTGGTGGTTTAGGCACAATACCATATTTTGCCTGTTTAGGGCATGCAAATTTCTTGACATTATAATATAAAAAGTACATTATGTTTATAAAATGATGAGTTTAAAATAAAATTTCTTATGCTAATGTTAATAATTAATTAATTTGTAATTCTTAAAAAGCCAGGTCAGGTGCATTGTTAATACAATTTTGTGTTTAACAATCTCTTACACTATAGAAACAATTTTCTATCAAAGACCATGCGAAGTTCCGATTTTTAAAATCGGTTTAAAACAATAGTTCGGAAATTTGTTTTGGGTAACTTATTAAAAATAGTAATGCACATTGATATTAATTTTTTTACTTACTTATGGTCTGTACAAAATGAACTAAATTTACTGTAAATGGATCTCTAGTTTCAATTTGCTTAGTGTAAATATTTAAAATCTAAAGAACTCACTATGCTATTTCCTTACAAACACCGATACTTAAAAATAAATACATACCTGTTAGTGTTAATAATTTAAGTTTTTTGAATAAAGGCCGGCAAGATTCAAGTACATAATTTACACCGCAAATAGCCCTCAGAAGTCAGAACTTTTCTGTTTTGAACAAAACGCAAGCAACGGTGCTCTATCTTATTTTTTAGAATCACGAGGTTGAGTTGCCCCACATTATTTCAAATTCCGTATCTCAATTTGATGTTCTCGATTCAACGTATCCACTATATGCAATGCGAGCAGTCTTTTCGTCTGATACTATACGAAGTTTTCTTAAGGCATACACAAATCTATTTAGTTTACTACATACGTTGTGAATATGTGGTTTCCAATTACAAAAATTGTCTAGAGTTATACCTAAAAACTTAATACTATCCGTTTCTTCTATAATATTATCTTTTATTTTAATGTTAATAATGTCACTGCTTTTACTTTTGTATGTACTAAATTTAATAAATTTTGTTTTGGATATATTTACACATAGGTTATTAGATTCAAGCCATTTTATGACAGACTGTACTGCTTCGCTTATTTTAGTTTCATGGGTTGAATTTTTAATTTTATTGGGTATTATGACGGAAATATCATCAGCGAATAAGATACAATCGTAGTTTATGGAATCGGGTAAATCATTAATATACAGCAAGAATAACAAGGGGCCCAAGACGCTCCCTTGTGGTACACCATAATTATTTAGTGAAGTAGAAGATCTAAAGATAGTGGATTCTAGATTTTCATTTAATTTTGTAACTTCAACACATTGTTGACGGCCTGTTAAAAAACTTTTTATCCAATCTAATGCGATACCCCGAATTCCATATTTTTCACATTTATTTAGTAGTATCTTATGATCCACAAAATCAAAAGCTTTACTCATATCGAAGAATACAACTGCTACCGGATTCTTTTCGTCTATGTATTCCGTTATCTTTTTAACTAAAGTGAATGCTGCTAAAGAAGTGGACTTGTTATGCTGAAATCCGTTTTGTTCTTGTTTTAGAATGTTATGTTTATTAAGAAAACCTATTAAACGACTGTGGAATATTTTTTCAAAGATTTTAGAAAGTACCGGAACTAGAGTAATGGGGCGATAATTATTTGGGTCTTTTCGATCTCCCTTTTTGAATAACGGTTTAACTATGGATTGCTTTAGATTCTCTGGAAATATTCCTTGTTCTAGTGAATTATTTATTAAATAATTGAGAACAGGGGCTATGATGACAGCACTAGCCTTTATAACACGTGTGGAGATAGAGTCATATCCTACTGCTTTGGTATCGTTTAAAGATTTTATTATCTTGATAATTTCTTGTTCTGTTGTTGGTGTCAGGAAAATTGATTCATCGTTACTACGGGTTTGAAATTGGCTTTGTGTACGTGGTAAAGTTTTATTTTGATCATTAGCAATATTTATGAAAAAATTATTAAATGTTGATGCAATTTTGTAAGGGTCTTGAATAGTTACCCCATTGTTTTGCAGCGAAGTTATACTATTTAATGTCCTAATACTATCATTTCTATCTTTTATTACGCTCCAAGTAGCTTTACCTTTGTTATTAGCTTGACTGATTATTTTTTTATTTATGTTTTTCTTTGACCATACTACGCATTTTTTAAGTATTTTTTCATAATTATTGTATTTATCGTGGGTCTCTTTAGTTTTATATTTATAATATGAAAATCTCAATTTCCTTCTAATATCACTAGATTTTCTCAATCCTTTCGTCATCCATTTCGGTGATTGTAGATTAGAACTCATTTTTATTTTGTTATAGGGAAAACATAGTTTGTAGAACAGTATTAGTTCTTGGTGAAAGTAATTGAAAGCTTTGTTTAAATCGGGCTCTGAGTAAACTTCTTGCCAAGATAGTTGTGATAGGTAATATGTAAATTTTTTTATGTTCTCACTACTTAGATCTTGTTTTTGGCAATACCAATATCGTTCAGTTCTCTTTAGTTTTCCAGGAAATTCTAGTATTTGAGCGGTATTATGATCCGATAAATATAAAGGATGAATTTTACCCGTAACATTGTCAGTGTTATAGTTGCTTGCTATAAGATCTATGCAGTTGTTTTGACGTGTTGGCTCTGTTATATGTAGTGTTAAGTTGTAGTTAGCTAAAATATTTTTTAAGTTTATCGTGTTATTGTTGTTTACTAATATGTTAATGTTAAAATCACCTGTAATGATAACTTTTTTATTTAGAATTTTGTATAATAATTTATGTAATAATATTTCTAATTTATTGAAAAAAGAATTTAAGCTTGATGATGGTATTCGGTATATACAAATAACAATAGTGTTCATACTAGGAATTTCAATTCCGCAACATTCAAAAATATTATCACATGAATATTCCTTACAAATTTCAATTTTTTTACACTCGATTCCACTATACGTTAAAAATGCAAGTACCTCCACGTTTCTGTTTTTTTCTTGAATAATGACTTCCTAATTTATATCCTTTAATATTGATATTTGTTTCATCTCCTTCTTTGATAAAAGTCTCACTAAAGCATAAAATCAGAATTGGAGACTTATCATTCGCAAGTGAATTTAGACATAATTCAATATTATCTATTTTATTTAATAAACCTGCAATGTTTTGGTGAAGAAGTCTTATTTTTATCGTTTCATCAATAAATTCATTTAATTGCGGCATAAAAAAGAATCCGTATTAGTTTTAGCGTGTGAAGTTTGGAAATAATAGGGGATAGTACCTTTTTTAGGGGTACTTGTACAGGTACTCGTCTTCCCATTTTGGTTTAGCCGAAATTGTGGCGTTTCGTTGTTGTGCCCTTGAGAAATGTATTTAGTCTTATATTGGTGGCGCTGCATCTATGGTTGAGTTAATTATTCTGCAAGTATGATCCTGAAAGTAACGGTATTTATAATAGTATTCATATAAATTAGTCTTTAATCCAAAAAATGACAATTATGATCCAAGTAGAATGACACGTAAATTTTATTGTGGAAGACTATTGACCCAACTTAGCATACATCATTAACAATGTAAATGTCTATTAATACTTAATAACTCATTACATTCATTGTTCAAAACGCAAATAGTTTAAAACTTTTAACAATTCGAATTGTATTTGGTAATGGGTTTTGGTCATTTTGACCAATACATAAATTAACAATCATTTTCTTTGAGATCTGTCAACACTGTAGCAACTCTGTTTAAGCGATTCATTACATTTGGCCATACGGTTTAATAAATGAAAACTATGTTGCTATGCCTATTTATGTTTTTCCTCTCTTGAAGACCATTAATTTTCGCGCAAGTCCTATGCATTGTGTTCTCCTATATACGAATATTCTGTTCATTCATTATTTTTCTGAACTCCATTATTGACTTCATTAACATATTCTAAGTTGTTCCTGGTGAACATGTTGTGTTTTTACTTTATATTCTGAATTGTTGAGATTTTTATCGTTTCGTACGGTTCTGTGTTTTAACTGTTCCATTTCTTATGTTGAATCGTTTATTTTCTAGAGTTTCATAGAGTTCAACGCCATCTATGGTTGCGTTGCTAAACTTCTTTAGAGACCGTCTTTTTAGTACAATCATTGTTTGTCAATGGAATTTCTCCCAGGTTTTGAGAAAAAAATCCTTCTTTGAATCCCGTTCCAGTTGTGTATACTCAGTTTTGATTTCTTTTAAGAGCATTTAAATTGTACCCTAAATCAATTTCTGATTGCTGTTCGTCTTTTTCATTTTTTCAGCTGATATTGAGTTTCGCAAGTAAGTTTCCCACCCCAAAATATCCAATTTCAAGCTGCTCATTTCAGAAAACATAATTTCTTATTGTAGCCATTCGGATATATACATGTTATGTTCAATTCGGCATAATACTGTAAATTTGATCAAATAGAATCTGAACGTGTATGGGGTAAATGCCAATTTGGTTCATGAGATTCCATTGATAGGTCATCAAATCGTTTTTGACACAACGTCAAATCGGCAGCAGTGATTTCGTAGAACTTCATAGTTTCCATTATGCTGATTTTAAAAGATATTTGCTAGAAAAAAAAGCAGAATCAAGTGTAACTTGTGGCTAAACTTTTTATACTTTTGTACAGGAACTGTTAAGCCAATAATCAACGGCGATTATGGTTTCCCGTATACCGTTTCAATCTTACGAATAGAATCTCAGTTCTTCAGGATCGAACTCGGATCACAGATTTCACCTGAGACTATTTAACAAAACAATCCAACGGCACTGATAAGTTTTGAGGTGAAATTTAGCTTCACTTTCTATATAACATCAAAGTAACGGGAAGTAATCGTTAGGACGCTTAGTTTAAAAAAAAAAAATGCTTTTGCACATGCGATCGCGCACTCTATTTGAAAGCGTTTTTGCACTTTATTTTACCACGATTGATAATCTTCTGGAACCACGAAATCTTGTTAAATTTAGGTTTTCTCGTATTTTATAGACCTGTATGGGCATTAATATTTTAACACCTTTCACTGTCCGCGCAGCAGACACGAATAGAATGTAAACAATGGTCGTGATTTCACATGTGATTCATCGGACAGGGAAGTGGTTAAAGAGTTTTTTGAATTCAGTGTTTATTTAAATGTTTTCCGACCTTTATAGCACTTGGTTAACATTGACAACTTATGCACTTAATTGTTTTGGTTGAAAAGTATAGTAAACGTAGAAACAGTTGTTGCCCACATTTGTAACTTGGTCACTGCTTCTAGTTAATAACCTAACCTAACCTAACCTAAATGTATAACCACTCAATTCAATCATTTTCGACCTCTTGACAAGATGCGCCGCGGCGTCTTAATTCTTCTTTTAGTATAACGAATAAGTAATGTGCATGAAAAAACGAACTAATTTTCCATATTTGTTTTGTTTTATTTATACTCAATTTTTATAATCAAATAATCTTGTTTGTTGAAATGACAAGGTAGAAACGTGGGGACCGAACTAATCGCAGCGCCATCTACGATTAGCTTTGAGTTGCCATCACCCATTGTAAGTTGTGCACAAGCATCTAGCCATTCCATTAAGGTGATTGCTTCGATGTAGCCCATTTGAAATTCAAATTTATTTACGTTTTTTGCAATTTGCAGGCCAGTGACATGTTGTAACTTTATAAATATATGTGTTGCGGTAATAACAAGTATAATTTTTAAATATAAAAATTATCAAAAAATTCGCTCCATCAGCTCTCACATAGAAAAGGTGCATCGAAGTTAGATTTCGGAGATTTTAACATGATGCAGCTTTTCTATGTGAGAGCTGATGGAGCGATTTTTTTGATAATTTTTATATTTAAAATTATACTTGTTATTACCGCAACACATATATTTATAAAGTTACAACATGTCACTGGCCTGCAAATTGCAAAAAACGTAAAAATATTTGAATTTCGCGGGCTGGTTGGAGCATCCCCCTTAATTAAGGACAAATGTCAGATATACTATCAGTATAAAAGACAGGCTTGTGTTTAACCCTTACCAGAAAAGTAATTATTTTTTAAAACCAAAAAATCCATTTTCTACCAAAATGGATAAAAGGTCACCATGCAAACTGTTTATCATAAATTAATTATTGTAGAAATTAACCTACTTTGTGTAATAATCAACAAATCGACCTAAGCAGGGCCTATGACGCGCTTGGCGAGGCTTCTATTTCTGTGTGCAAGGTTTAAAGCAACCTAATAACCAAACCGAACTTCGGGAAGTCCCTGAAATCTTGTTAAATTTAGATTTGGTGAGCATTTTGGTATACTTACAAAAATAATTATTGATGAGTATTTAAATTGTAGCCTTATAGAAAGCCTGCTTGTGCTTATTCAAATCCGTTTAACCAATAACCACCAAGATCTGACAAGCTAGAATACCTATACTATGGTATGGTATGGTATAGTGGTTTTTCTGTGCTAGTAACTATTTAGTAGTCCATGTCACAGGGGTGGGGGACTGGAACTTGTGACCAGTTATGTATAGTTTTTTTTTTTTTAATTTATGGTCCACCTTCGTGACTTTTCTGAACATCCATGAACTTCCATAATCAGGCAAACCTTGGCAGCCGTCGTTGTGCAAGCAACTAAAAAATATTTGACTGGCCTGTTGGTCTGGTGGTTAGTGACCCTGACTGCTATGCCGATGGTACATGGTTCGATTCCCACCCAGGACAAATGTTTGTGTGATGAGCATGATCATTAATTTGTAAAAATACATACATATTAAAGATAAATTACACCCAGACGTAATTTATCTTTAATATGTATGTATTTTTTTTTTTTAGGTGGTAAAATCATCAAATGAGTCCTGAGACAAGCCCTCAGTGGAGTCGGAAGGGACTGTCAGACTCATTACTGACTAAAATCCACCCGTGTTCCTTCCTATGCCCTTTACGTGGTAAACTAGGGGCATCACGCATTAACCTAGGGTTTTAAGACTTTTAAGACCCGCGATCCCAGCAGTTGCATTTGGCGCACAAACACGACGCGCCACCGACCCGGGCATTAAATCCTTGGATTCGGACAATAGTTAGCGAGCTACCCATCACTCACCGTCCGCAAGCCCAATTTTTCCGCCGCTGTGCCCTCTGCTGATCAGAGGGACACGCGTTGGAGCATCCAAACGACAGGCTATTCGCATACGGGCAAAGAGACCACTTAGGCACACAGTGCCTAAGGAAGAGTTTTTGCCCGCATCCCAGGGTGCACGGCCCGGAATTAACTGGTCCCGTGACCTGGACGTATCCAAGACATCATACTCCAGTCCACGGGCGAAGGAATTGGAGGTATTCCTGTCATAGGCACCCCAAATATAATATTATTCAAGTGACGATAGTAACTAGCGTCTCTTATTGTTATGCCAGGTTTATCAGTTTCCTAGTCACCCATTACACACGCTCTGCTTAGCTTAAATAAAACTAGAGTGGCTGATGTGGAATATTGAATTAACCGCTTTTTTTACTTGATTTAAATATAATTATCTCTATCTACATACAACGAAAGAACCATTTGTGTAAATGTAAAAATGGTTTTTGCTATTGTAATTCTGAAAGGCGTTAGGGGCTCATAGAAATCTGGAAAATATTTTAAACGTAAAATATTTCAGTTATCTCACTGATTCCTACGTAAATAACTAAAAAAGTTGGAAAATTGGTAACTGATAATTTTTGACTTTCAAGGTCATCTGGATCGCCGTGGATTCTGGAGACGAAGACCAGCGCTTTCATGAGTGACGCGTGGAGGCTCAACGCCAGCAACATCTCCAGAGGATTCAACCGTGGAAAAAAAAAATCCGTGCATATGCATGAGGGCGGCAGGGAGGGTCCGTTCGTACGTGTGCATATGCATGAGAACGGGAGAGGTCTATATCATGCTTCCAAGCCTAGATTTTTGTCTCGTTGAATAAGCTTAATACTTTTCCTTTTCTTACAAGTGCCTACCATAAGAGGTCAAGCTGTCAGACTCGTAATGACATAAAATCCACGGTAATCCTATCAATTGCCCTTTATGTTCCGGGGTAAACGGTAATTAAATAAAATCCCGATTACCACGGCAGGCTAATGGCCCTACTAGAGGTCCATTTGGGTCATCATGAATCTCCCCGATCATCATGCTGACACTTTGTTAGGCGCGCGTGGATCACAATTCGACCTGGGCATGTCAAATCGATCGGACAGCGCGTTGCCCATTAATAGACTGCCCTCATGCCCGCGCATACGGTGGCAGGAGATCGTCTGCCGACCTCCTACGCCTCATGCGGCTGGGGTTGAGACGTAGGACGCTAAGCTCTTAATTATTGCGGCCCGCCATGCTCTGCCCAAGCTAAAATAATATGCACCGTATGATCCATCTTGTCCTCAGGGCGATCCTTGCAGTGGTTACGCCCAGGGACACGATTCCTTCCTGATTACACAGGTACCTCGCGAAACTTCAAAACATGTCTGAAGACCTGCATCATGCGTTAAATCAAGGGAAGTGACCCCTATCCAGCCACTCCTTCAAGAGTAGGTATTACCGCCGCAATTGCGGCGTGCCCGATGAAAGGGGTCCGGGCATGCGGGCGGCGAGCAACTCGCTGTCCGACCATGGACCATGCCCGGGACGACGGCGCGTTGTGTTCCACGCGCGCCTCAAAGAACGTCAGCATAATGACGGGGCCCCCCTCTAGAGGGCCAAAGCCTGCCGGGGTCGCGGGACTTATCTAATTACCGTGACCCCGGAACATAAAGGGCTATTGAAGGACACCGTGGATTTTAGTCAGTACGAGTCTGACAGTCCCTCCCACCCTGCCCGGAATGGGAGGACTCATTTGATGATTTTACCACGCAAAAAAAAAGGACCCCTTTCATACTGCAGTGTGTCGTCGGTCGCGACTCGCGTGCCTGCAGTCTAAAAAAAAACGAGGGCGCAGGCTGAGTCCCGCACCCCGGCGCAGAATAGACTTAAGACGGCCCTGTTATTGTGTTCCGTTACAAATACCTACAGCTAGTCTTTTATAAATCTATCTATTAATATTATCTTAATATTTATGCATGTGTAAATTAAGCAATATTCTTCAAAATCTTTTGTTTGGACGCCGCATGTGTTTTCTCTTCTTTGACGATGGACACAACGTCGTGGTCCATCTTCTTAATTTGCTGCCTCACCATGTGGTCTTCGCAGAAGGCCGTGATCCTGCGACATGCTTCTCGCATTATATCTTCAGGCACCGTTAGTACGATGCGCATGAAGTTTGGATAGTTGAAACACTGAAATTTTAACATAAAAATATTACATTATGAAAGTAAAGGTGGTATAAAAGGAGGTATTGGTGAACATTCGTAAATACTGAAAAAAACTAAAGGTATTTTATGTCACAAGCTACTCCCATGCGCAGTTATAGGACTTTTTATCCAGATCACTCAAATCAAGCCTGTTTCTGATATTTCCATGAATCAACCCGAACTATACTATTCTTTACCTGAATATAGTTTATTCAAAATCAGTAACTGGTTTGTATCCAATATTTTTACACCATCATGTTATGATTTTGTCCAAAAGTATTTTATTTTATATTCTATATCAACGAGTGTACAATACAGCAGGAGGCGCGGGTTGCGTGTTTTCGAACAGACAACCAGGTAAGCTTATTCACTTTGTAATTTTTCATGAACTGTTTCATGAATGTTTTGAAATTTTGAACATACTTAGCTAAAATACTAGACAGGTATATTGGGTTGGGTTTCGCATTTCCTAAAAATAATGTTGTATGTAATAAGGATTCGAAGCGCTGTGTGATAATTAGTGATAAATATACGATCAGATTCATAGTTTTACTAAGAAAACGTTACAGGAAAATAACATACCTTCCCAGGAATACAAAGGACAGACTGCTCATTACACATCTGAGAAATAAATTGAAGCTCGTTGTCGAACTTGGGGAACATTGCGGTTTTGATCTCGATCATCATATACATGGACCCTTGTGGCATGATCGGGCGCAATCCAGGAGCTTTGAGCAATTCCGTGTAAGCTAATTTTGCTTGACTCTGAAACAGATTTTACATAGGTTTTAATTTCATCATCAACCGCAAATAAATAAACAAGCTACTGGGTAAAATTTGAAGTAGAATTTTAACCAGAACATTTTTGTGGTTATTATTATGATACATAGGTAATTTAAGTCAAGCTGTGCTTCAAAATTCACCTCAATAAATCGAATAGTGTCGTCGAAGAAACTCTGTGGGGTCTCTTTAAGAATTCTCGGCAAAGCCTTCTGCATCAGTGTGTTTGGTCCCAAAATCCTAGTCGACATACTTAGCAAACCATTGCGGACCTCCTTCCCTAAAATATTTTGGCGATCATGTATGATCACCCACCCCAGTCGCCAGCCAGGGACTAAAAACCTTTTCGTGACTCCACTACAAGTTAAAACTGGGACATCATTGGATAAAGACGAGAGTGCAGTGAATTCGTGATCGGAGAAAACGAAGTGTTCGTAAATTTCGTCTGCAATTATTGGCACGCGATTTCGCGATGCCACATCGATTATGTCTTTCAAGTGTTCCCTGGTATATACAGAGCCGCACGGATTCGAAGGATTGTTAACGATGATCGCTGCGGTGTTGTCGTCTATTTGACTCTCTAGGCTCTCCAGATCCACTTCCCAGTTCTTGTCAGGCTGTAATCAAAGGATATTTTCTTTAAAAAACGTCGAAACATTTACGATTTTTGTAGTAGTTTCAGAATGAAAAAAATCTAATAAATACTTTGTATTACCATCAAGCCCGTTATATACAAATGATAAACAGTAATACTCACTAATAAGTCATAGTATTTAATAACGATTCCTAATCCTTCTCCAAGAGTTTTATGAATCAAGTAGCCAGGTCGGGGAATCAACACATTTTGTCCAGCGTCAGCGATAACACTGAGGGCCAGATCAATGGCATGGGAGCATCCGCTGCAGAGGATGACGTCATCAGCTGTCACGCGGCCCTGGTGGGCGCTGTACTCCGCCACCGCCTGCCTCGCATCCCCGTGACCAATCGTTGGGCCATAGTTTCGACTTTCATTTAGTTTAGCAGTGTCACATACAGCGTCTATGATGTTCTCCGCAGGTTGCAGATTTCCGAAGGCTGTGGGGTCGCCTGAAATTGAAAGGAGTTTCATATGAATAACATAATTATTTTACTATAAACAGCAACATTTATTAATTGAGATTGTGATACAAAATTATGGATATTAAAATTTATTTAACTATTTACGTCCATACAATAAATAAATACTTAATGTATAAAGTACAAATTTAATGTAGGGTACATCTTAGGTTTTAGACTACAGGCCCATGTCCAAAATGTATGGGTCATATGAACCACCACGTGACGTATAGGTACATATAGAATGATTTAAGAGGAAACAGCAAGGGCTGGAGAATTGAAAAATAGGTATTTGTAAAATCTATTGCTGTCGCGCAGTGCCTACAACAGAGTTACAGAGCCCGATAGAGACAACAGCTTGGACCGAAAATACCTTATTAAATAGCACAAAATCAACGATTCGTAGTCCCCTGATTACTCCTCCAAAACTTAACCGATTTCACTACTTTTTTCTTTAAAGAATAAAGAAAGGCATTGACCGTGTTCCTATGTTTTCCTTTTTTTATATAATCTCGTCAAATTTGTTTTCTGGATATTTGAACACAGCGGAAAATCTAGCATTTTTTTTAGGATTTTGAATGTTCATATCTCTTTTAATCATTAATTTATGGAAAAAAGGAAAACATAGAGACATGCCAATAGTGGTCATAGATTTTTTGTAAAAAAAATATTGCTCTACTGGCATTATCCAGGGAGAAAACAGGGGACTACGTTTGTATGGAAAAACGGCCGTGCTGTTTCCTCTTAAGATTGTGAAACAAAATTACGGATATTCAAATTTATTGAAGTGAAAACTTCTTTAGCGGCGTTGTACACTTTTTCTGTAATGGGTAAAAAATTTAAAACTCGCGTCAGGGTCACGTGACCAAAACTCGCGTCAGGGTCACGTGACCCTGATCGAAAATTAGTAAGACGTCATTCAAATTAAAAATAAAACATAGTAACAAAAAAGTTTTCACTTCTACCGGCACTCCTGGAGTGCAACCTTTTTTTGAAGTGAAAACTTCTTTAGCGGCGTTGTACACTTTTTCTGTAATGGGTAAAAAATTTAAAACTCGCGTCAGGGTCACGTGACCCTGATCGAAAATGAGTAAGACGTCATTCAAATTAAAAATAAAACATAGTAACAAAAAAGTTTTCACTTCTACCGGCACTCCTGGAGTGCAACCTTTTTAACTATTTATTTACGTCCATACAATACAATAAATGAATAAGGAAAATTACGTATGTTTAAAGTACAAATGTAGGGTACCTACATCTTAGGCATCTTAGACTACAGGCCGATGTCCAAAATGTATGGGTCATATGAACCACCAGGTGGCATAATAGGATGATTATAATTATAAGAGCATAAAATAATAAGATTCACCACTATTATATGTCGTCACTTGTAAGCTCTACAATTCCGTCTTTTTTTTTTCCACTTGTCACATGATTTTTGTACGGCGGCGCGGCATTAGAAGCTGTATTGAAACAACATGAAACTGATGTCGTATAGAATGAAGTGACCAAATTTACCCTGGAAATTGTCAGAAAATAATGGCGCACCTTTTCACCATTTTTTTACGGCACTGCGCGCTTTTCTATTTTTTTCCATGGATCTATCGATGGTAAAAATGCCGTACAAAAATATAATGATTTGGTCATGGTACTCACTCTACCTGCACTTTTGAATTCTCACCAGCACTCTGTTGGACAGCTTACAAGTGACGACATAGTGCTGAATCTTATTATTTTATGCTCTTTTAACATCCTATATACGTCACCTGGTGGTTCAAATGGGTATAAAGTCAAAGACAAAGTCAAATCATTTATTTTAAATAGGCCATCAGTGAGGCACTTTTAAACGTCGAATATTAAAATTAAGGAAAGGGATGGGATGGGATTGATTCTACACCCATTCGCTAAGGTAGGTTGTATGGAGAAGAATGGGCAAGAAACTCCATACTTACTCTTTTTAAACATCTGTTACAATATTTTTATAACATCATTTGAAATAATATATAATGTGGAAGCAATGTACCTTAAAAATATAGACTAAATAAATTATAAAAGAAAATAATTAAATAAGTAATAAGAATTACAAAAATCAAAAAGGTACATGGTGTTCACATTTTAACAAAATATTGCAATCAAAGCTATTTTACAAATATAAGAAGTGTGTGAGCATTCGAATATCAACCAGCTTGATTCTGCTTAAGCCCTACATTGTACTATGGAGCAGGACCGGCATGTTTCCAAACATTTTTATCTTGGATATAATCTTCTAATTTATAATATGCTTGTTTACTAAGTGTATTTTTTATGTGACTTTTAAACTTTCTTTCATTTAGAGTTAAAATTTCGCTAGGTATTTTATTATAACATTTAACACAGAACCCCATAAAAGATTTTTGGACTTTGGACAATCTATAATAAGGTTGATCAATTTTATCTTTATTTCTAGTATTAAAATTATGTCTATCACTTATTTTATTAAAAAGATGAAGATTTTTCCTAACATACATTATATTTTCATAAATAAATTGACAAGGCACTGTCATTATGTTAATCTTTTTAAATAGTTCCCTAAGAGATTCGCGGCGACATAGTTTGTAAATTGCTCTGACGGCTCTCTTTTGCAAAACAAAAATGGATTCAATGTCAGCTGCCCGGCCCCACAGTAAAATACCATAAGACATAATGCTGTGAAAGTAGCTGAAGTAAACCAAACGCGCAGTTTCGACGTCAGTTAACTGTCTTATCTTTCTAACAGCATAAGCGGCTGAGCTGAGTCGCCCCGCTAAAGATGCTATATGGGGGCCCCATTGTAGTTTATCGTCTAACGTGATTCCTAAGAAAACTGTCTGATTAGTAAAATCCAATTTTTCTCCATTCAATAAAATGTCGCAATCGCTACTTCTAACATTTGGCAAAGTGAATCTAATACATTTTGTTTTCTTTTCATTAAGAACTAAATTATTAACAGTGAACCAATTTTGAACCTTAGAAATACAGTCATTAACAGTGTCTAGATTTTGTGCACGTCTATCTATCTTAAAAATTAACGATGTATCATCGGCAAATAACACCATCTGTGGTTGATTTTTTAGTAAATGGGGTAAGTCATTAATATAGACTAAGAAAAGGAATGGACCCAAAATAGAACCTTGAGGCACGCCCATAGTCATTTTAGCTCCTAATGAGTTTGTACCATTTATTTGAACTTTAACCTGTCTATCTCTTAGGTATGATTTAAGTAACTCAAGAGCTGTATTTTTAATTCCATAATGTTCCAGTTTCAGCAAAAGCGTTTCATGGTTTACGCAATCGAATGCCTTTGAGAGGTCGCAAAAGATTCCTATGGCATCTTGCGCTTCCTCCCAGGAGTTAAAAATGTTCTTCAATAGGGTAACACCGGCGTCAGTTGTGCAACGACCTTTGGTGAAACCGAACTGTTGATCATGAAAGATGGAATTTCTATTGAAGTGACATAGCATTTGTTCAAGCATTAACTTTTCAAACACTTTACTGAAAACTGGTAAAATTGACACAGGCCTATAATTGTTAGCTTCCTTACAATCACCCGATTTAAAAAGTGGAGCTACCTTACTATGCTTCATAAGATCCGGAAACACTCCTTGGTCTACACTGGTATTAAATAAAAAAGCTAAATAAGGCGCTACAGTTTCTATCATTGATTTACAGGCCTTCACAGACATTCCCCAGAGATCTTCTGTTGATTTAATTTTAAGATCTTTGAATGCTTTAATCACTGCTTGGGGGTTTGTGTGCCGAAACCTAAACTCCATCGGGCATGCCTTTACATTATTTCTAAGTAAGGCAGCAGAGAGTGCTGGTGACGAATTTAATGCCTCAGTAGTCTTAAGAGGTATGTTCGAAAAAAACTTTTCAAATTCCTGAGCTACATCTTTATCTGTGTTTATAGGACCATGTGCAGTTTCTAAATTGAATTCGTTATTACGCTGTTTATTCCTGCCTGTCTCATTATTTATAATTTTCCAGGTTGTTTTAATTTTATCATCAGCTGATTTAATTTTGCCACTAATAAAAAGAGCCTTAGCTATTTTACATGCACGTTTAAAAGTTTTTGAATATTTGGCAACATACTGATGAAAGCTAATATTATCCCTTTTATGACTCCTAAGATCATAAAGTTCGAAGAGTTTATCTCTACTTTTGCGAATTCCTGGTGTTGCCCAATCACTAAATAAGAACTTTGTGCAGATAGTTTTAGTTTTAAGAGGACAAATACGATTATATTCTGTTTTTAAAATTCCAAAAAACTCGGCGTAGAACTCAGTGGGGTCACTTATATGATTAAACCTATGATCACATAATTTACTCGCTATAGTATTATTCATATTTTCTAAATTTTTATCTGTAATTGGCCTATACCTTATTTGAGTTTTTTGAATAGGTTTATAGGCGCAAAACGTTATTGTTTGGCCACTGTGATCAGATGGCAGCTTATTAACAATTTCCTTATGTAAGTAATCACAGTTACAAAAAACATTATCTAAGCAAGTGGCAGAAGAAGCTGTCACTCTAGTTGGTTCCATAAAAACATGTGTCAAATTAAAAGATTTAAAAAGACTCAACAATCTAACACTATTGGAGTTATTTTCTAATAAATTAATATTAAAATCACCACAGATGATGACAGATTTACCGTTAGTACATATTTTATTTAAAACATCTTCCATTACAGTATCAAACAAAGGTAGATTCTGATAATTTGGGGGTCTGTAAACACATACTATAACATGCTTATCAAGCTCAACACAGGACAATTCAATGGTATGTTCAACTGACAGTTCAACAATGTCATTTCTAGTTTTAGATTTAATAGATTTCTTAATTAGAATTAACGATCCGCCATGTATCATACATTTACGACTGAAATGGCTAACTACACAGTAATTATCAGAAAAATACATTATGGACATGGGCCTGTAGTCTATTTCTGTCAGTGGACTCACTAATGGAGAAACTAAAAAAAAATGTAGGCAATAACATGCTATAAATAGATAAGGATATTATTAGATATCAGACGTAGTCTAGCTAAATTCATTGCGTAATTTTATTTCGATTAAAAAAAAATGTATTAATTAACCATAATCTGGTTATAGTATAAATTAATATTGAATCAGACAAAATATAGAAAAAACCGGCCAAGTGCGTGTCGGGCCACGCACAGTGTAGGGTTCTGTAGTTGCCCATCAAAATCCTTATGCGAACTAACTAAACTGATTCGCTGAATTTAATTTAAAATAAACAACCACAAAAAAGAGTAAAATAACCTACAAAACTTTTCTTTCGGAAGTCGGTGACTTTTTTTATTAATTCATTGTCTCTTTTGCCACCGACTTCCGAAAGAAAAGTTTTGTAGGTTATTTTACTCTTTTTTGTGGTTGTTTTTGAAGGCGGTCACATTTTTTTTGAAAAAGTTTTTATTTTACTCTTTTTAGTTTAAATATTCAACCAAAAATCTTGTCAAATACATCATTTTCTTACATGTGCACTAGAATTTTGTAATCCGTAGCACCGGTAATAACATCGTTAACATCTCTTTCATTTATTCCCTATCTCAAAAACTGCTGAACCGATTTTGACGAAATTTGCAGTATTCCCTAAGTTGAACGATACCTAGTACAACAAAAAAAGAATTACTTAAATCGGACTTATAGTTCCGAAGATATGCGAACACAAACATAATTTTCTTACTTGAGGAGTTGTACCTTCCATCATCAGCTCAGCTACATAAGATGATGATTTCCATACGCAAGTACTTGAATTACTTCATAAGATTTGCGAAAAACTATGTGTCAGCTAATAAAATTTGAGGGTTGCCCTCGATTTCTCCAAGATTCAATCTTCAGATCCTGAAATGGTGACAATGGGACCACACGGGAAGCACCAGCTTTCGAATAAAAAAAGAATCATGAAAATCGGTTCACCCAGTCGCAAGTTATGAGGTAACAAACATAAAAAAAAAAAAAATACAGTCGAATTGATAACCTCCTCCTTTTTTTGAAGTCGGTTAAAAAGAAGAATTTTCAAAATCGGTCCAGGCGTCTTTGAGAAGTCGGATTAAAAAAGATTACGACGAATTGAGAACCTCCTCCTTTTTTTGAAGTTAGTTAAAAATAGTTGACAATAAAAATCTACCTATCCCCAAAAAATACCCACCTATTATAGCTATAAAATAAAGCTGAGAAACTTACATTTGCAGTTGAAGAATATGTTCTCCGATACATTTTGTTTAGGAAATTATGTTATCCAAGTACGTTTTATAAGTTGGTCGACTATTACTCGTAAACTTGTAAAGCCTATTTAGTCATGAAAATTTTCTTTTAAACTTCATTGTATATACTACTATTATGATTTTTTTCACACAATTGATACATCAAAAATTGTCAATGGAAACTATCAATATTTTTAAAGACCTATTTAATGATACCCCACACTAAGGGGTACGCGAGAAAAAAAAAAACATCCGCACTTTACGTGTACAGGAGGTACCCTAAAAAAATATTTTTTACGAGATTTTATTTTACCACTTTTTCGGCACAACAAATCCGTATATTTACACCAAATTACAGCTCTCTAGTACTGTGCGTCTCTGAGCTAAACTGCGGACAGACGGACGGACGGACGAACGGACATGGCGAAACGATAAGGGTTCCTTGTTGACTACGGAACCCTAAAAACACGTTTTAATAAACCTATAAAAAATGTCACATAGAAAACTAACCCAAGTCTTCTTTTGTAGGTACCCTAAATCTAAGTTTCTAATATTGATATTTCCTTATCAAATTCGGTCACCTTCACGATTATAAAATCAAAATTCAATAGATATTGGTAAAATATGCAGGCATGCCGTTTTCAATTTTTCATAAGCAGGTTTATAAATACACAAGAATATAAAACCTAAGTCTTAATTACGTTTCGATTCAAGATATAGTTTTTTAAGTTTTTCGTTGATATACCTAATTTAAATGTTAATGAGATTTAAATAGTAAACATAGACTAGAAAAAAAAAACAAGCGTAACACGTTTTAATCAGACTGGTCTGACATGCAACCTAGCAGCAAAGTATGGTGATATAGGTATCCTAGGATCACATATTTTAAGTCAAAGACAAAGTGAAATCGTTAATTTCAATAAAGCCATCAAAGATGCACTTTTAAATGTCGAATTTTAAAATAAAAAGGAAATGGGATAGTATTGTTTCTACAGAGTGTATACGCTAGTGCGACAAATGGAAGTGCGATGAACGCTTATGCGACACAACTGTGCTCACCCATTTTGCATGTTACCTATGTTTTTATGGAGAAGAATGGGCAAGAAACTCCATACCATACTTCATCCATCATCATCATCATCACATCAACGTTCACTGCTGAACATAGGCCTCCTCATAGATTTCCAATAGGACCGGTTGGAAGCAGCGCGATCCTGTGACCATCAGGTTGTTTGCCCACCTTGCAGGTGGATGTTCTTACTCTTCTTAAAAAGGTGAATTTTGCTACTTGGGATCCTTCCCCGGGCTGAGGAAGTCTACTTCCATAATCTACTATATAAAAATAAGCTGCTTGCGGCTTTTCCTTCCTGACGCTATAACTCCAGAATGCGCGAACCATTTTCCACGGTTTTGCATTCGTTCGTTGGAAAGGTCTCGGGCTGTTTTTTTTTTTTTTTATCGTGGTAAAATCATCAAATGAGTCCTCCAACCCCGGGCAGGGCGGGAGGGACTGTCAGACTTCTACTGACTAAAATACACGGTGTCCTTCATAGCCTGTTATGTTCCGGGGTTACGGTAAGGGAATAATCCCGCGACCCCGGCAGGCTTTGGCCCTCTGAGAGGGCCCCGTCATTATGCTGACGCTCTTTGAGGCGCGCGTGGGACACAACGCGCCGTCGACCCGGGCATGGTCCTTGGTCGGGCAGCGAGTTGCCCTTTACTCGCTGCCCGCATGCCTAAGGTGTCGGGCTCCGTGAGGTTTATAGCAAAGACTGGTGGCGAAACCGGGTTCGCCGGGTTTGCTAGTTACTTATGGATGTTAAAATCGGCCTATTCTTAACTAATTATTAAGTAATCAAGATCGCACGGAATCGGAGTTATTGATTCATAGAATCTACTTAATCATTATAAAAATGTATGGGATTTTAACAGAAGTTAGTTTTGGTAACTATTGATCAAACAACTGGGCCTTAGTTGCAACTCTGCCACTGCCCGTAGTCTAGCTAGTATGAAGTTTTGACGACACAGTTGGCTGTGTGACTGAGTGATTGACAGCCGCGCTGCGTATCACGGGTTTGATACCCGCACGAAACAAAATAAATATTAATTGTAGAATCTAAAAGGTTTTATAAAATCTCGACTGATTTCGGCCACAGCGACTTAAGGATCTGCCTATTGAGAACATCGATGGTGTGCACCTCAGGAGACTGATCTACAATTATTGTATTTATTTCGAGCTTTCGGTTAAGGGTGTTTCTGTACGTGAGTTTAATATTTGTAAACACACCCACTATACAGTAGAAATTGGTTATAGAACGGGAAAACGTTTCAAATAAAAATTGGTAGATCCTCATTCTGAGGGACTGTCGGACTCGTACTGACTAAGATCCAGGTGTCCTTCAAAGCCCCCTTTATGTTCCGGGGTCACGGTAATGAGATAAGTCCCGCGACCCCGTCAAGCTTTGGCCTTTTTGAGGCGCGCGTGGAAATGTGCCGTCGACCCGGGCATGGTCCATGGTCGGGAGGCGAGTTGCCCATTACTCGCCACCCACATGCCCGCACCTACGGTGGCCGAAGATTGTCTTGCGACGTCCGTCGCCGTGGGCGTCTACCACTGCGGCTGAAGCGGACGGAGGAGGCTGTCCTCTGCCGTGAGGACACGGCGCGGTGCTCTGCCCAAGCGGGGCAATCCTGCACCGTATCCGTTTGCTCTACTGTGTCCTCCGGGCGATCTTCGCAGTGGTGAAACCCAGCTCGAGAACCCCATAGAGACCTTATTTGTTTAGAATTGAGAATAGACTTGGCTTGGCCGATGGATGCAAGTGGCGAATTGTCGTTCGGCGTTGCGGTCTAAGGGGGAGACCTATGTTCCGCAGTGGACGTCTCGTCTTCCGGCTGATGATGATGATGATGAGTGGCTTTTCAAACCACTGAGAACTCAAAAATATCCCAGTACACTTTTCAATCAAATTAACTTCTTGTCATTTCGTGGTAAATAAAATAATGTTCATTTTTCTCGAGCTTGCTGCGCTCTCTTTTCATTGAAGAATGAAGTTGATCTAAATAATTATAAACCTACAAAATATCAAATTCTGGATTTTATTTAATCTTTTATTTATATACAACGTAAACGAACAAGCAGTTTTACATATTCATGTGACATCTTTTATCTAGATATCGTCGATACACCGATTTAATATGACATTTTGCGTCTAACAGAATATTAAAAATAACATAGGTCACCAAAATGATTAGGTAGAAAAAAAAACTTGTTCCAAACTGCACGTGACACGACCACGACACTAAAATAATAATCAAAACAGATTAAAAAATAAAGTTAGCTAAATAAAATATGCTAACATGTTATTGTCACCTAGGAATGACCCGAACGACCACTGACAAAAAAAGTCAAAATAGAAAGGGATTTCTATTGCAGTGGTCAAATCACGGGTGAGCGACCGAAGCCTCTGGCAAATGAGGAACATTTTATGTCCCGTCCCTTTACATCCATCCACTTGCTAAAACTTGTGATCTATTTACTCAAATAAATGTTATTAGTCCGAAAATACGGATTTAGGCTCCGCTCGCCCCTTGGATCTTGCCCCTCACAATTAAAATGCTCTACTCGCCCCCTTGACTTTTATATACGCACAGCTTTGGAGTGGAATTCCCTGCCACCATAATGTATTCAGTCTTCAAGTCAAGAGTGAAATTATGGCCCACCCCCTCTCACAGAGAGGAGGCCTGTGTCCCAGCAGTGGGAACATTAATAGGCTGATGATGATGATGATGAACACAAGTTTTTAAATAATTCTAAAGTTTACCTGAAACTGACTATCCAGCAAAAGTACTTGGCTAACATAAGAATAAAGTGGTATAGTCATTTATATATTTCTGGGTAGATATTATAAAAATTACCTACCCGAAATTGTCCTGTTCAACATTAACCAGCAAAAGTACTAGGCTAGCATAGGCCCAAACTGGTAGGTATGTATTTATATAATTCGGGGTAGGTAGTTTATTAGTTGAAGGTTTCTTTTTAAACCAGGAACTGGGACCAGGTTATCAGTGGACAGGGCTCTTGAATGAGGAATACTTTACAACACTCACCACCTACAGAAGAACTGCCTTCTGAATCAAGCGCGTGATCCAGCTTCAAATCGAGTGTGTCTTCAGATGTTGTTTAAAACACTCACGTTAGTAAACTGTTTAGGTACGATTGTATCCACTAAGTTAGAAATAATCAACTTTACAATATTTCTGCAATTGAGCTCAAAATATTATTACTTTAAACTTATGCTGACCTAGTACTTTTGCTGGTTAGTCAATGAAGTCAGGTAATCGACCCAGAAATATTTAAATAAATATCACTTTAACTATACTCATAGTAGTATAGCCTAGTAATTCTGCTGGGAAGTCAATGAACAAGACAATGTCAGGTATTTTTTCTACCTATCCCACTTTTACTGATTACAGCCATTGTCTAATTTTCAGGTTTTCGAAATACCCTTAGAATTGAAGGAAAATGTGGTTTGATAAAATAATTATCTTACGACGTAATACGTCTCTCATCAGGTAGCAAAAACCATAACAAGTATCACGACGAGTTTGTGAGATTACAGATATAGTTGACGAAGTAATCAAACGAAGCGTTATTCTTATTGTAAGCATTATTTTAATGTGTTATTTTCAAGTCAAATTTTATCAATAAAAAAAAGAAAGCTGTCTTCTAATGTCTGTGCATTGAAACATCTACAAAACCTGATACCTAATTCTTAGAATTATGTTATTCGTGTTTAAAAATAAATATTTATGTACCTAATTCGCACAGGTCGTGCGATCGAAATCGACCAATGAAAATCGAGGCTTATTTATAAAAGCTACTTTGATAATCTCGCGCCGTTAGCAAATTATATGCTAATGTTATTCACGAACATAACGAATAACGACGATATAGGCATTTAGTAACGATAAAAAAATTGTTTTCTTAAAATAGTAGTGTGTGTGTGTTTCGCAATAAAATAAAGAAACTATCTGTTGCGCAATTCACAATATTAGTTAATTTGTATTTTTTTCACTATTAGTGAGTGAATGAGCACACAAGTGAATTACGAAAACCAATTATTAATCTTGACTTGATTCAGTAAAAAAACTAAACTTTGATTAGGTATTTTAATAACTGAGGAATGCTCTTACCGTGAGTAAAGTTACGAGTCACCGAATCACGGATCACGGACAAGCAAAATATACTTACGTGTAACATTAAATGCGCAAAACCAATGGTGTCAAAAGCTTTAACAGAGACTGAAAAAATGTTTAAGTCTTATTTTTAGTATTCATCATCATCAGCCTATAATGTTCTCACTGCTGGGACACAGGCCTCTCAGTGAGAGGGATTGGGCCATAATCCACCATGCGGGCCCAGTGCGGGTTGGTTGATGTCACATCTCTAAGTATCTTTGGTTCTAGGACATGCCGGTTTCCTCACGATGTTTTCCTTCACCGTTTTGAGAGCAGTGGTGTTGAAATAAATTACACAAAGTAATGCGCCTGCCGGGGATCGAACCCACAACATGTGCCACGACCTTATACAACTCGTAAGTCGGGACCGATACCACTCGGCCACCACTGCTCGCTTTTTAGTATTGCTAAGATATTATTACTTACCTGACAACTATTGAAGTTATCTCTATCTCACTGTAACGCCTATTAAACTCATAATAATTATTTTAATATTTAATATTGCCACTATCTGCGGTCAGGGTCTACTTTACCGGTTCAGTTAATCGACGTAGTAATTACTCATCTAATTTCTCATCGCGTTATTTTAACGAATTCAGAGTAAGTAGTTAACTTGTATCGTGTTGTCGTCACTTCGCGTGTTGAGGGTTTTTAATCATTGGAAAATTTGATTAGTTTTCTTAGGGATCCGTACCCAAAGTGTAAAACGGAACCCATTAACAAGGCCGACATAAATAGTCGTAGCTAAGCAACGGCTAAGCCAAAGACAATGCTTTATGATGTTCTAAGCGTCTATTTCGTATAAAATAAATATAGACAGTACTTTAGTATTGACTTTCAATGAACGCCAACCTAAAAATATGCTAATATGTACTTTGCTTAGCATAAACTTAACATTACAGTAAAGTATTAATTTCGCTTTAACTATGACTTAGGCCGTACTAAGCCAAGCAATACCTATCGAATCAGAAACTTACTTGGCTTAGCTAAGCCAAACTAATACTTTCTCAAGTAATACTTAGCTGCTTAGCACAGCTGCTAAGCACAGCTGCTTAGCAAGTACTATTTATCTCTGCCTAAGACTCCGCTGTCTGTCTGTCTGTGTGTCCGTCTTTCACCAAACTGAATCCACGAACCGTAATAATTAGACAGTAGATTTTTTCACAGAAGATTAATTTCGCCAAAATCTCAACCCATATCGTTTCGCAACCACCGTATTCACCTGATCTGACGCCGTGCGACTTCTGGCTGTTCAGCAAGCTCAAAACTTTCAAAGTCAAAGTCAAATCATTTATTCCAATTAGGCCATCAAGGAGGCACTTTTGAACGTCGATATTTAAATTTAAAGGGTAAGGGTATAGGAAGGGAAGGGATTGATTCTACACCCATCACTTTGAAGGAGATGTAATTGATTTGGAAGATAAAGAATTTGAAAAATAAATACAATATCGCCTTATTTTTGACACAGTAGTATAACGTGTTATAGATATTGGTACGGGGAGTACGGAACCTTCGTGCGACCGCAAGTCCGTCTCACACTTGGCCGTTTCTTCTTAGGTACATACAGCATGACCAGTTGACTTTACAGTGTAAGGGTTAACAAAAGAAAATTAGTCGTTATTATTGTAAAAAGTATGGCTTATCTATTGTGGTTTCTCTAAAGATTTATTGGCATTCTTAGATACTTATTATACCAATCCATAACATAGTTGCCAACTATTAGTTGGGCCCGTTTTAAGTATAGAACAAAACTCAGTCATAGTTCTCGCCTTACGTAAAAATGAAAACTTTGCCATTTACTTAATTGTGTATCAACTTACGTTTTATTATGTGATGCTCTAATTATAAATTATTATTACTACACAAACACTGAGCTTTGAAAAATAATGTAGTTTACTCAAAAATGCATGTAATGTGGTCATTATTTTGACAACCTTGTTTGAGCAAAGTCGACTTTGCCGGAGTGTTTCAAGGAGCGGCCAGCAATGTTTTTGCTGGCCGCTCTAACAGGCCGGCAAAACATTGCCGGCCGCTATTTTGACGTTTCAACGTTTTAAAAAAACAAATGCAAAAAGATTTTATTTAAAACACAGCTGTTTGTATATAAAGAGGTAGGCACAAAAAGATTGCATTCCATATTTAAAAAAAAAAATCAAAGAAGGAACAAAAGCGCGGTTCAGCGAATTTTTTATTTCTATTTAGTGAATTTTTTGCTTATGTAAATGAAGAAAATACAGCAGTCAAACATCGCATTAAAATTATCGCAAACTATTAGTAAGTAATATGAAACCGGGAAAGTCGGTGTTGAATTTTAGTTACTGTATTTTTCATAAATGTTATTTAAATTTCTAGTTAATGAATATATATTTTATTTAAATTACTTGCTGGTTTTATGTAGGTTAGGTACTTGCATTTTTGAGTAAAGCACTATACAAGTGCCGTATGGCAGGTGGCGGGAGAGAACAGGGCCGAGGGAAAGCGAAGGCGGCGGCGGCGTCAGCGGCGGCGCAAACAAACCGTCGCGGCGAAACTGCACGCCCCAAAGACCGCGGCTGTAGTAATCACACTACAGCCGGACGCGGTCAAGAGGGGCGTGACGTACCGCGACGTTTTCGCGAAGGCAAAGGAGGCGGTCAACCTCCGGGAGCTGGGGATCGACGGGGGCCTCCGGGTGAAAGTCACCGCGACGGGGGCCAGGCTGCTGTCGATTCCCGGCGCCTCCAGCGGCCCTACCGCTGACGCTCTGGCCGAACGGCTAAGAGCGTCCCTGGATGCGGAGGAGGCCCGGGTGTCCAGGCCCGTAAAGCGCGCTGACTTGCGCATAATGGGCCTGGACGACTCGATCTCGGAGGGGGACGTGGTGGCCGCCGTTGCCAGGGCTGGGGAATGCCCTGCCGACCTGGTGAAGGCAGGTACCCTACGCCCTGACTTCGCGGGGCTGCTAACAGTCACAGTTAGCTGCCCCGTGACGGCGGCCAAGAAAATTGAAGAGGGCCGAAGGCTCCTGGTCGGCTGGGTTTCCGCGCAGGTCAAACTGCTGGAGCCCAGGCCTCTGAGGTGCTTCCGCTGCCAAGTGGGAAACCACACGGCGTGCAAGTGCACCTCGGAGGTGGACCGCAGCAATAACTGCTTTCGCTGCGGTCAGCCCGGTCACAAGGCCGGCTCATGTACTGCCCCGCCGCACTGTTACCTATGTGCGGCGGCTGGTAAGCCGGCCGATCACCGGGCAGGGGGAAAGACCTGTGCCCCGCCCGCCAAGACCAGGAGCAGAGGTAGGCCCTCTGCCGCCGCCGTCTCCGCTACTGCCGCCGCCGCCGCAGCTCCTGCTGCCGCCGCCGCCGCCCCCGCCGCCGCCGCCGCCGCCGCCGCAGCCTCTGCTGCCGCCGCCGCCATGGCTATACCCTCACAGAGGGTCCTGGGGGAGGCTGCAATGGATTCAAATTAATGTCTCCATTGCGCTTCCTCCAGGCGAACATCAACCACTGCGCCGCTGCTCAGGACCTCTTGCTCCAGAGCATGGCGCAGTGGTTGATCAACGTCGCCGTGGTCGCCGAGCCGTACTTTGTGCTGCCCAGGAATGACTGGGTGGCGGACCTGGACGGCTCGGTGACCCTAATTTCGTCGGCCGCCGCCGGTACCCCGCCCCTCGATCGCGTACAGAGAGGGCGCGGGATAGTCGCAGCCCGGTTCGGGGAGATCGCCGTGGTAGGCGTTTATTTCTCCCCGAGCCGATCTCTCGCCGAGTTCCAGGACTCCCTAACGGAGCTGGGAGACGTCGTCGTCGCCCTCGGTTCCCTCCCCGCGCTCGTCCTCGGGGACTTCAATGCCAAAAATCCGGCTTGGGGTTCCCGGTCCATGGACTATTCGCGGGGCAGGATGCTCGAGCGCTGGGCCCGTGCGCATGGCCTGGTAATCGAGAACCGGGGTTCTGTCCCCACGTGCGTGCGGTTCATGGGAGAGTCGGTGGTGGACATTACGTTCGCCACCACCGACCTGTCGCCGCGCGTCACTGACTGGCGCGTTGTGGAGGAGGTGGAGACCTACTCCGACCACCGGTATATCCGGTTCGACGTCTCCACCCAGACCTCAGACGCGTCGGTCCCAAGTGGACGAAACCCAAGTGGTCCGCGATGGGCGCTGAAGCAGCTGGACCGGGAGCTATTCCTGGAGGCCTCGATCGTGCAGGCCTGGGTGTCACCACCGAACAGGCCTGCCGACATAGACGACGAGGCCGAGTGGTTCCGGGAGGCCATGTCAGAGATCTGCGACATGGCCATGCCCCGGGTCCGGCAAGGACGCGCCCGGCGTCAGCTGTACTGGTGGTCGCGCGAGCTAGCAGCGCTTCGGGAAGCGTGCGTTGCCGCGCGCCGCCGGTACATGAGATTCCGCAGGCGCCGCACCCGACCTCCGGATGCGGCAGCCGTAGAGGCGGAGCTGTACGAGGGCTACAGGGCAGCGAAGACCGTCCTCCGCGACGCGATCTGGCGGGCCAAGGAATTGGCCCGCGAGGAGATGCTGGGGACTCTGGACGGGGACCCATGGGGCCGCCCCTACAAGTGGGTGCGAGAAAGGCTCCGCCCCTGGGCTCCCCCGTTGACACAGAGTCTCCGGCCTCAGTTCGTGGAGGACGTGGTGAGCGCCCTGTTCCCTTCGCGAGGGGAGGAGTATGCTCCCCCGCCCATGGCTCCGTCTCTGACGGAATCTGAGGAAGAAGCTGACGCAAACGCGGACCACAGCGACGACGACGTCTACGATGCTCCAGAGGTGACCGAGGTAGATCTGAGAGTGGCGGTACAGCGGCTCAAGGCCAAAAATACCGCCCCAGGACCCGACGGCCTGCCGGGGAAAGCCTGGGTCCTGGCCTTCGGGACTCTCGGTCCTCGACTTGGGGGGCTTTTGAGCGCGTGCTTGGAGAGGGGCCAGTTCCCGCTTCGCTGGAAGACGGGGAAACTGGTCCTCATCCAGAAGCCCGGGCGCCCTGCGGACTCTCCGTCCGCATTCCGGCCCATCGTGCTGCTCGACGAGGTGGGCAAGCTCTTTGAGAGAGTAATTGCAGACCGCCTCGTCGGGCACCTGAACCGGGTGGGCCCGAACCTGTCGGAGAGCCAGTTTGGCTTCCGCAGGGGGCGCTCGACGGTGGACGCCATCACGCGCGTGAGAGCCCTCACGACGGGGGATGCAGTAGCCCGGGGCAGGGTCGTCTTGGCGGTGTCATTAGACATCACCAATGCCTTTAACACCCTGCCCTGGAGTTGCATCAGGGAGGCACTCCGGTATCACCGGGTGCCGACCTACCTCCGTCGCATAGTCGAGGACTACCTGACGGACAGAGCCGTCATCTACCCCGGTCACCGGGGAGAGTGGAACCGGCGAGAGATGTCGTGCGGTGTTCCACAGGGTTCGGTCCTGGGACCGCCCCTGTGGAACATCGGGTACGACTGGGTGCTGCGCGGCGACCTCCCTGATGGCGTCAGCGTAGTATGCTACGCTGACGATACGCTCATCTTGGCGCAGGGAGAGTCGCACGAGGCGGCGGCCGACGTGGCGACGGAAGCGGTCGCGACAGTCGTCGATAGGATCCGGCGGTTGGGACTCGACGTGGCGCTGCACAAGACGGCGGCCATGTGTTTTCATGGCCGCGTCAACGCGCCACAGTCGGGTTACAGCATAACGGTGGGAGGAGTTCGCATCGGCGTCTTGAGGACGATGAAGTACCTGGGACTCGTCCTCGACAGCCGGTGGAACTTCAGGGAGCATTTCCTGAGTTTGGCCCCAAAGCTGAACCGGGCAGCAGGCGCCCTCAGGCGACTCCTGCCCAATCTCAGCGGGCCAAACGCCTCCTGCCGTAGGCTGTACGCCGGCGTCGTGCGGTCCATGGCCCTCTACGGGGCCCCCGTGTGGGCCCCGAGCATCCGGACGCGACCACTAAAGTTGGTCGCATGCCAGAGGGTCATGGCTATCCGGATGATCCGGGGATACCGCACGATTGCCGGCGAATCGGCCAACCTTCTTGCCGGATTGCTGCCCTGGGATCTGGAGGCGACTGCCCTCCAGCGCGTCTATGAGTGGCGCGTGGAGGCGCAGCGCCGGGGCATAACCCCGCTGCCTCGAGAAGTCGAGGCGCGGCGGGAAGAGCTCCGGCGCGATCTCAGGGCAGTATGGAGGGGACGACTGTCGCGACCGAAGGCCGGGCACGCCGCAATTGCGGCGGTAAGACCCCTCTTTGAGGAGTGGCTGGAGAGAAGTCATGGCGTCCTGACCTACCGCTTGACGCAGGTCCTCACCGGACACGGAAGTTTCGGGAGGTACCTGTGTCTGATGCGAAAGGAGGAACGCCTGGGTGTCACCACTGCGAAGATCGCCCGGAGGACACGGTGGAGCATACGGTGCAAGACTGCCCAGCTTGGGCGGAGCACCGACGTGTCCTCACGGCTGCGATAGGCGGAGACCTCTCGCGCCCGGCATTGGTTGCGGCCATGCTGCGGGGCGAGACGGAGTGGGAAGCGGTCAGCTCCTTCTGCGAGGCAGTAATGCTCGTAAAGGAGGAGGCTGGCCGCGAGCGAGAGAGGACAGCGTCCTCCCTCCGCCCCAGCCGCAGTGGTAGGCGCCCACGGCGACGGACGTCGCTCGATGATCTCCGGCCACCGTAGGCGCGGGCATGCGGGCAGCGAGTAAAGGGCAACTCGCTGCCCGACCATGGACCATGCCCGGGTCGACGGCGCGTTGTGTCCCACGCGCGCCTCAAAGAGCGTCAGCATAATGACGGGGCCCCCCTCTCAGAGGGCCAAAGCCTGCCGGGGTTGCGGGATTATTTCCTTACCGTGACACCGGTACATAAAGGGCTATTGAAGGACACCGTGGATTTTAGTCACTACAAGTCTGACAGTCCCTCCCGCCCTGCCCGGGGTGGGAGGACTCATTTGATGATTTTACCACGTTAAAAAAAAAAAAAAAAAAAAAAAAAAAAAAAAAAAGCACTATACAAGCCTTGGCCCACTATGTCTGCTTCGCTGGTCACGCTATGATTGCCTCGAGCTAGCTTAGCTACGCTCTAGGCCTTCCAGCTTGGCCATCATGCAGCTCTTGCTGTCCTCACTGTAAAGGCCTCGGCCTACGGCCTCGGCCTTTATCTCAGCTCGTCCATCATGTGCTGCATGCTGACCGCGCTGTGTCGGCCTGGAGCTAGGCTACGCTGCGCTGTCGGCCATCATCAGTGCGACCAGCAAAGTAGCCATTATAGGCCGCAGCAGTAATGTACTATAAAATTAAGTTCTGTACCTAAGTAATATAATTATTTTGATCATTATAAGAAACAAAACAAAAAAGTGTACTTACAACAATGCAGATAGTTATTAAGATTAACTCTACGTTACCAGTGCAATCAGGGGGCTATTAGAAGTATTGGAATGAATAAGTGCTTTCTAGTTAATAAATATTGTGCTTTTCAGCGAAACATTGGCGTTGACGAAATTATTTGGCGCAGGGTTGAGAGATCGGACTTTGTTGCGATTATAGGTTGTGATCAGGATTCGGTGCGTGACACAGGTTCCATTTCCGTATAAAGGAAAAAAATATCAATAAATGTTCTCTAAAACTGGCACTTATCGTTCTACGATTAGGTAGGTAGTTTTATCATGCAGTGTTTTTCAAACTAGTACTTTTTTCTTTACCGTGTCGCGCGGAAATAGAAATGCGTGCGATAATAAAAAATCTACGGGAAACTAAGTCCAAATTGGTTTAATGCTATATTGGCGGGGTTAGCAGTGATTGTTTTTTTTTTATTTCACCAAAGAGTTCGTTCCCGTTCTCCCGTTATGGCGTAAATATTTTTTGAACATTAAAATTGTGTTCAAAATGGAATATCAAATAGAGACATAATTAAAAATAAAAAACATTTACTTCTACCACAGAAATATTAAAAAATTTCTACGGACAAATTAACATCAAGTTATGTTCTAAATTCAAAACATACATAAATTAAAAGTATTTTTTTTCATTATAGGTAATAAGAAAGCGCGAAAAAAGAAACAAAATTGAAACCATAATTCGGACAAAAATATTTTTCGTCGAATTTTTTTCGAAAGTGTAAGATAAACGTCGTTCTAGGCTCCTTATCAGCCTCGCCAAGGACTTGGCTGCTAATTATTCCACCTCGAATGTAATAAACTTTGTATCGAAATGTCTATTTTATTATCTACAAGTAAGTAGGTAGGTACCTTTTTGTTTCGGGTCCCAGAATTAATTGATTCTTGTTAGCGAAACTATCGGATGGTTTAATGATCCAGCATGTGTTTTTTAGGGTTCCGTAGTCAACAAGGAACCCTTATAGTTTCGCCATGTCCGTCCGTCCGTCCGTCCGTCCGTCCGTCCGTCTGTCCGCAGTTTAGCTCAGAGACGCACAGTACTAGAGACCTGTAATTTGGTGTAAATATACGGATTTGTTGTGCCGAAAAAGTGGTAAAATAAAATCTCGAAAAATATTTTTTTTTAGGGTACCTCCAGTACTTACACGTAAAGTGAGGATTTCTTTTTTCTCGCGTACCCCTTAGTGTGGGGTATCATTAAATAGGCCTTTAAAAAATAATGATAGTTTTCATGATCAATTTTTTGATAAAAAAATTCGTTTGTGAAATATTAAGCTTTAAAGTGCTAAATTTTGCTCGATTCGAGTGTCCCCCCCTCTACCAGCTAAACGGTTATGTTCGGGGGTGTGAAAAAATTCACAATAGTAGTACATATAACGAAATTTAAAAGAAAATTATCATGACTAAGTAGGCTTTACAACTTTACGAGTAATAGTCGACCAACTTATAAAATGTACTTGATATCATATTTTCTTAAACAAAATGTATCGGAGACAACTGCAAATGTAAGTTTGTCAACTTTATTTTTACAGCTTTTAAAGGTATGTTTTTACGGTATGTTTTTGGGGATAGGTAGGTTTTTATCGTCAACTATTTTTAAATAAATTCAAAAAAAGGAGGAGGTTCTAAATTCATTGTAATCTTTTTTCTTATGTATTTTCCCCGATTTCTCAAAGACTCCAGGACCGATTTTGAAAATTCTTCTTTTTAAAATTAAATTCAGCGAATCAGTTTGGTTAGTTCGCATAAGTATTTTGATGGGCAACTACGGAACCCTACACTGTGCGTGGCTCGACACGCACTTGGCCGGTTTTTTTTTTAATCAATGTGTTCGATTCCTGTCAGGAATATTGATTTTTCAAAAAACCCAATGATGCTGCAGGTATTAAGTAGTTTAGGTGAAAATCCTTCTCGGCTCTCTTTTCCGTAGTTTTCAGTATTTCTCATAATGTAGCCACAGAACATAATTATAATATGTAGCTAATAAAAAAACCCGAAAGGTGATGATGGGATTTTGAAAATTCACTGTATTTTTTGGCAATGTTACAGGCATTTATCTAAATTACTGTATCGGGCAGCAGCGAAGCTACCTAACATGCCGATTCCTATCGGCTTTACTTACGAAATATAGCAATATAAGTATCAATGATTTTCATTTATCATTAAAAAAATATATTTACGAAGCTACATTACTTGTAAAAATAACAATCAAAGAAAAACACTCTAAAACTAAAATTAACAATCAAAGAAATAATAAACAATTTCAACTCCCGCAAAACAGAAAGGTTTGTAAGCCGCACGGCAAATCAGGAATCCCGATCATAGTTCCTCTAGTAGCGATCGTGAGCTTGACGCTACATAACACCGCTGAATTAAGGACGCTGGTAAGCCGAATGTCTCCGGCTTATGATAAGGACAGAGATACGAAATGCTTACGCCAGAACGAGATGGAATGATACTGGACTTCGTAATTTGTTTAGATAGTTTTATTTGGATTCACGTTAGTTTTGGCCCGCTTATATTTTTATAGTTTTGAATACCATTGTTTTCAACTGTCCATTTGTTTTTGAATTTGTATTATTTTTGAAATTGCTAAGTTTTGCGTAGTTAGCGCAGTAAAAACATGGTTCGTTCAGTTCAATGATAATGTTTGGTAATGTTCACTGCAAAACAGTGTACGTTAGTTACAAGTTTTCAACTAGATGGCGTTGTGCAATTTCGTCACATTTTTGAATCGCGGTGTTAAGATCTGTAGGCGATTAGTATAAGGTTTTGTGAACATAGAATTTTTCAGAGTTAGAGAAAATCAGGGTTTGATGATAGAAGACTAGAGAAGTCGAGTGGAACTTTCAAAAATCTTACGGGCGACTAGTGTGTTTGAAAGTTTTTTTCATTAAGTATTTCAAATAAAGGTCTGGAGTATAATATCTTGATGATGGAGCTGAGAGACATTGAGAGAACTCCTCAACGATTCACAGCAGCTACCTTGTGTTTGAGCTTCATTAATTTGTATTGATGAGAACTTTTCACCTAGACGGGTTACAATTGTCATTAGGGGTCTGACGACGAAAACGAAGATAGTTCAGAGAACTCCTGAACGGTTTATAGCAGCTATCTTGTATTTGGACTTAATTAATTTATGGTGATGGGAACTTTGCACCTATATGGGTTATTCGATGCCTCGATACCTGCCATTTGTTCCCATAAAAATTAATTTGGTTTGTTTCAGTAGTTTTTATTTTATGAACATTTTTAGCTTATTATGTAAGTACATGGGCGATGTTATAACCGGTGCTACGGATATTACAATTCTAGTGCCCCAAATTGTTGTTGAATGTTTAAACTAAAAAGGCTAAAATTAGCCCAAAGCTATAGTTACTAGAATTCACGTTTTGGTCCGGGTTCCCCTTCAAAATTTTCTGCCCTTCGCCACTGGTATCGGGACAGCCTTTTGGAACAGTAGTTCGTTCGTTAAATAAATAGGAGCATTATTTGCAAGGACTTAAACTAGCAACGGAATAGGTACTACTTAGCTATGTAGGAGAACATAAAATCGGGAAAAAAACTCGGGTTATAATTTATCTGTGTACAAAATCCGTTCATATCCAATAGTTCTTTCGTAACTAACATCCATAATTAAGTACATCCTCACAATTTTTCACGTTTAAAATTATTTGTTTAAGTAGTAAGAACGATAGGTAAGTAAATAGTATGATCCGCTTCTCGAAAACCGCTCTAAAAATTTCGACGAAATTTTGTATAAAAAGTTTACAGGGGTTGATCTAGCTAGGATTCTCATGTCTGGCAAAATTCGTTTGTTCAATATTTTCACGCTAGAAGATTTGCAATAGCAATTTATTTCGTAATTTCGTCGCCCGTACCGTCCGTCTGGTTGGCGAATTTATCTAAGCATTTTCTTCTAGCCCGCTATTTCAAACCTGTTATAGGTAACAATCATTTCAGGGTGTCCTCGTTTATTTTTATTTTAAAACTTAATACTTTCCTTGATTTCAGATTATAGAGAAATAAAATCTAAAAAGGTTTAATTTTTTTTGTAAGAATTTATAAAAGTAAATGTGTTTGTAAAAAACATGATGTCGTAAAAAAAAACTAAATAAATAAATTAAGCCCTACCCTAGTTTATTTACTTAGTTTTTTTTTTAAAGAGATAGACTCATGCGGGCCAGGAGGAAGAACATTCACAAGGTCAATGTCTGGGAAGCGATGTATGCACACATGAATCTGACATGCCCCTCCGCCTTCCGCAGATGGAGGCAGTCCATGGGATAAAAAAGATGGTTTTTTTAATAGAGATGATACAATATCTACATAACGTCTGTGGTGCAAAAGGGTTTTCAAAAAAGCGGTACTTCAACGTGAAAGAGTAGGAAAAAAATCTCACTTACCGACTGAAAGAGGGATGTACGATTTATTTGGATTCGGCTTTATCTGAAGAGTTTCAATGATGTCTCGTATGGGATTAAATGTATTACGGGCTAATGAAGAAGCTCGCACGTCCCACTCCTTACGGCCCCGTAATCGACACGACATCTTCATAAATGATCGAAACTATAATGATGAACATTGTTCTTTACGACTCTCTTAAGTACGGCTATGACTCGCTAAACTAGAAATGCAAATGAGCCGATTAGTGCATCAATAACAGAAAGAAAATGCAGATATATTTTTTTAGTTACAAAATAAACCGGTTACCATTAAATAAAAAATCAGCATTATAATCACGTCAGTTATATCGGAACCCTATTTTTTTTAATCTTTAGATAATTAATTATTTTATCTTAAAAAATATATACCTACTTACCCTAAATAATATTCTGTGAATATTTCAGTCTACTTATTGCCATTATTATTACCGAGCACAAACGAACAAACCAAAAATTTAAATAATTTGGATTACTTACATTGTGTTTGTTATAAATATATTTAAGTGATTTAAAATAAAATTTTAACGATAAACGAAATTTTTAATAAAATGGTAAGTAGTACACATCATTTACTTACACCATTTAAGCCAAAAATGTAGTTTTCCACAAGACAGCGCTACACACAGGGCTATTGCTTCGAGAACAGCACTGCTCGACTTAAAAAAAAAAAAAAAAATTGACCGTACTAGAAATAGGGACCTACTTGAATTTATCAATGGTCGTCAATCAACTGACATACTTTTTATGAGCTGACAAAACGAGTATTTCTTTAAATTACCTTTTAATGACCTTTTTTTCGTGGTAAAACCATCAAATGAGGAAAGGAAGGGTCTCCTCGAATGGGACGGGTGGGACTATCAGACTTGTACAGGCTGGCTCCACGGCGATCCTTCAATAGCCCTTTACGCTCCAGGTTCAGTTACCTGATGAGACAGTCCCGCAACCCAATTCAATGACTTAACATTTAATTATTCATAACTGTAAAAAATCTATTTATTAACCGACGAAAAAAAAAGGAGGAGGTTCTCAATTTGAAATGTAGGTATATTTGTTTTTTTAATTTTTTTGAAAGTTCTTTGGTTTAAGTATAGAAATTATATTTCAGAATAATATATCTTTTTGCGAGGTCTAGATCGTAATGTTTCTGTTTGAAAATGCTGTGCAGGATAGTATAATATGGATACAGGCTGAATTTTTGAACTGGGCTGGATGGCTATGTCCGAAACTATGAGGAATATCAAAAGACATTGAAAAGGGTCTCGGGGCCGATTTTGACGAAAATTAAAACTGTATCATTGGATTTTAGAAAAATCAATAATCTTGGCCAGGAATGATTGATTTTGGAAAAAAAAATCACACACCGTATTATTACACCATTTATTTTGATAGTGTTGCTAACAAGGATCAAATTCTGGGAAGAAATCATATGACGACAAACATAAAATGGTATTGTTTTATGAAATTACCGTTTTTCTATGTCACTACTTCAACTGAGCCATTATATTCATCCATCGAAAACAATGAAATTATAACATTGTTTTCGATGTTTTACTGGATTTGACGTCTTAACAATCTCACTGCATTCAGCAATGTGAAAATATTGAGTTGAATAAAAAATTGCATTATTTCAAAGAAGAAACGGTTTACAGTTTCGAATAGTCATTACCTTGAAAATTAATTAGTTTTTTTAATTATACGTTTTTCAGAATTTTATTCTTACCAGCAACACTATCGAATGTTTTAATAATACCTACCTACAGAATGTGATTTTTTTCCAAAACGAGTGGGTTCGATACCTGGCCAAGAATATTGATTTTTCTAAAATCCAATGATGCAGTTTTAGTTTTAGTCAAAATCGGCCACGAGACTCCTTTCAACGTGTTTTGATATTCCTCATGGTTTTGGAAATGGACATCAACGCCCATTTGAAAAAAAATCATTCTGTATATACCTACGTACTATCATATTAACAACTAGCTTCTGCCCGCGGTTTCAACCGCATTATGTTAAGTGTCGGGCCCTATGGAGGCCACATCAGTTTCCTTGGGGAACGCGTGGAAGACGAAGACGCGCCGTCGACTGAGGGTCTGAGGCCATCTCCTTGGTCAGACGGCGAGCTACCCATTACTCACCGTCCACAAGCTAGTTTCTACGGTGCGGCCGGAATTTGCTCTGTGATGTCTGATGACCTGACCTGAGATTCTCCGAAGGTGGCTGGGGGTGAGGTAAAGGACTTTACCGCAGTAGGTACCTGGTACACATAAAAAAACTAATTGCGAATGCCAGCCGGAAACAGGTACCAAAGATCGTTTGCCCGACCTATAAATGAATTTAAACGTACCTTCAGAGAACAACGAGAGTGTGGTAGCAAACGCAGAATATCGGTCGTTGGCTTTCGTTGGGCCGTTGTATACCCGGCATTATTTATTCTTTTCTTACTGGATCCGGTTGGAATGGTCTAAATGGGAGCCGACTTCAACATATATTATTTGGGGAAAAGGACGGCAGATGATTTTGGTGCTCGTTTATACTCTAGGTCTATGGGAACAAGCAATGCGCGAAACGAGAATATCTTCGTGAAAACCACAGACTAGCTGTTAACAGCTGGCTGTCAGCAGTGACAAGTGTCAGCAATGACAGCAATGATTGACATTGACAATGTAAATTTTGACGTTTATGAAATTAAAAAATTTTTGATCACGGACTGGGAAATTCTAAAAAAAATATTCTCAAGCTTGTAAATATTCCGGGATAATTCGTATTTTACGATCATGAACAAACACCGAACCTTTGTTCACCTGCTAAACTTGTCTAAGCCTGTTAGAATAGTATCGAGATCTCAGACGAATGAATCTATTTCCAACGCAACATCAATCAACTATTGTGCAGATATCGTAAAGTAATTAATTTAACCGTTGAGTAGAATAAGTTGTAATATTGACACGAACGTATGAGGCGAAAATCTGGACTGATATGTTTATCGCTCGTTCTGGTACTTTATATATTTTGCAGATAGACAGCATGACTATGAAAATTTCCTGGCCACTCTTCTCATGACGAAGTCTCTACGATCACCTGCACTTGTGTTGAGAGCGTTTAACGTAGAAGTAGCTCGAGTTCAAGACTTGACAACGGACTCACAAACGGCTGCATTCAGATTACAGTTCTGGCAAGATGCTCTCCAAGGTATCTTTACAAAAGAGAAAACACTACAAGGAGTACCTGCTAACCCTGTTGCACAAGAACTTTTTAAGGTAGACTTTTATTGTTAAAATATGTATAACCTAACCATATCCTATTCTCTAAAAAACCTTTTTCAGGCTGCATACCACTGTTCACATAACTGGCACAGCCTTGAGATAATGTCACAAGATTTTGCTACCATTAGCATATCAAATAACACACTACAAGGCTTAAACACTGGAGCAGTGGTGAACTAGGCTGAATCCATTGGTTTTTTTTTAGTGCTTTGCAATTCATAAATATTATCTGATATTTCAATTTTAAATACTTTTAGAAATATAACACCTGTATTTCTTAATAGGTGTGCAGCTGTTATGGACTCCAGAAAAGATATTTGGAAAGACTTATTACATCAAGAAGTAATATTTTAAAAACCAAACACTTCAGAACCTTAGAAGATATTGAGACATATGCTGAAGAATCTGTATCTTCAATATATTATTTACTTTTAAGTATAGCAGGTATTAAAGATGTACATGCTGACCATGCTGCATCTCATTTAGGAAAAGCTCAAGGGATAACAAATATATTGAGGTAAGGAGATAAAACATTCCTTCCTAAATTTACTAAAGTATCTATCTATCCTTAATTAAATCTATATGTTTCAGATCTGTCTATGTTAGCAGTTACCATAAAATTGTTTGCTTGCCAATGGATGTTCTTATGAGAAACAAAATAAGTCAAGAAGATGTTTTAAGACAAATTGACAGTGAGCAAATGAGAAATGTGGCATTTGAGATTGCTTCAAGGGCAAATAGTCACCTAAAAAAGGTACACCTATTGTGTCAGTGGCACAAAATCCCAATGGTCATCCCATTGGGATTTTGTGCCACTGAACACAGAATAAAATTACTTAGTTAACAATAGTTCTCATCAACTATTGTTTTACATTTATTTCCTGTGGTACTACCGGTTGTACTTTCATAGCACCATAAGAAAAAAAAAACCTGTAGTACTACCAGATTGCATGGTAGTACCACGGGCATTAAACATGATTTAATTTTAGGCCCACTTTGGGAATAATTTCTCTGAATCATTTTCGTCAAATTCAGTAGTTGTAATGATGAATATACTTATAGACTAGATTGTAATTTACTTACTGTATCTGTTGCATTGTGTTGCTAATTCAATAAGTAAAAAAATAGTTACCATGTGATTTTTTACTTTCCAGGCAAGAGAGATTACAGTACCACCACTTACAAAGCAGATATTCTTACCAGCAATAGCTGTCCACAAGTACTTAGTTAAACTTGAAAAGAAAAACTTTAACTTGTTTGACAAGTCACTTCATATTGCTAATCCTATCCTACCATTCAGTTTGTATTTTAATAGAATACGTAACAAATATTAGATTTATTTCTAAAACCTTTAATTGAACATGAAAGTAGCTTTTAGAAATTTTAATGTAGATGAACTGTTGAAGAGTTAGTTTACAATTAAAAGTAGTACAAATATTTTTTTACTTTTTTTTTCTTAACATACCTTCATGATTACCCATGCCCAGTGTTGGGTGTATATGTTTGGTTTTTTTAATTGATTTTGGGTGAAGAACCATCAACACTATGACACAAGTTTTAATCTATTTTTAAAGGGTAATGATACAATGAAACAAATTTTAATTATATAGAAATAATTGCACTGTTTACTTTCAAGCTTCTTCATGCAAATAAATACTTCATAACATTTCGAGATTCAAGCAAACTTGTTTGGCAACATGAGTACTTATCAGTTAATAGTCACTAAATATGCCTACAATGTTACTATAAAACATTTTTACTGTGTTGGATAATGCACATTTTGTGCAAAATTGGCTAACATTTGCAACACAAGAAAAATAATAAATCATGTAATTTAAAAATGTAGGTTGTTATCAAAAATAGAATTGCATTTTAAAATCATCCAATGCAATTCATATACTGTTATAACTTTGGTTAAGTAATCTTCCAAGATCTTTGGTTACAGACAATTCCATTACTGTGATGTGCAAAATAATAATACATAAAATATGAATAAGACTTATGTACTTGCATTTGTGAGTACTTATGAGAAGAATAATTTAAGCATCTAAAATAAATCTAAGATTGCTTTGTTACAACTCCAAAAAAGAGGTTCTAAAAAATAACAATAGTAACATAATACTTTTCCCATTGTCTCTACTGTTACATAAAATCATTTCATGGTTGTGAGAAAATAAATACTAGAAAGGTAAGTACTAACCCTGCTGTGCACATAAAAATGCATAACCTTAAAGCTAAATTAAGCTTGTAAACATAAAGCCATTTAATAAAATATTTCAAATGAAGTGATTAAATAAACACAGCCGATTAGAATATCATAATGCTAATTTGGAATGTAAAGGTTTATAAGTTATTATTAGTTAAAATGTTTATTAACACTTATGCTTAATATAAAAAAGCTAATGATAAGTACTACTGATTCCATCACAATTAACCTGCTGCAAAAAAAGCTGCCATATATTAAAATAGAATGATGCATTATTCAGAAGGTGTTAAGTCTTTTTCAGGCTCTCCCTCAAACAAAATTTGTTGAAGTAGATCATAAATAGGTTCAAATGCTTTCCTGCAAGCTGCATTGGTTGGAGTGAGGTAGTCATGCATATCATGGTGACTGATAGTGCCATCGGTTTGTATAAAACCTTTATCTATGGAAACCATTTCCACTTTATTCATGTTAGTAACCTTTTCACGTAAAATTTGATTAATCTTAGAGTTCTTCTCTCTTAATGTGTTTGGGTACTGACCACGAGGTAGTAGACTCTAGAATAAAAAACAATAGATATTAATATGTATATACTTACATACTTTTTTATTGTATGACATACAATAAAAAAGCAACATTAGCTCTAAAATATTTTAGATCACACTTACAGGCAATACTATGTAAGCACTTGGGTGTTTCTCCCTGATTGTTCGTATTATTTCTAGAATGCCTTCACACACTTGCTCTGGAGTGTTTTCAACATTATTTGTTCCAACATGCACAACAAATACCTATAATAATAAAGAATTATTAAACATTTAAAAAGTAAGACAAATAATATCTATACATATAAATAAAATTGGAGTGTCTGTAATATTGAAATAACCGTTTTTTACTAAATGCATATGAATTATTATATAGTACATACACCAAAATAACAATTTTCGTCTGTCTGTCTGTTTATTTGAAATGGCTAGAGCGATTCTGACGGGACTTCTATTGGCAGGTAGCTGATGTAATAAGGAGTAACTTAGGCTACTATTATTTTAGAAAAATTCCTATGTTTAAAAAAAATGCTGAGTTCCGACATCCACATGATAGAAGTTGCGGGCACAGCTAGTAGTAAAATAAAGCTTAAATCTAGATCAACAAAGAGTAGGCATTTAACATTCTACATATTTTACAAAAATTCAAGGATGAACATGAACAAAAGTCACTAACCTTAGCTTCAACATGGTCAAGTTCTCCATTCTTGATGCGCCACAAAACATTTTGAGTCTGATCTTTATGGATACTGAAGTTGAGGCAGTGTAGAGGCGCAAACCATTGGTTCCAAACCTCAGTGTGCTCTAGTGCTTGCAAGATTGAGTCACCAATAAAAATCACATCAGCATCTTTCCCTTTTGCATCTGACAGAAACCTATTATGCTGGAACCAAAAATATGCCATTTGTAAAAAATTATTACAATATAGCCATAGGTTTACAGAAGTTAACACAGATGAGGCACTAACTACTGACCCTCCCAAGAATAAAATAGAATTATTTATTACAAAAGTTTAAATTACACAATTACCTAAATAATCTTACTGAGATGAGATTATGTTCAATTTTATGAATTAAAAAGTTTTCGAGTTTACTTGCGAATTGCTGTACTTAGATAAATAATGACTAATTCGAGCCAGATTAAACTTATCTACACTTACCGAATTTAGCAATTTAGGTCAGTAAATGTAATTCGAATCTAATTAAAATAATTACCACGTAGACATGTGTTTATAAAATTTACAGTGATTTCAAGCGTCTGATTCGAATCCTTGCAGCTAGACTTAGAAAACTTACAATGCTATTCCATCTTCCGTCCCCTTCAGTGTCCAGTTGAGGAGCGGCGACCGAACAAGGATTCATTATTCCTCAGTAATATTATAAAAAAATGTACCACATTAAATAATTATCCTATTATAGGATTAGTAAATTACCACATCAACTAGAACCACGAAGATGAAATTAACTTGGCGGTTTATAAAGCAGAAATTGTGTTAGTTACCCGTCACTGTCAATCAAATGTCACATTTCACCGAAAAAACCACTGACTTATTAATCCTATGGACCTGAAATACCTACAAGAAAAACGTGTATACCTAAACTTTGCTGAGGGGCATAAAATGGCGGCTAATAGAGTAAACCCATGGACCTAAAAAAAAAGGCGGACGGAACTTCACTAAAACCCCTTCTACACGATCAGACCTGAACGCCTGACAGAGGTGATCTTGGTCCGGTGGGAATGAAAATCGACCGTGTAGACGTTGGTCGTGCGACCAAATATGGGCGGAGTCAATCGGGAGCGCAGCCGTCCCGACAGGCTGCGTCCGCGGTGGGACCCGACCGTCAGCCGACAGCTTTCTAGACGGTGGGGTGCTGTTGACACGACCAAGTTCACCTCTGTCAGGCGGTCGGGTTGATCGTGTAGAAGGGGTATAAGAAACAATTGAAGCACCCATAGTAAGTCAGTGCGCTTGTCCACACAAGCCAGCACACACACAGCGTTGCCAGACCGTACCAAAAAGTACGGTTTTCCGTACTATTCGTCATACAATCGTACCACAACCGTACCTTGCCTAGACCGTACCTTTTTCGTACCTTTTCTATACCTGTGATTTATTTTTCACTACAAAGGTAAAAAACAACTAATAAATCTAAAACTACTAAATAATGACACTCTCTCAAAACATACTAAAATATGGGCAATTAATACATAAATGTAAGAATTACCGAAACAAGTTTTAAAACATTATATTTCTTTTTTTTTTGACAAACACATTGTTTTTTCTGTAGAATATGAGTAGACTATAGCATTTTTCAAAATTCTAGCGAAATTATTCTGCAAGAACTAGATCAGATTTTTTTTTTCTTCTAGTTCAATCTACAATGGGGATGGCAACTCAAAGCTAATCGTAGATGGCGCTGCGATAGTTGGTCCCCACGTCTACCTTGTACAAAAAAACAAACAAGATTATTTGTTATAAAAATTGAGTATAAATACAAAACAAATATGGAAAATTATTCGTCCATGCAAGTACTATATACTAAAAGAAGAATTAAGACGCCGCGGTGCATCTACAAGAGGAAAAAAGTGATTTAATTGAGTGGTTATACATTTGATTTTACCGTAATAAATCCACAATTACTTGTAGTTGAGGTTTCAATTTTTGAGTTTAGGTATGTTTTACCTGTCCTCTCCTTTATCAAGAATTTAATGCTGCTTTTGACTTTCTATTTTGATAAAATAACATAATGTTTTAAGTCAGTAATTTTAACCTTTTTTTCTATTTAGATTCGAGAAATATCACAATATTATATTTAATTTCTTAAACACCACAACTATTACAAAACTCATTCCAGGTGATAATTCTTCGATTTTCGAGGGATGCAATACTGGTACTTAACCTCCAAAAGAAAAGTAGATATTATTTTGAAAAGTGTATTCGATTGTTTAGTTATGGTATAATCATAGAATTTCTAACTCATCTAACGGCCTGTCTCGGCTTCGCAAGGCTGGATATTTGTTTATTATTATAGCTTTTTCTTAGTATTAATACAATTTTTGTTCTCACAGCAGTCACAGCAGCTACCCATTATTTCTTGATAGTGTGAATTGTTGGAAATTTGTATGTTCTAACATTTTTACAGCTTATTCCACAACATCTAGTCATTTTACATCAATAAATCGTTTTTTTTCTGAAAATTCCTTTGATTTGACAGTTCTTTGGGGACCAAACTGTCAATTTTCACTTTGACACTTGCCTTCCCCATTGATTTAAATGAATTTGTTCTACTTCACCAAATCACCATGTCTCTTTGAATATTCGATTCCATATCGCTTTTTTTTTCCAACCTATGGTCACAGACAGCCAACTCGAAGTAGAAAAAAAACTGATCTATTTCTTGCAGAAGTATCCTGACCCAACCGTACCTTGAAGTTAAAAACCGTACCTTTTCATAAAGCCAACCGTACCTTTTTGGGAAATCGTACTGGCAACGCTGCACACACACATTCACACCATAGTAAGTCAGCCGTCGGCCATTACGCTTCGAACGACACTCGCGGTTTCATACGGTGTTATTTTGTCTAATAAAAATCAAAGTATGCCGTCATGTGTTGCAAAAAGTTGTCTAAACCATAGTAGTTCAATTAAAAAAGCCAGGGGATCACTTCTCATAGTTAAGCATGTCAATTTGAAGCTTATTTCTCGATTTTACGTCAATCAATTTTATAAACATCTCGAAATCAATCAGTGTTGCAACTATTTCAAGGTTCAAATTATTTTAAAATTGGGAGATTTATATTTTATGTTACTATTTATCGTTATTGTATTCTTCTGTATTTTTACAGATTTCCCTCGGCAAATGATGCTCGGAAAAATGATTGTATAAAAATAATAAGGGAGTGTAGACATGGAATAGGAATGTAGACGTGTAGGAATGGAACATAAAATAGCTTTAATTAAATATTTATAGCCGAAAAATACTTAAACATTCGTTTTCACCACTTAAGGTGATTGCTTCGATGTAGCCCGCGAAATTCAAATTTTTTTACGTTTTTTGCAATTTGCAGGCCAGTGACATGTTGTAACTTTATAAATATATGTGTTGCGGTAATAACAAGTATAATTTTAAATATAAAAATTATCAAAAAATTCTCTCCATCAGCTCTCACATAGAAAAGGTGCATCGAAGTTAGATTTCGGAGATTTTAACATGATGCAGCTTTTCTATGTGAGAGCTGATGGAGCGATTATTTTGATAATTTTTATAATTAAAATTATACTTGTTATTACCGCAACACATATATTTATAAAGTTACAACATGTCACTGGCCTGCAAATTGCAAAAAACGTAAAAATATTTAAATTTCGCGGGCTGGTTGGAGCATCCCCCTTAAGTAAATAGAAAGGATTTCTAGATGTGTCGATAGCAAAAGACAAGCTACAAAAATTTGAATCAACAAAAGGGTTTGTAAAACTTTATTAACATTAAACGAGTTGTAAATATTTCAATATCCAATGTGTTTTAATTATTTTACCTTTATTTAAAAAAAAGATATCCGTAACAAAAAAATTGTAAACTTAAGTTCAAGGGAGATCTTAATTAAATATTGTTTAAAAATGGGTAATTTTTTCCTTCATCTGGCATCCCTATACAGACGCACACATACATAAGCATCCGCCATTTTGGTGCTTCACTTGTTTCTTAGTGAAGTTCCGTCCGCCTTTTTTTTTAGGTCCATGCTCCTAAGTTACTTAATGTAGAGTGATAATTTTGACATCATTTCATAGCCTGACTTAAATACTTTTAATTTAATGCAAGAACCCTAGCAAAATTCAGGGGTACTTATCGAGCTGGAGTTAAAAATGTGAAATTATTCAGTAATTTTTGTGTACAATTTCGTGTTTGCCCATGTTTTTGGTTATTTTTACATATTATTTAAAAAACTTTCGCAAGTTTTTGATAAGCCTCCACGTTTAGCTTTGCAATAAAGTCATTTGCATGAACTTAGGTCTCTTGGATTCAAAGATATTTGCATTTTATTGTACACACCGGTCAAAAAATTAAAAAGGCTGCCATTCGCGAAGTTTTGGAGTAAGAATTTTTTTTAAAGCATTTTTGTCGATGAAAATGAGCCTAGAATATCCCCTTCAAATATCGCTAACTCGTGCCCGGACACACTGTATACACAGCTCACGAACATTTGACAGTTGACGTATCCCAAGTTTGTTGACAAACAGTGAGGGCATAAAATGGCGACCGGCCGCAAATAGGTATTTAATGACGCGAGGAATGAGGTGTTTCCATTATAGGAACTGTCAAAAACACTTTCATCCTTTTTCACTTACTAAGTGAAAAAGGCTTACGCAAAATGAAAGAAGTTAAAAAGAGATAGCAGTATTTTTATGATTTTGGTGTCGATATTGCCTCATATTTGTATAACTACTTTTTGTATAGTCAAACATTTCAAGTCTAGATTAATAAGTCAGTGATTGTTCTATACTTTTTCTCTTTCTACGTTTGTTGGAATCTCGGCCTAAAGGTGAACGCAGACCTAGCCGCACCGCAGTCTGTTTTCTTTCCGATTCTGCGGCTACTGCGATGCGGTGTGCGAGGTTTCATAGAACTTCATACAAAGAATGGGGATGGCAACTCAAAGCTAATTGTAGATGGCGCTGTGATAGTTGGTCCCCTACTTCAGATTAATGTCAACCTTGTACAAAAAACAAACAAGATTTATTGCTATAAAAATTGAGTATAAATACAAAACAAATATGGAAAATTATTCGTCGATACAAGTGTATTTATCAGAAGAAAAACTAAGACGCCGCGATGCATCTACAAGAGGAAAAAAAGTGATTTAGTTGAGAGGTTAGAAATTTGATTCTACTACATTAAACACACATTTACTTGTAGTAAGGACTTAAAATTGCATTTTTTAAGTAGGCATTACATGTACTAGCCTCTACAAAGAATATAGTACTGCTTCTGATATTGTATATTGAGAAAAATGACATCAACTTTTTGTTTGTCTTCTTCATCTAATTTTACAACTATTTTTTAGATTGGAGCGATATGATAAGAATTTTAACTTCCTAACACCACTTCTATCATAAATTCGGTTCCGGTGATAACTCTTCCACCAGACGAACCGTTTCATGATCTAAAGAGCGTTGCAGTACTTAACCTCAAATAGAAAATTAGATATTATTTTGAAAGGTGTATTCGATTGTTTAGGTATGGTGCAATCATAGAATTTCATTAATAAATTCAACTAACGGCCTGTCCCGGCTTCGACAGGGTAAATATTTGTTTATTATATAGCTTTTCCTTAGTGATAATACAATTTTTGTTCTCACAGCAGTCACAGCAGCTACCCATTATTTCTTGATAGTGTGGATTGTAGGAAATTTGTATGTTCCATCATTTTTACAGCCTTTTACACAACATTCTAGTCATTTAACATCAATAAATCGTATTTTTTCTTAAAATTCCTTTGAAATGACAGTTCTTATGGGACCAAAACGTCAAATCCACTTTGACACTTGCCTTCCCCATTCGGTAAGAAAACAGACTGTTCACCACTATGAAACCTCGCACACTCACCCGCATCGCAGTAGCCGCAGAAACGGTAAGAAAATGATGACTGCGGGGAGGCTAGGTCAGGGCTGCGTTTAAATCCTTTATCCAGTTTAAATTTATACTGACTAAATGTCAAACACCCCGTTTAAGTACACCGAGAGGTGAAAAATGATACCAATTAAAATTTAATCTGCCCCGTTTACGGTCGTCCGCTGGTCTATGTTTTTACAAAATGGAAGAAATTTTTGCGACCTTTTTACCACGCAAAATTTTATCCTGCTGTCAGATTGACATTTAAGTTTTGTTGTTTTGCTCGATTCTTGCCGTAAAAACGAATATTATTTTTATTTTAGAGAGTGAATATTATTTTTGGATTATGGATTTATAATACACCGGCAAATTGATTATTTGTTCAATAAACTGAGCTGTCAATTGAATTTGACAACTAACATTGACAGAAACTTATGACTCCGTTCAGCGAACCCTCGCCAGTTTAATTTTTTTCCGGCGAAATACGGCCGAAGGATTTAAACGCACCCCTGTGCTCACCTTTAAAGGTGAACGCACATAGAGCCGCACGCAGTCTCCGCAGTACCCGCACTCATCGCATTTTGTTAATGGCCTCGCACACTGAGCCGCACCGCAGTCTCCGCAGTCGCCGCACGCATTTTGTAGTGTTGCCAACTTAGTGGATTTTTCACTAATTAAAATTGTTGGTTTTGACTCCTCTTTTAGTAGCGTAATATTGCTTTTAGTGGCTGGGGCTTTTTTCTAGTTGTTTAGTAGAATTTACTTACAGTTATTAAAATGCTATCACTTAAACAAAGCTATTGAAACGTTACGAAGTATATTATTTTTACTTCATTTAATTGTCAGGAGAACTTTTATTGATACATAAGCTGTAGTTTTTAAGAATTGAAGAAAAATACTGCAAAGATTATGAAATTCCAATAAAAGTTACAGACGACGAGGCAGACAAAAAATGCGGATGACGTCATCCGCACCGCGCTAGCCGCAGCTTCCGCTGCGTGCGGGCCGACGTTGGTGACGTCATCAGCTGCGGCTGGGGAATTCGGTCGTCTCAAATGCGTGCGGCGACTGCGGAGACTGCGGTGCGGCTCAGTGTGCGAGGTTTCATAGAATTTCATACAAAGAATTCGAAATGCGGGGACTGCGGAGACTGCGGTGCGGCTCAATGTGCGTTCACCATAATAAGTCAGTGAACCATTGAGATGTCAATGCAGTGAACAGATCACGTCAAAAACTTCGGCGAAAAAAATTGTAAATTGCTTCTTTGGCACTATTTATAAGTTCTCAGGTTAATAAAAAATATATTTTAATATTAATTAAGGACTTAAGAGTGGTCAGTTGAAATGGATTCTGAAAGTGAAGATTTACTTATATTAGAAACTAAACATCGAAAAGAAAAAAAAGAGATACAGGCACAAATTCAAGCGCTGAAAAAAGCCGCAAAAAATGATAAAACTAAAAAAAAGGAGCTAACAGCAGAAATAGCGAGGTTAGAGGCAGAAATGGACGCACGCCATCAGCAAGAACTTGATTCTGCTTCTGTAATTAAAGATGTGGATGAGGTTATCAGTAGTGTTGAAAATGACTTCGCAAAAGTGAAAGTTTCTAAAGCTCAGAAACGCAGAGAAAAGAAGTCGCAACAAGAAAAAGAAAGAGATGAATTAATAAAACAACAAGAACTGGAAAATCTCCATGGACCTAGAAACACAGAACTGCAGGCAATAAATACAAAATTAAAAGAAAAGGGACTTAAGATCAAATTGATTCCATCTGATGGTGACTGTTTATACAAAGCCATTGCTCATCAATTTACGTTAAAAACACAGAAAGTCTTAACTGTTGATTATTTAAGGGAAAAAGTAGCCAATTACATAAGGCAAAATAGGGATGATTTTATTCCTTTCATGACTAATCCGGACACATGCGAGATGCTGACTAGTGAAGAATTTGAAGAATATTGTAGCAAAATAGAAAATACAAAAGTGTGGGGCGGGCAGTTAGAGATCAGAGCTTTGTCAAATTCCTTGAAATGTCCAATTACTGTCATACAAGCAACAGGACCAGGTTCTATTGATCAAGGTGCTGAATATGAGGGTCCACCGTTAGTCATAACATATCATAGACACATGTATGGACTTGGAGAACATTACAATTCTACTGTGAGTAGTCAAATGGAAGTCTAGTCTCAATATTTATGTTCATTTTAAAATATGGAATAATAATAATGTTCAGACACATTTGTAAATAACTCACAAGCTTATATTATGACTACTGGTTGTAGACACATGAATGAAGTAAAATGTACATAGTTGGTGTACTAATGTTACTGGTTACTTATTTTAATAAAAACATACTTTTTAATTATTAAGTTCAATGTTTCATTCAAAATCTTACATGTTGTAATAATTTATTTATGAAAAGGAAAATCTGTGTTAGTACAACAATAATTATGGTAGATATTATATAACATAAATATTACATTTCACACAATTTCTGGTACTAAGGCACTCCCCCACCGCGAGCATTCTCCTATAAAGTGAGGGAGCGCCTTTAGATGGTACCAATATTTAAGTTCCATTTTGAACGGGAGCTTCTGCTGGTGCATTTTCATCTTCAGCGTTATGCTTATTAGGGTCATCAGGTTTCATGGCAGGGAACAATAGTACCTCCTAAAAATACAAGAAATATTTTTAAAACCACTATCATGTGTCATTAAAACAAAATAATACACTAAATAAAAATTGAATTGAACTGTAGGGGCAAAGGTGCTCCACATATGACTCATTTGTCTTGAAATGTAAGATATAGAGACATTATTATGCTTCACTTCAAACAACTTTACCTTGATGTTATTTGCATTGGTGAGGAACATTGTAAGACGGTCAATTCCAAGACCCCAGCCTGCAGTAGGTGGTAGGCCATACTCAAGTGCAGTACAGAAAGCTTCATCAGTTGGTGGAGACTCATCATCACCAGCAGCTCGGTCTTTAGCTTGCTGTTCAAATCTCTCTCTCTGAGTTGCTGGATCATTCAATTCAGTGTAGGCATTGCAGATTTCCTTCTTCATTACAAAAAGTTCAAATCTAAAATAAAAATATAGTTTTTTTGTGACAAAAATCCAAAACTGAGTCTGTTACTTTTTTTTCTGATATCTTTTGTATAGAAATGATGAAACTCTCAAAATGTTTAAGGGCCTTGCTGCAGCCACAATTCTATTTTCCTTCTAGTAATTACATAAAAGGAAGCAAGAAAACTTTAAAACTGATCAAATAGCATTGATATTTACATTAAAAAACCTTATTACCTTTCTGTCAAACCAGGTATATCCCTATGATACTTAGAGAGAGGACTCATAATCTGGGGGTGGTCTAATATGAATGTTGGGTTAATACATTTCTCTTCAAGGAACTCTCCTACTAATTTATCTAGCAGTCTAGCTGTAGTCCTTGGTGGTGGGCATTCAACCTGGAAAAGTATAAATAATTTAATTTTAAACCTTTTATCTGTAAGGTGTTCATGAAGCTGAACCAAACTGAAAAATTCTCGAGAATAGTTTTATTTAATCTTTAATCTATTAACCACCAATGTAATGGTCGGATATATCCGACAGATATTTTCGGGCCCGTCACGCCATCGCCAGTTGGATATATCTGACAAAGAATATTCACAATTTTTATGTTTGATTTTATTGCATCTATTCTATATTTCTCTGTTTAGGTAGATAGACAGATATAATACTTTTATTGTACACCATATAATTTTACAAATCGGAGCTTAAGAGGAGCAGAAAGAGGAGGAACTTGTATTTCACCGATTTCTAGCCTGGCGCTGGGAGCACAACAATTTTATTGATATGAAGTCTGGCGGTTAAAAGCTTAATTTTCTTCTTTCTACTTACTTCATGCTTCTCACACAACTGACTCAGCAGCTGGTTGGCTTCCTGAGAATCTAATTGGTCAGCTGGTGGTAATTTAACATTCAATGCTTTCTCTAAGCTTGCGATCATAGGCACTCTGGCAAATGGTGGGGTGAAGTCTATCTCAACCTCTTCACCCTCAGGCCCATCTGGCTGATATTTAATCTGTAAACAGCAAATGTCTCTCAATAATTGTAAATTATTTCAACTTAATTCATGTTTGAAAATAATATGTAGGTTTAATCATGAGATACTGTAAACAAATTCATTAATAATTTGCAGATTTACTATAATATCTACAATTATTTATTGCACATTTAAAAGTTATCTTAATAGTAAGCATAGGTCTGATAACCTATTGCATGACTTATGAAATCGAAACAAAGAGGTTACATTGAGTGAATTTATTTGCATTTAGATAACAAAGTGCACTATAACAATGAGACACATGTATTAACTATTGTGAAATATTAATAAGTAATTCTATACTTATTAACTTACTTTATAGGTGCCATGAATACTTTTCACCATTCCTGATATCATAGTTTCTGTTATATTGATAAGATCATTATAATCAGCATAAGCCATGTAGAACTCGCATGTAGTGAACTCTGGGTTGTGGGTAAGATCAATGCCCTCATTCCGGAACTGTCTGCCGATTTCATAAACACGATCCAGACCTCCCACTACTAACATCTTGTGGTACAGTTCAGGGGCGATCCTCATGTACAGGTCCATGTTGAGATCATTGTGATGTGTGATGAAGGGCTTAGCTGTTGCCCCACCAGGGATCATGTTCATCATTGGAGTTTCAATTTCAAGGAAACCAATATTGTCCAAAAATTTCCTTACATAAGCAATTATTCTCGCTCTAGTGTAAAAGGTTTGCCTTACCTGTATGTGGAGAAAAATTATTACAGTACAATTATACATTAACAGTTTCAGTATCTAGCATCAAGCATAATGATTCAAACAATAGTTGGTTTGTGTGCCCAGTCGGCATCCAGGTCATGATACAATTCTTAGTAATTCAGTAATATAATCAGATAACAAACTAAACCTAACAATAAACTTACCCTATCATTTAAAATAAGATCTAAATATCTCTTCCTAAACCTGGTTTCCTTATCCTTAAGTCCAAAGTGTAGGTGAGGCAGCATATGCAAGCAAGGAGATAGCAACTTAATACTTTTGGGCACAATGGACAGTTCTCCCTTCTTTGTCTTCCCAGGATGGCCAACACAGCCAATGATGTCACCTCTCCTTAGCTTGTCAGTATCAGAAACAAACTTTTCTTCTGATTCATACATTTTTGCATTAGCCATAACCTGGAATATTATTAGAATTATTTATTATTAAAACAATAATTAATTGTGATGTATTAATTATACCTCTATACTTAATATTATAAAGCTGAAGATTTTGTATGGTTGGATGCGCTAATCTCAGTAACTAGTGGTTTGATTTCAAAAATTGTTTACATCCATTTATCCAGGAAGGCTATAATTTTAACATTAATCAACCAATAAGAACTGAGCCGTGGGGGTAAAACCACGGAATTACTATTTTAATTTTTTTTTACCTGTATTTTAACACCTTCACCTCTCAAATCATAAAATATCAGTTTAGCTCCAGACTCTCTAATTGAGTGTACTCTGCCAGCCACCGACAGTGAAACATTTTCAAGAACTTCTCCACTATTTACATGGTTGTATTTTTCAATGAATTCTTCTAAAGAAATTGTAACATGAAACTTGTGGGGGTATGGATGGTCATCTTTAGGACCTTCCTTGAGAGCCGCAACAGCAGCAGTTCGTAGCTTATAATACTCATTAGGACTGATCTCTTCTTCAGCTTTGGATGATGTTTTCTTATCCGCCGCGGGGGTTGGAAGCTGAGCTACCTTTTCCGCTTTCTCTTTCAATTTTTGCTCGGCTTTCAGTCGCCGTTTCAATTCACTACAATCAAAATAAAGAATAACTTATCAGTATGATTTACACCCTTTTATATATATAAAATAACACTAACCGTTTGCTAACAGCAGATGAGAAATTCGCACATCGATTGATGAAAGGGTTAGTTCTAAGAGTCACAACACTTAGATTCCTCAAAGTAAACATTTTGGTTCACATAATACTCACTTCTTTGATAACTTTTCACTACTAGTTTCAGCCATGATTATTTAAATAGATATAACTCGCTGAAATATACTGAAGAAACCTTTCTAACCTAAAATGAAGAAATTGATAACTTGTCACTTGACACGTTATCCTGTTTCATAGACTACATCTATGGAAAATTTCTATAGAATAAAATTAGTACCGGACCACGCACTCGTATGATTCTTGCAGAAAAACCTAATAATCAAAATAGTGTAAACGAGAATAAGTGGTCTAAAATAAAAGCTCAAAAAAAAAAATTTTTTTACACTGGCATTAGACATAGACATTTCTATTGACATCACAGCTGTTCGTTTCGTGTGGTCTGTCTTGCTAGGGAAAATTGTAATAATTAATCTGAAAGTGAGTTATATTTAGTAATAGTCGTGGATTTATTGTCAATCTGAATGATTTTAAATTAAATTGAACATTGTTGTATAGTTCAGTGTTTTCGGGCCAGGTCGGCAAACGTTTTATAAATTTGTCAAATTTCGTTTCTCCTGCATTCTCGTGAAATATCAAGAACAATCGCGTATAACATTTGATTTTGTGTTGGAATTATACGCATTGATTTGTTGGTTACAGGTACAATCTTATGTAGACAGTATTGCTTAGATCATCTGTCTAAATTATCAAAATACTATGCCTCTTTTTGGTAAGTCTCAAAAGAGCCCTGCGGAGCTTGTGAGATCATTGAAAGATGCAGTTACTGCTTTAGAAAGGGGTGATAAGAAAGCTGAAAAAGCTCAAGAAGATGTAAGCAAAAATCTGGTGAGTATTTTGTTGCACACCAATGTTTGGAGGTCAAAATTTTTATTGGTAACTAAGTGGACAATTTATAGTGTTGATTTTGTGTCAATAGGTTTTGATAAAGAACATGCTTTATGGCACATCCGACGCCGAACCACAAACGGATATCATAGTAGCACAGTTAGCTCAGGAACTGTACAACACCAACTTGCTTCTACTTCTCATCCAGGTATCCAAACATTTGAGTATTTGATCAATTATCAATTGTTGTATTATGATGATGTGTAATGAGTCATACATTTGCATATAGAATCTGAACCGCATCGACTTTGAAGGCAAGAAGGATGTTGCCCAAGTGTTCAACAATGTGCTTAGACGTCAGATTGGCACCAGATCTCCCACAGTTGAATACATATGCACCAAGCCTGAGATACTGTTTACTTTGATGTCTGGGTGGGTAACATTGTATTTATTGCAAATATATAAACTTGTTGTGAATGATAGCCATTTAACAGATTTTTAAATGATATAAAAGAGTTAAAAATACCTATTGTAGGCTACTCTTGAATTGTCATGGAATTACTAACAACAATTGTATTATACATTGCTATTAATATTCTGGTTTGTTTGTTATCATGTCAATGTTTAAGATAAGTACATACTATTGTGTATAGTGTTTTGTAATAATGTTATGTGCTTTGCAGGTATGAACATCAGGAGATAGCATCCAACTGTGGCACTATGCTACGGGAGTGTGCCCGATATGAGGCATTGGCTAAAATAATGTTGTATTCAGACGATTTTTACAATTTCTTCCGTTATGTAGAAGTATCCACTTTTGATATTGCCTCAGATGCCTTTTCTACTTTTAAGGTTTGTTTATTATTTAGCATTAGCTTATATTATGCATGACAATCAACCTACCATGTTCTCACTGTTGGGACACATAGTTCATCCCACTGTGCCCAGGGTGGGTTGTGAACTGTATTCAAATTTTTTTTTTGAAATGGTTTGTGCTACTTTATAAATTAAGCACTTACTTAATGTCTGTACTTAAAAATTCATTGTGAAGAAATACATTGTGTACAGAATATAAAGTTATTAGATTGAAACAGATATCTTAATTTGCCTATTTAGGAAAGGATTTAACAAATTTTCTTATTGTTTCCAGGAATTGCTAACGCGACATAAAATGTTGTGTGCTGAGTTTCTAGAAACGAACTATGATAAAGTATTCAGTCACTATCAGCGACTCCTCAACTCTGAGAACTATGTGACTCGACGGCAGAGCCTGAAGCTATTGGGAGAGCTGTTACTCGACCGCCATAACTTCTCCATTATGACACGCTACATCACAAACCCTGATAATCTTAAGCTTATGATGAATATGCTTAAAGAGAAGTCACGTAATATTCAGTTTGAGGCGTTCCACGTTTTTAAGGTATAATTGCAATTAGTGTAGCAATGTTATAAAATTTACACTCGAAGTAATTATAATTGTTATTTGAATCTTAATTATTTTTTCAGGTATTTGTAGCCAACCCTAATAAACCTAAACCAATACTGGATATCTTGTTAAGGAATCAAGATAAATTGGTTGACTTCCTCACCAAATTCCACACAGATCGTTCTGAAGATGAGCAGTTCAATGATGAAAAGGCTTACCTTATAAAGCAAATTAAAGAACTCAAGCCTTTGGAACACTAACACTTATTGCATTTCATTAAATCGCCACTTCCTCCTCAGAAAGAAGTTAGTTATAGATGCTATTATATTTAAATGCTTCTAAGTCACCAGAGGGTGTTGTGCGGCGCCGCTAAGAAACAAGGTTCAGTAATAAACATTGGAAATCTAAATAGATTTTACATTGGTCTGTGATGAGTCAGGGAAGTATATTTGTGCTACGAGCAAATTAACATTTTTAATAAACAATTGTAGGAATTAGTGTTACTTATGGTTTGACTTATATCTTTTGTAAGTTGTTAAAACCATTTTTAGTTTTTATGACGTGTTTAGTGACAGCTTCGGAGTCACAATCGAAATATTTATCATTATAATTTGTCACATTATTCTGCAAGTACCTTAAGTTTTTTTCTTTCTTTGGATATGACAAAATAAAACAGGTAACAGTGATCTATAGAGGAGAATTTGTATATATGACATTTTAAATTGCTATGTTTTGTAATGTTTATTTTTTGTATTTTAAATCAATATCAGAAGTATAAATTGTTGAACATGAAGGAAAATATATTTTATATTGTATATATTATATACTTCATCCTTATCAGTATTGGTTTTAATAACATCAAGAAATATTATCCATTATTTACTTTGAACACAAACAATACTTTACTGTCGTTAACATTTTGTTCCTTGCTTAGTATTAATTTAGCTGATTTTATTACATATTTGCAAAAACTTACACAGGTATTTTTTATTAAATATATGAATAGGTAAATATAAGTTTTCAAAATTTCTGTATAATATTTTAATGTATAAATAATGATTATTTTGTCAGCATCATTCTATAGAAACGGAATAAATACAATATTTATACCATTTAATTTTTTTTTACTTTTAAAATATCCTTTAATTATTACGCGTTAGGTTTGCTACGATAAAATGAAACACTTCTACCATCTATTAAGATTTTATTAGACACAAGAAGGGATCTGTACACAGACTCTTATTTATAAAACTGTACAGTTATTTTTAAACTAATCTTACAATTATCACAAAATATTTGAAGACCAAAATATTTACAAAAAAAGATCAGATAACTTTATCCGCTGAATAGAAATATGACAGATAACATGAGAACAAATTAGAAAAAAAAAAAACATCCAATTGATGAATATTAAACTCGTCTACTAAACTGTATAATTACTTCTTATCTTTATTAGAAGCGTTTGCATTGCTACTTGCATGTAATTTGTGTGTGATAACTATCGGGATTTGGGATTGTCGTTAGTGAGAGTTAACATCACAAGCTTGAATGCACTTAGGTAAGCTACTGATAGTAGCTCAGTCGTAAGTGTTAAAAGGTTTTTATTTTTCATGATAACAAATGTATTTGAAGGTTTTGGTCTTATCAGTCGCCCGCCATTTTGTTTTTTTTTTCAGATAGGAAGGACACTTGGAAATTATGTCGAAAAGGTCCAGTTTTGGGCTTAATTTCAAATAACTCTGAAACCTGACGCTTAGGACTTAGGACGTTATGTCCATTATATTTTATGTTTGTTTCAGTGTGCTACCTAAATGTATAACATAAATATCATGGTGAGAGAGACCCGCGATTTTGAAAAAAAAATAGAAAATTGCGGACGACCGATAGGGCCGGTCCATACAAAAACCTTCAAACCTCTTCCACGGAACCTTCTTACTAAAGGGTTGGATATTATTTATAGGCCTTTAAAAGAGCTAAAATTATAATATAATAAAGAATGTTTGTTAAAATATATCTAACACTACGCGGTAAATGTATGTGGTAAAAAAAAACGCACTTTCATTTAAGGCTCGCTTAGCGCCGTTTATGTTTCAATAGTAGTTTCAAGAAAAATGCCTTTTTTTTTTTTTTTTTTTTTTTTTAGGTGGTAAAATCATCAAATGAGTCCTCCCGCCCTGGGTGGGGCGGAAGGGACTGTCAGACTCTTACTGACTAAAATCCACCCGTGTTCCTTCCTATGCCCTTTATGTTCCGGGGCCACGGTAACCTGGGTTAAGAAAAAACCCGCGACCCCAGCAGGCATTTGGCGCGAAACACGACGCGCCACCGACCCGGGCTTGGTCCTTGGTCGGACGGCGAGCTACCCATCACTCACCGTCCGCAAGCCCGCTCCGCCTCTATGCCCTCTGCTGATCAGAGGGACACGCGTTGGAGCATCCACACGACAGGCTATTTGCATACGGGCAAAGAGACCACTTGGGCACACAGTGCCTAAGGAAGAGTTTTTGCCCGCATCCCAGGGTGCACCGGCCCGAAAAACTGGTCTTCCCCCTGGACGTATCCGAGAGGGAACTCCAGTCCACGGGCGCACGTGGAGGTTTCCTGTCATAGCACCCCAAGAAAAATGCCTTACGATAACTTATCTGCATCTTAAAAATAAAATACGAGATCTAGGATTAAACATGGTTCGATGAATCGTTTAGCGCTTCAAGACAAGATGAATGATTGGAAAATTATACCATGAGTCTACAGGGAAGGACACTATTCCGCGGATAACATTATCACAAACAAAATAGTAAAATAAATGAAAATCTTTATTTTATTAAATTAGGAATATGACATACTTAGTAGAAAAAAAAACCTTAACATTTTCACTTTGATGATAATAATAATTATTAACATAACATAATAACATTAACTTCGAGTAAGACACACAGAATAGGGTAGTTTCCAGGGTCAAAATAATTACATTCTATTTAGTCCGTATTTTAGATTATAAAAAAATATTGGACACGTATTTTTTCTTTTTTCGATTAAACAAAAAAGAACAAAGATAATAGCCTATTTAAGTTACCTGTGACGTCACTCTCCGCGAAAAATGCCACGCATCGTGACGTCACACGTAACTTTAAAAGGCTATATCTTTGTCATTTTTGGTCTAATTTACAAATAAAAAAATACGTGTCCCTTATTTTTGAATAATCTAAAAGACGGACTAATTACATTTTTTTTTAGGAAACTAGCCTATTGTGATATTTGTGAATAAACTGAATCTGCTTGTTTAGCTACAAGGCGTGACAAATGATATAATCCAATAGATTCATCAGCACATTATATTTTGTTTTCCTAAGTGGTACCTGTTGATTGGCGTCCGTCCGTATCAGATAAGGCCGAATGTGGGTAGGTACTATTTCAGTTGCAAACTACCTACATTTCCTGCCTATCCTAAATAAGGGTACCTAAATTGATTAGTAAAGGGATCGTTTCCGAACGCTACCGAATATTGTAGATTGGAAATAACGTGCTATTTTTATTATCCGAGTTAAGTTTTTTAGTACATAATGTGTACCTATAGTTTGCTCAGTACATAGAAATTCTATATGTAGCAACTCACAACGTTTGTAGAGAATATAGTTAAAAGTACCACTTATGATACGATTTGAAGTTCTGTTCCATTTCGAACTTAACATTGATAGATAAAAATCAATTCAGTGCACATAACATGTACGTCGTTCAGAATAAATACCACTCCCACTCCTAGAAATATTATATATGACACTAATTACCTCTATTCACGGAAATGCACTTCTTTATTTAGTGTTACATTATTTCTGTCGTTATTCTGGCATCATTTTCGATCATAAAATGTACAGGGTGAATTTGTTGATGATGATAATGATGATGGCCAAATCCAAAACGAGTGTCATCAATCAAGACCATAATTTAAAAGAATAATTTTTATTAACAACTAGTATTTTGACCCCGCTACTCGGCTCTTATTGGCTGTAGTGTGATGTTATATAAACCATAGCATTCCTCGATAAACGTACTATCCAAAACAAAACAAACAATTCGAACGAGTCTTTCTTGGGATTAGCGCGTTCAACCAAACAAACTACAATTTTATAATATTAATAATATCCCACAACAATCACACAACGCCATCTAGTCCCAAGCTAAGCAGAGCTTGTGTTATGGGTACTAGACAACTGATAAACATACATACATATTTCTAAATACACACATATCATAGATAAATTACACCTCGTCACAGAACAAATGATCGTGCTCATCACACAAACATTTGTCCTGGGTGGGAATCGAACCCACGACCCCCGGCATAGCAGTCAGGGTCACTAACCACTAGACCAACAGGACAGTCAAAAAGTAGTACCTATAGATTATAATAATTTCTCAGGTTCTTTCTCGTGGAAATGTCATCAAAATGAGTCGTCCTCTCGGCCCTCCGATAAATATCAAATGATGTAGAACTTTCAGTTTTCGTCAGTATTTTTCGAAATCCCATAGTTTCGGGTTTAGCCACACAAGCCCATTTGGAAAATTCACCCTGTACAGTAGTTATAATCTTGTTTAACAAATATAACATGATATCTTCATCAGATATGGAATCATAGCTATCGTAACATAGTAGTGCTCCAAATTTTTGTAATGTGAATTTAAAGCAGTCAACATTATAATATGATAAGTCATATTAATATCTTCAAGTTCTACAGAACTTGACAAATAACTATTAATTTTACCCTGGTCAAAGATAATATAATACTAGCGTACAGATACCCCATCCCATACAAAGAAACGCGACCGCCGTAACTACGTCATTTACTCGGCCTATATTGAGATGACGGCCTAAGATGGTGCTAGCAACGATGACTCGCTAGCTTGTGGGCTTCGAGTAGTTTATTTTACACAAACACCAATAGATGGCGTTAAATCAAACTGTACTTTTGCACTACATAGCCCCGTGACCTTGAAGCATACGTCGTCAGTCACTCGGCAGATAAATTCACGTTATTTCATGCATGCCTACTTTGCGATAGCGCATGATTTCTTGAGCGTTTGACATTTGTGTAAGAACCGCTATTTGAAACTAACTGTTAGAGAGCTTGCCAGTCTTGTTAGAAACCTGCTTGCATTTCGTGCATTGGGTCTCGGGATCAAATCTTGCATTTTGATTTTACTTTTTGCGTTTCTTTTTTTTTGTTTTTATAAATTATTATCTGAGAGTTTCTCATAATTAAAGTAAAATGCATACTTTTATTTTAATATTATTTGCAATTTTATTTTTCTCTAATATTTTTCAAAAGTTCTCTAGGATAAAATCTACGCTGATTAAAATTGTAGGTTAGTAAGTTGGATATTTTTTTAAACTGTATTTTATTGTTTGAGATGTAGGAATGTTAATGGTTCAAATGGCCCGCGGCTTCGCTTTCGTTAATTTCGAATTTGAGAAACAAGACGGATCGTGTCAGTGGCGCCATCAACACCAATTCAAACATAAATAAACACAGAATATGATTTGATTGCCATTAACATTCCTGCTCCTCAAACAATAAATTACAGTTTAAAAAACATTCAACTTACTAACCTACAATTTATCCTAGAGAACTATTAAAAAATATTATAAAAAATCAAATTGCAAATAATAATATTGAAATAAAAGTATTTGAAACTCTCAGAATAATTAAAAAGAAAATCAAAAAGTGCTAAAGAAAGTGCAAGATTTGATCTCGAGACCTAATGATCGTAAGTCAAACAGGTTTTTAACCAGACTAGCTGGCTCGCTAACAGTATAAAATAGCGCTTCTTAGACAAATGTCAACAATTACTGAAAACCAACATACCTAATTATTATAATTTACAACATTGCTAATCCCCCAAAGAGAATAGCATAAAAGTAGGTTTGAGAAAAAATTGAATAAATACTATCCAGTGGCCGCCAACTTAAACATAATTTAAAACGACGAAGTTCTGCGCGAACAAACTTAAAAAGCATATATTATACGTACGGTCGAATTGAGTAACCTAGAAGTACCTAATTCAAAATTGCATATCTCCCAGTTGCAATAGCTAGCGTAATAATACATAGACTATTGACAGAAGCATATTATTAGGAATATTTGAGAAAAATTTTCAGTAGTTTAGGAATTAACGCAAAAGAAAAAATCGTAAAAAAAACGGAAAAATAGTTGATTTGTCATCAGAATCGATCCCATAACTCGAAAAAAAATACAAACAGAAAAAACTATTTATTGTACGGGAATGACAGCTCTACGATTTTATTACTTAAAAATGTATAGATATAGATTTGCATTTCATAATATATTTCATTCTATCAAAATAGGTACATACTCGTAATTATAGTAAATGGTAATGTGAGAAATTATAGATAGGTAATTGACCTGTGTAGTAAAAGTCTGAAAATGAAAACAACGCCATCTATAAACATTGAATGAGTGAGCAAACGACAACGTAGTACAAATTGTATTCACCAGAGGCAGCACAGTAAAATTATTTAATGAAATCATGGGATTTGGAACTAGGAGCCCATTATTCCTTTTTTTTTGTGCTAAGCGAATTTTTAAAAACATGGACATACCTTTCTCCAGGTCAAATTTAAAGAGATACGGAAACTTCAATAACAAATCGATACACATAACGCCATCTATTGAATATTTTCTTGAACTACATTTTCTTTGTATGGATTAAGAGACCATGCCCTGGTTAATCGATCATCAGTCTAAACGCGGAAAAGTAGCGGTCGGGCTTGGCTGCACGGCTCCCAGTTGTTTTATATCAAGAATAATTGAAGCAAATTGTCAATTACGACATTATTCTCATTCAAATGTATTTAACGCAATACTTGAACATAGGTTTTTAAACATTGTGGGCAAGTATACCCGAATTCGCGCAGACACAGGCTAAAATGATAGAAGGGATTAAGAAAATCGTTTATATTAAAATAATACGATCATTAGAATGAAACGAAGAAAATGGCATATTATATAGCTAGTACCAATAAAGCTTCTATAACTTAGGATTGGCGCTGCGCCAGAATTTTAATAAATTATAACATGGAAGAACCGAAATCACACCACCTTCGCAAGAAAAAATCTAAAAATATATAAATAATTACGGATACATAAAAGTGCTCCTTAATTAGAGCATTCGCCTGTAGGGTATTTATTAAAAAAAAAAAAACTGATTTGAAAGGAAGTTTGTTTCTTACCTTTTCACGTCTTGCACTAAACCGATCATCCCCAATATTGCATAATACGTTGTCAGGTTTACAGAAACTGACTTAGAATACCTTTTATCCCCCAAATAGTACTGTTCCCGAATAAAATAACAGTATCGTTCTTATGCTAACAGATGGCGCCACGAGTCTTCGAATTGATTGCCGCGGGCACTCGTAAAGGCCTATTCAAACCTAAGCGATATTCGCTGCCGCTGTGGGTAGAGGTACATACCGCGCGGGTTTCGGTATTTTATTATCAAGTACCGCGGCTATATCGACCTAGCGACTACCGCGCGTTATTCTACCCACAAGGATAGCGAAATCCGTTTTGGTGTGAACAGTAATATTACCGCATACCCACTGGGTTTTCTCTGCCGCAGACGGTAGCGAATACCGCTTAGGTCTGAATAGGCCTTAATCCATATTTTGATTAAGGCAGAAATAAGGTTACGATCAGTACCCTTAGCACGAATTTACACTCTTTTACTTTACAGTATTTACAGCGTTTCTTGAGGTTTCTTGTATGAAAAAACCTTTTAAAAAAAAATCAAACCGACGAAACATCGAACTAAAAAGCAAAAAATAAATTTTGAGGCGGCGCCAAACAAACAAACATATAAATTAATTATTTGAAGAGCAGAATAGCTCGTTGTATAGGTTGTCGTGGTTGAATAGCTCGTCGAAGCTATTCGTTGATTGTTTCTTTGGCGCCGCCTCAAAATTTATTTTTTGCTTTTTAGTTCGATGTTTCGTCGGTTTGATTTTTTTTTAAAAAGGTTTTATTTTTTACTTTTGAGTTTCCTATCTCTTGTCAATTTCTGTAACTAAAAAAAAATATTTTTTTTAAGAGTTATAAATTTTTTTTTGTTAACTATTGACGACCTCCTACACCTGCTTTCTGTCTTCATTCTCAAACTCTCAAAGACTTTCATACCCCAGCTACGTCTAAAGTTCTCATCAAGATGAGTGAAATGAGCCCAAATACGATATAGTTGCTGTTAAATGTTAAGGATCTCTTGCTTCTGCCCTCTGTCACCATCCTCAGACCCTCGATGACAATTATACCCCAGGTAGGTACAAATTTTTCATCAAGACTAGTGAAATGAGCCCAAACACGATAAAGGTGCTGTTAACTGTTGAGGACCTCTTGCCCCTGCTATCCGTCACCATCCTCAGACCCTCGATGGCAATGATATCTCAGCTAGGTCTAAAGTCCTCATCAAGCTGAGTGACATGAGCCCAAACACGATATAGCTGTTGTTAACCGATTAAGGAACTCTCGGGACTGACTTCACAAAATAACAGGGATCTGGAGTTGATCTGGTGATGGTGACGCCATCATGTTATGTTCTCCACATCTCTGCTATGTAATAATGTCCTCAGAACTACAATTGTTAACTTTACTTCAACAGAATCGGTTCATAATTGAAAATTCTGTAGGAAAGTTGACAATGAATTCCTTTTTTTCTACCCTTAGAGGCTGACTTTAGTTTTGAAATTTAAATGGGACCAACTTTGAGATAAGTATACTCTTTCCAACAAAAAAAGAATTTTTGAAATCGGACCACGTTACGAAAAGTTATGCGTGGTCATACATAAAAAAAAAAAATATATACATGTCGAATTGAGAACCTCCTTTTTTTTTCGTCGGTAAAAATGGAACAGCGCCTCTGGTGTGCGAAGAAGTAACTAATTTTTCCCTTGAAAATTGTCAATTTGAAATTGTCAAAGTTCCAGTTTACTTTACGTCTCAAATACTGAAAATTCGTGCTAAGGGTACAGACTGCACCGCAGTAACCGCACGTAGTCAGTAAATTCAACTATATGCAGATGTACGTTCTAATAAGTATGGCATCAACACACTTTTCGCATAGTTGATTTTAACTGCATACATGCCTCGACAACCTGGCGTTGTCAATGTCGTCAGACATTAGCGGCCCATCCACTAACGTTCATTCCTGCCAGAATCTACAATCCTTACGGAATGAGCGCCAGTGGATTTGCAAGAGCGAGAAAGAATGACGGTATTGAAACACCGCCACCCCTTCCGTCGCGAAAGACGGTGTACGTTTAAAAGGTGTGTCTGGTCACTGAAAGATTGTTTTCCTGTCGAACTGAACAAAACGAACTGAAAAGAACATAGGATTGTGGTTTAATTAGTGGCTTCAACGGTTTATTTTATCTCGTCGCTTTTCTGTACACTTTGCACAACGGGACAAGTCAGAAGGAATGAACGTTAGTGGATGGGCCGCTATTATATGACTAGCCGGCCGCGTGAAGTTGATATCATGACAACACATAATGTCAAACGTACAACTGCAATGCAGTCCGCCTGATAGGAGCCTAATAAGTTTTATTGAGCAAAACCTATAACAAAACTTGTATATAATATGCTTAAAATTCAATCATAATTCTGGATTGTTAAATTATTTCAGGCGAATGTTCCGGAGAGGGGGCTATTTATGATAATTTAGATGTCAAATAGTTGAAAGATTTTATAATGACGTCACAATAACGGAAAATGCTGTTAAATATCGCGATAATGTACTTTAAAAGTTCGTATTAGCGTCCATCATTGCAATAAAACGGCATTTCTCATTAGTGTGGCCCCATTATTACACGAACTCAACATTAGATAATTATGATCAACTTACAAAGGCAGTGTATCACAATAACTCAAACATAAAGAAACAAAAAAAAAAACATTACAAATATATGTTAAAGATAGGACAATCTAAGAATTTCAGATTATTACTAAGAATAAATATCTAAAGACTGGTGATAATTCTATAATTTCAATCATGAACTTCTCTCGCATTAATGTGTGAATGTAGTTTAAACATTAACAATGCGATAACTAATACAAGCATTAAAATTTCAAGTCTTGTATGAAATAATAACCGAAACAATTAGTTGTCAGTCATTACCCCATAGACATATTATTATAATTATGTTGCACAATCAGTCCTAATCCAATGATTCACGAGATCAATTACAATTTAAAGAACATTAGCATTGGACATTAAAACCTATGTATTTTTTTAAATTGGATTTTCTTGCAGCCACACAATCTGTGATTAGTATATCCTACCAATATTGTATTATGATATTTTGAAAATACAACTTTACATTACTTAATTATATTTTTTTGAAATATAAACAGACGTTAATCAATATCTTGTAGGAATTATAAACATGAACTTGCCACAAATGCGTAAAAATGAATTTGTTGAATGACACAAAAGGGCAGTCAGCATGGCAGTGATACAGCATCCATGGCTTGTTTGTAACTTTCTTATAAACATTTATAGTGTCATGACCTTTCTACTTAGCTCATAATAATGAGTTGTCCAGTGTTGTTTGCATAGACTAGTCCTTGGCCAGGTTGAGGAGCCCAGCGGAGGCAGTTGAGGCTGGTGAAACCGTGCTCCCAATTCTGTTCCAACTCTTTGATTGGAGACAATCCCGTACGGCTTGAACTTTCTAAAAACCCACACAAAATTACAAGTCAGTATAAAAGATACAAGTTAAGAGCAAACAAGTCAACATTTTTTCCATAGAAACTTCGTTGGGGTTTTACTCCATTAATTGACAAAGTACATCCGAAAATTAAACATGGCGGTCGTTTTGTCGCGATTATTAATTTTGTCTGTACGGAAGCAGAATTGTAAAATATGAAGCTATTAAAAAGTTACGAGCTTCTAAAGATTCGTTTTTTTGCTAATTTTAACACAACTTTAGGTGTAAATTAGAAGCTAAAGAAGCATCAAATTTCCAAAACGAAGTCCGTACCGACACAGCAAATTTATCGAAGAATTTAATAAATTTTATTTGAAATTAATTGGTGCAGTGGTTTTTTCACAGGAAAGCGCCCCAACAGCCAAAGGCGTTTTTCGTATTTTTTTACGCGCGCCTTTTACTCTGAATGATCGTGCATCTCACTGAATAATTCTTTACCCCTGTTTTCTCTGTTGACGGGGGGATGACGCTCGCGCAACATGAACAATTTTTATGGCTCGATTTCCGGTTAAATATCATGGTTTTTGACCATGCCTGCCAGTGAGTTCGAGCTCGCGACTAGCGCCGCCTTAAACGTTACTGGCTGGTATCAAAGAACTTTAACGTTATTATTTAATAATCAACGCAAACATTTATGTATTCAATTCGAAACAGTTCATGAGAGTAACGCATTCAACCAAGTTCTTCAGTTTTATAACGTGAGTATTAAAATGGCATCTGCATTTTTTAGTTTCACTGACTTTATGATAAGCAAACTAAGGTATTGCGAGAAAATGTGACGAGTGTCGCGCAAGCAGCAGTACGCACCGAGCGGTTCCAGGCGGTACAGCAGCGCGATGACGTTGTTGCGTGCGTGCGGCGCCGTGGTGAAGCGCCGCGACCCCAGCCCCACGGCCAGGTGGCGCGCCGTGGGCGACAGCGCCACCGACACGGCGCTCTGCTCCAGCACGGCCGTGTGCAGGCACTGGCCCAGCCGCGCCCACTCCAGCGAGTACACGCCTGCGGGACCACACGCTCGTTATCCAACATTCGACTTACATACATACGACCAATTTTGCAACTGATAAAGGTGACGTACCATTTACTTTAAGAGAGGAGGTGGGTATATTTTACTTACCGAGCCAATGGTTCGTGTTTCTTAATCTGGGCACAGGAAGGAGCGCCACCAAAAGTCTGCCATCTTTAGATATGTCAATACTGGCGTCATTATGAATTCTGCATCGTTGTACTACTACATTCTTGGTACCTGGTAACGTAAAAAATATATCTGTTGATTTAAAAATAATGAGTGAATGCGGATCCACTTTACAGGTAAGCAAATATCGTAATTTTAGAATACGTAATAAAATATCGTACTGTCAGATATTTCGGGCGTGTTGCCGGTGGTGAAGTCCCAGGCCTGCACGCGATGCGAGGGCGCGGGCAGCGCCTCGGAGATGATGCCGGCGTCCAGCAGCCCCGCCATGCCCGAGAAGCGCCGCGCGCCGGCCTCGCCCGCGCCGCCCTCGTCGTCGACCACCATCGCGTTCTGCCGACACGATTACACTTTATACCAAATACGCGTGCGATTCCGTCGAACACAACTTACATTATTATTATTGATAGATTTTTTACCTGAGCCAATATGATGGGTTGCAGATACTCGTGTATACGGGGCAGACGCTGCGCCGCGCCGCCGTCGTTGCCGGGCAGGTCGCTCATTTGCATGAGCGGCATGGCCACGTTGTTGAGCACGGTGTGGAACTGGTGGCTCAGCTCCTCGCGGCCGGCCGGGTCAGCGCGCGCCGACAGGATGTGCGGCCGGAACATGGCCAGCGGCAGCCGCGCGGTGCCCTCGGCCGCGCCGCCGCCCGCAGCGCTGCCGCCCGTGCCGCTAGTACCGCTGGCCCCACCAGTACCGCTGGCCCCGCCGGTACCGCTCGCCCCGCTGGTACCGCTCGCCCCGCTGGTACCGCTCGCCCCGCTGGGGCCTGGCGACGCGCCGCTGGCCTGACTGTCATTGTTCGCCTGCAGTGAGAACATCTCGCGGACAGACGATGGTGTGTAAAGACGAATTGTCTGCAAACGCCTGAACCTGTTTCTAGCTGCATTCCTAAGCCTCACAGCCTGCATGTGAGCTATGCGTATAAAATTGACTCTGTGCTCGAACTCGTTCATCAGCTCACTTCCAGGGGATTCCTGAAGATTAGGATTATCACCAGGTGGTGGAGCATTCGAGGGACCAGCTACAGGTTCGTTATTTTGCGAATCGACTCTCAGGCTTCTAAATCTAGAAATGCTGGGTCGCAAAGGTAAACATCGCAATGCCGGTATTCTATAATTTGATACCGGGGGTAAAATCCTCTTTTTAATAAGTGGATGCGCAGTTGGATTAGTTCTATGCAAAGCTTTTTGTCTTCTACTTTCCATGTAAAGATCTCGCCTATTTCTTGCTGTTGCAGAATTATTCCTGTTGGCGGCGGCTATTTGAACGGCAAGCCTGTTGCTATACCTTTGTGAAACTCTACTATGTGAAGCTGAAGGTGTTTGTGTGGAGTCATCGTGTGGTCTCTTATTTTTATTGATCTTTTCGACGCATCCGGCCTGCGATGTCGACGGTTGCTCGTCCTTTCTGGATTTATTATCTTTACTAGTTTGTTGAGATCGGTTCACAACCGGTTCAGCGGCTCGCTGTGGGTTGAGGGGGCCTGCTCATCAGGGCCATCCACGTTCACGTCCAAATTGTGTTCAACATTTTGAATTCGAACGACATCTAGGGATTCTACGCGTTGAGGTGTGGGAGCTTGGCTAGTAGTTGTTCGCCCGTTATTCCTGTTTGACATCACGATAAGGCAAGTCAACGCTAGAGCCCGCTTGAGCGTCCTCAACATACTGATGATGAGTTGACTGAGGCCGCGTTCTTCTAGACACATCATCATCATGTTGAACATAACTGACAGTACTTGCATGGCTCTCATGCGAATTTCATGTCTGGTAGCACTAATCTCAATAGCGCGTGCGAAGTCTCTGCGTGACCGGTTGACATAGCGTGGAATTAAACGATTAGCAGTAGGATTTCTAGATCGCCTTCGAAGTTCATCTTCTGCACGCCAACGATAGTTCGATTGTAGTCTTCTTCTCAATGGTGGAGAAAATCTAGTGTTAGGTGCGGACCTTGAGTGAGAAGATCTTCCTCCTTGAGATGGTCTATCATTAGTAGAATTGTCATTAGAAGTATTTCGTTCACCTTCTGTCTGATTATTATTTGCATTGGTAGTATTTTGAGGCGCATTACGACTTCCAGTCGTATGTCTGTCACTGTCTTCATTCCGTGCATTACTTCTGAGGTTTCGTGCCGTGCGGGTGAGGTTATCCGTCAAGTCAGTCAACATCATACATCGATCTAGCAACGGCCTAGTATAATAACTGGGAACATCTTGTCTTCCCGTTTCCCTATGTAACATGATTATACGTCGGCGTAAATTTTCCCACATCCCACGTAATTCTCTCATGGTCGTGCGATTACCTCGCAGCCAAAGATTCGTCAACTGTACAGTGTGTTTCTGTAATGCGTTTACACCGCTTCTTACTTTTCTATAAGCTTCGTCAGGTGGAACTGCGCTGCCTCTATTCCAAAAATCATCCCTACTCGTCGATGGTCTGTCAGGATTAAAATCAGATGAACTTTGCGCACGTGGCTCTGATGCTTCGGCTCCGTCTGCCACATCCGCTGACGGTGCTTGGCCGGGCGAGGGCGGGGGGCTCGCGGCCGACGTGTGTGGGCTCGTGGCCGAGGGCGAGGAGCCGGCGGCTGCAGGAGCCTGTGCCACGTCGGTGAGCATTGAATCGCTCTGAGTTCTAACACGAAACCTGTTATTCGACATCGACACATTGATTCCCCCCGCCTCCCTCGACGGCCCGGGCTCCCTAGGCGGGGAACTGTTGCGAGATTCCTCGTTCAATTCGAACACCATTCTATCAGTAGGGTGCTGCAGTCTCTCTGAGGGAGTCGAGACAGACGGACGATCATTAACTCTGGGTTCGTCTTCTCGAAAAGTTGTATTTCTAGTTCTAAAAATATTAACTTCCGAGGACTGATCACTATCAGAGTCCGAACTGGATGACAAAAATTCTCTTCGCCAAGTAGAACTGAACAGTCGGACCCTCGGCCTCGCCCCGCGCGTCCGACCGCCACTCTCGCTTTCATCAGAGTGCGCGCGCGACCCGCTGCCGCGCCGCGGCATGCTGCGCTCGACACTAGCTAGAGTAGATAACGACATATTGGTGATTAAATTCAACAACCTTGTGCCAGAGTCACGCAGAATGTCACGTATCAAATCGAGACTTTCGTTAATTGTTTGTGCATCGACTGGCGCCGTCGAGGGGCTCATTTGTGTAGATGAATTAGTCATTGTTGGTCTTTGTGCGGAAGAAGAAGATAAGCCAGAGGTCGAGGGTTGGCTTTCAGCTGTTGCACTAGTCATGAATGAGCGTCGCGGAACGAATGGCAGAGCGGAAGGAGTGGTCGCTGTTGTTGCAGTTTCATTGCGTGTGGATTCGCTGTTTTGTTGCATTGGAGAAAAGTTTCTTCGACGAAGTCCGAAGTCTCGTCCCAAAGAAGATCCTCTCGATGAAGTGAAAATACTAGTGCGCGACGTATTCGTTGAACTGGAAGGGGTGATTTCCGTAAAAGTAACCCTGGTTGGTCGCGGTGTTCCGTTGGACGACGAGAAAGGATTTGGCAAGAGCCTGGTACTCTCGTATTCTATAGTTCTGAAAGGTCTGTCGGAACTATTTAACGGCTGGAAAGCAGATGATCGTGACCCAAACTGCGATCGCTCCTGCTGATTTGATGAACTTTGATTTCTGAAAAACATCCAAGTAACGAAAATATAAATTCAGGACATCCCTATTTTAAAATAATAATATGTTGCTTTTTGGCGATTACGGTTTTATACCTTGACTATACTGTGACTTTCTTTTAAATTGGCCAAAAGGGAGAAATCCGAATCCATAAGAGACACGGGAAAACTTACTTAGGAACCTTTAGCTCTTTTTTTTTTGATGGCGTTTTTATAAGACAATTCCTCAGAAATTAGTGCAAAAAATATTTTTTTTGGATCTATATTACAAATAATTTCTTGTTTCGTCATTTTTAGAACCTTTTTTAAAACTTTTTTTTCTTTAAAAAAGTAATCTTCTTGAAGTGTTCTTATTTAACTTCGGCCGAACATTCTTTTACATACTATATCGGGACTTATAAATGTGATGGCTTACCTGTCACGATTGCTATCAATAGACAACAATCTAAGTTGATAAGCGGCTACTCTCTTCAGCGACAGAGCTCCAATCTTTCGCGAGACGTGGTAGGCATTTCTGCTGGACAAATCACGTAAAATATATTATTACAAGGATAATAAGAAATCCTTTATAAGTATGATGTATGTTCTGAACATCAGAAATTGAATACTATGTTCCTTTGAAAGTTTTTCGTCGTGAGCTCCATCCAAGGATGACAGTACTTTGTCCTGTTTTGTCAGCTAGTTTCATTTAGTTTAAAAAAAATCTTCCTGAGCTGCAGTGGAGGGTCGCGTGGGCCGAGACCATCCTGACGTTGTCCGAAGTTTCCATGGGTCTGCCATATCCGTCTGCAAATAAAAAGAAAAATGTTTTAATCTTTATTGATTCAAGCAGCATATTTTTACATCTGAACTTTTTTAATTTTATAAATAACAATATTATTCATTACCGTAAGTGAGGCGGAGTGTTAACAGGCGATGCCGTACCATAAAGAGTCTTTGATAATTCCTCACTATACTGTCTATCTTTGCACCAAGTTATCGGGAGTTATAAATGTGATGGCTTACCTGTCACGATTGCTATCAATAGACAACACATCTAAGTTGAGTAAGCGGCTACTCTCTTCAGCGACAGAGCTCGCAAGCTCTACAGCTTCGCGAGACGTGGTAGGCGTTGGGTTTGCTGGAAAATCACGTAAAATATATTGTTACAAGCATAATAAGAAATCCTTTGTAAGTATGTATGTAAATTGCATGTTCCTGAATTCAGAACACTAAATACTATGTATTTTTGAGCTCGAGCTTCGTCAAATGACCCCTCCATCCAATAATGACAGGACTTTGTCTGTTTTGTCAGCTAGTTTCATTTAGTTAAATAACATTTTACCATCTTCCTGAGCTGCAGTGGAGGGTCGCGATGGGCCGGGACCAGCCTGACGTTCCGAGCCCGAAGTCAGTCTCCATGGGGTCCGTGCCACGGTCCGTCTGCGAACATTAAAAAGAAAAATGTTTTAATACTTTATTATATACCATTCAAGCAGCATAATTATTTTACATCTGAACTTTATTTAATTTTATAATATTATCCATTACCGTATTTGGTGGAGGCGGAGTGTTGGTTAGGCGATGCCGTACCATAAAGAGTCTTTGATAATTCCTCACTAAACTGTCGTATCTTTGCACCAAGTTTTGGTATGAGTTTACAATCATGTCTTGTGGTGTGTCGTGTGCGCGGCTGCCGCCCACACCGTCGTCGTTGTCATCTCTTCTCGAGTTATTGTTATTGGGGTTATTTGTCGGACCTGAGCCAGGGTTCTGTTGTGCAGAACTGTTCGCAGCCCCTCCCGAACAAGCCCACAGCGATATGCCAGTGATAAGTTTGTAACCGAGAGCATCGAAAGCCACATATCTGAAAGACACAAGCTAAGAAGAATGCATAATATTTAATAATGGTTTTAAACTAACGAATTTAGTGCTCCTATGAAGAGGAAATCTTTTAGGCCATTAATGATAATTATCTGGGACCAATGCCTTATGCTTTAATAAAAATAAGTAACATTTAGATAACATGTTCTTAAAAAATGGCTTTATGAGAAGTAGATTATTATTATTATTGGTGTTTTTTAATTAATTGCATGTGTGTTACTGTACTTTAATCTACATACCTGACTTTCTCGTTAATATTATTTGTGGAGACTTTAGTAAATGGGGCACGCTGGCTCCAGTCCCAAAAGTACAATTCATTGCAGGTGGCTATCACTAACAGCTGGTCACGAGGGTGGAATGCAATGGAAGCTATGACAGTTTCATTGCGAACATTCCACACCTCACTGCCACCCTGTAACAAGAAAACATACATACTACTTACTGAAAGTCATCATGTATTTTGGAAAGAAATTAATTTAGTGTTGCTAAACATTTCCAATTAATTGCTGCTAATTGAAATAAAATAATATAAAAATAAGTTATGTCAATAACTAAACATATAAATATGTTTTGAATATTACAATCTAATAAAAGAGGTAACACTCACACTTGCAATGTCCCACACCCTGACTTGCCCACCGAGACAGCCCGAGCCAATCAGCAGGGGGTGTGAGGGATGGAAGGCAATGCACCAGGGAGTACGGGGGTGTCCCTTTAGTATGCGCACATGCTTGCCACTGGCCAGCTCAGACACATACACATTGTGGTTTCCATGTGTTGATGCTACTTTAGTCCTAAAATGTGGTAAGTATGCATTTCAGGATTTCGATTCAAGTTAAAAAGGTGTAATGTTGTTGATATAGCTTAATATCATTAACTCATTTGATTGTTAAAACAATAAGTCTGATTTATAATAACCAATACCTATTATTGTATTTATACCTTGCAGGTGTATGATCTATGTAATTACTAATTACATATTTCAGTCAAAAAATTATTGAATTGGAATTTCATACATAATTTACCTGACTTTTTTATGAAACCCACTATGAAATATGAGACAAAATTATTAGGTCACTACTTATTGTTTTCTAGAACAGTCTGTTGTAAGGGTGTGGTATTGAATGATTCAAAAAAAATTATGACAATTTAAACAGTTTAGCAAGAAAAAGAAAAATGATGACTTACCCATCAGGACTAAAAACCATTAAGAATGTAGATCTTGGATATCCAGGCAAATCACAACTCTAAAAATACAAAAAAGTTTTAATGAAACAAACAAACGAGATTTATTATAAAGAAAGGTTTATTATAAAGCAATTAAGCCATACTCTTATTTGAAGTGGTTTCTGGACAAGTATGTCTTCAGCCATGTTTTCAAGAACTGTCTTGTTGTTGGGGTAGTTGGTTGGGTTGATACCACGCTCCCTCCACTGCCAGCTCCGAGCAATGTTGCCCACATTTTGCATTTCTTCAACTGGTTCATTCTTGCATCCAAGCCATTCATTGTCTATAACCGGGTCCATTGCCCTTTGCTTCAAGAAATAAAATATCCATTCAAAAAATTGTGTCAAACTTGTAGAGCTGTCCATAAAGAACTAGATTTGCATGTCTTAGGTTTTTCAAAATCTTTAATAAGAGGTAGCACTTTATTTGGATTAAAAATAGTAGATGTGTATGTAAAAGATTTCAATTAAAATCAAGAGGAATAGTTTGATTTTATATTTAATTACATAAATAATTATGAAGTTGTTACAAGGATAATTCATTATGTATTGAATTCTTATAAGAATTTTATTGATTTTGGTTACCCAAGAGATAAGCATATAAATCAATATTTAACCTCTTGTTTATCACAGATATGAACTGGCTTATTTAAAAAAAGAAGCTATTATACATGTAAAAAAAAAAACATAAGCATGTGGACCTAGGGAGGGTAGGTTACATGGTTATTATTTACCTTTATATTTTTGTGGTCATTGAATTAAACTGGGTGCAGAAAATCTGAAAATAAAACAAACATTATCCGGCTGTATGTTGCTTTGTAATGGAACAACATACATGTAAACATGTATTTTGGTTGGCACTTACGCCTATTCGTCCTAACAGTGAAAATGTCTTATGTAACAAGTAAAAGAGCGCACCAATTAGAAATTTCTTATTACACTGCAACTAAAGTCGATTACAGTCGTCTGTCACGTACATTATCGTCTCACGTTTATACATAAAAGTACCTACCGTACCGAATGACCGGAGTGAGCCATGTTGAAAATTGACAACATGTTATTTCGTCAAATGCATTCGTCAAAATAAGATTCAAGACCTATTAGGAATCTTATAAACCTATTTATTTGTTTAATATTTCACGGATTGCACAAAATTTTTGTATACAATGCGCATTTGCTGTGTATAGGCCGAAAGTAAAAACAGCGTATTCACCTTAGACATCGTGTAAAGTAATAGATATATTTTACAAAGGAATACAAATGTAGTTAATTTAGATTATCCTACTTGTTTATCGCCACAATTTGAATATGAACTACGCTTTAGTGTCTCAAAAATCCATAACAGAAACAATCCAACTGCACCAGCTGCTAACTGTCAAAATTGGGGAAACGAATACAGATAAAAAAATATTATCAACCAGTTGCAAATGAAAAAAATGATAAGGATGGATTTTCTCTTAGCATGTACCGGTATTTTTTATAATAAAATTAATGTTTACTATTTCATTTCAATATTTATATAAGAATGAACACACGATTTTTGAATCAAAAATCCACATATAAAATATGTTCATCAACTAAGTGCGTCTTCACCGTCTACACTGTGAAGTGGTGAACTGCTGATGCGATTTTAATACTGTAGGTATGCACTTTGCAGTACTAAAGGAATCTTTGTTGATGTTGATCTACTATTTATTCTTTTGATAAGGTTCCAAAATAAACTTTTTAATCTTTGTGGACAAAAAGTAAAAAAACTATCAAGTTAAATTCATAGATGGCGCCACAATGACGGCGGTAAGAGGGGTTTTTGAGAAGTGGCTAGAAAGGCGCCACGGCAGGTGTCCTGATCTTCCTTCTTACTACATAGTTCTGACGCAGGTCTTCAACACATTTGAGGAGGTTCATGTGTCGGATTTCTCGCCGCCCGAATGCCCGCACCTACGCGAGATCGCCTTGCGACGTCTGACCACTGCGGCTGGGTTGGAGGGAGGACGCTAACCTTTCCCTCATGCGGCCCACCTCCTCCATCGCGAGCATGACTGCTTCGCAGAAGAAGGCGACCGCTTCCCACTCCGTCTCGCCTCGCAGCATGGCCACGACCAATGCTGGGCGCGAGAGGTCTCCTATCGCCGCCGTGAGGACACGTCGTTGCTCTGTTCAAACGGGGCAGTCTTGCACCGTATGCTCGATTTTGTTCTCCGGGCGATCTTCGCAGTGGTGACACCCAGGCGTTTCCTCCTTTCGCATCAGACACAAGTAGGTACCTCCCGAAACTTCCGTGTCCTGTGAGGACCTGCGTCATGCGGTAGGTCGATCAGGACGCCGCCTCGACGCCTATCCAGTCACTCCTCAAAGACTAGGGTTCTTACCACCGCTCAACGCACACCGCAAACTCCGTAGAGATTACCAAAAGCATTATAGAGAGTGTAGCGCCTGAATTGGCAATTATTTTTAACAAATGTATTGAGTGTGGTGTGATTCCTGACTTAATGAAGAATAGCAAAATCATACCATTATTTAAATCGGGTAGCACATCAGACCCCACGAATTTTAGACCAATTTCTGTGCTTCCCACATTTAGTAAAATATTCGAAAAATTTATGCTAGATCAACTACAAAGACATTTTAATAAATATAAACTACTTAATAGCAAACAATTCGGTTTCACAAGGGGTCGCTCGACAACTGATGCTGGTGTTGAGCTACTTACACATATTTATGAAGCGTGGGAAAATTCGCAGGATGCCTTGGGGATTTGTTGCGACTTGTCTAAGGCATTCGATTGCGTTTCTCATGAAACATTAATCAGGAAATTACATCACTATGGTGTAAGAAATACTGCTTTGGATCTTCTTATTTCTTATTTGGATAAAAGGGGCCAAAGAGTGGACGTTAATGGTAAACGATCTCCGAGTTCTACTGTCACTATGGGAGTTCCGCAGGGCTCAATTCTTGGCCCATTCTTATTTCTTATATATATCAATGACCTTCCTTGCCTTGTAGAGAAAGATCATGATATAGTTTTATTTGCAGATGACACATCACTTTTATTTAAACTTAAACGTCAACAGCCCGTTACTGATGAGGTAAATATAGCTCTCTCTAAAATAGTACATTGGTTTAGTGTTCATAAATTCAAAATATGGTAGTCTACAACTTGGTTGTGATTGGTTGTGATGTAGTAGGCACTGCCAATAATTTAAAATTAAATCTTTTTTTTTAATGCTTGTCAATTTTGGTTAACGTAACAAAAGAATACGGGTCGAATTTTTTTTGATAATAATATACTGGTGGACTATCTAAATCTAATCTAGATTCAAACTGTAGCCATTTTTGGAAAACATAATCTTTTCCATATACCTACTGTAAATAGATTCGTTTGATCCGAGTTTGATTGGATAAGTCGTGGTTGAATCAATATCCAGAGGTTTGGGGATTCGGTGACAGTTGTTAGCCTATAGTTTATCTGGTCGGGTGAAACAGGTCACGTTAATTAATCCAATTGCAGCGAGGATTACGATGCACGGTTACTACAAGCTACCTGTCACTAACATCCTGCGTCTGAGGTTTACGATCCTAACGGTCAACTTTATGGTGGATCTCCTCTGCCATTCCATGAATAATATAATATAATAATAATGTTTATTATACGGAAAAATACAGATTGTTACAAAAGATGTTATGCGGATAGGTTACACTGATATTTAGAATTTAGGACTGTCGACAATATTGGGTTGTTGCAAGATCTGTAATTAATGGATTAACAAAACAACGCCGCGTCGCCGTAGCTGCCGTAAGCTTTAGTCTAAGGCTATGCAGTTAGATCCAGTACTAATACTATGATAATTTAAAAACCAGGTTTATAAAAACCAGTTACCAAGCAGGTAACAGAGTTTCCCAATCATGTTGTGCTTGATTTTGGATGGCATGGTTTGTCAATCTCAAAAATATATAATGTACTTGTACTCATTATTTTGACAACCTTTGTTTGAGCAAAGTCGACCTTACCGGTCTGTTTCAAGGAGCGACCAGTAATGTTTTTGCTGGCCGCTCTAACATGCCGGCAAAAACAAAGAAGTAACAAAAGTGCGGTTCAGCAAATATTTATTTTTATTTACTTAGTGACTTTTTTGCTAAAAATGAGCTCTCAAAGCGAAAATTCTTCCGATTCAATGTGTTTAACACTGCCAGATGTACAGATGATGCTAAATTAGTGGTTGAAAATTTAATACCGCGAAACTCAAAGGAAAATTAATATACGCTTGCATAATTATAATTTCTAGTTAATTAATATAATAATAATATTCCACAACTATCAGTTCCTCCATCCGGTCCATCAAGTGCTGCACGCTGACCGCTCTGTCGGCCTGGGACTGCGCTACGCTGCGCTGTCGGCCATCATCAGCGCGACCAGCAAAGTAGCCATTATAGACCGCGGCAGTAATGTACTATTTACCTATGTGTCTTTTTCTTACGTGTACGAAATTTTATAATAACTTTACTAGTATAAAATTCTAATCCTGATTACTATACTGTACTACTGTTTGACACTTGTATTTAACTAAGTACTTATCGCTATCAAGCTACAAGTTGTAATAATTTTCCAATCAAATCATCACTAGGGAAGGGAACAGACTTCATCAAGCAACCCAAGATGGAGGCGTGTCCCTTCGTCGTTCCTTCAGCTTTGATTAGATCTGAAACAGGTGACGTATACCGTCGTAGTTACTTAGTGTATAAACTCTGTCGTCGGCGACTTCTGCTAGGGGAGTGACGCTCGCTAATGCAGCCAGCCGCTGCGCTGTCGGCGTCGCGTCGTGCCCTGCCGCTCTTCTCAGCGGAACGATTTGAATTAATTTTGGCACGTACTCGTTACTTAAGATATTTTAGGAAAACTTGAAGCTGCATTGTCTGCATTGAGCTTTTATGCCAAAAACATATTGAAATAACAAGGAGATCAAACGAGACAGCCAAACATTGTGTTGATGTAAGGTTGCGGCAGTGATTGCGAACATTACCATCTCACAAACCCACGGTTTGTAAAATTACACATCACATTTACATAAATAGTAATGAGATTACATTCGGTTACGCGAGGCAGGGTAGAAAATTACTCTTTCATTCCCACATCATATGCGTATAAATCTCTATCTCTCCACATGTACATAATGTAGCAAAACGACGAGGTAACGAGATTTTCTACAAAATTTGATTCCCCGCAATTTTGCGCGCGGAATGGATTATTTTTTCGGAGAAAACTCGATGCGTTACTCTGATTTAATATCAACCCCATTACAATTTAAATGATTGACTCATGAACTCAACGTCATTATTATAATTATGTATTATTGCCATTAGTCATTACATAATTACCAATCCTACGTTCGCGTTCCTCGAGTCAGCATTATAACATTTGTATAGATGCCAGCAGGTCAACGCTACACCAATCTGTAAAATTTTACCAATCAAACACAGCGACACGGGATTCAACTTTACAATCTCTTGCTGCGCCCAGAATTCTGCTTGTGAATCCCTATGCTCGATTCTTTCAGGATTACAAAAAAAAAACACTGAAAATGGTTGTTTGCACCTTTTTTCTTTTTTTTTTTAGCGTGCTTTCAGACTTGTACTGACTAAAATCCACGGTGTCCTTCAATAGCCCTTTATGTTTCGGGGTCACGGTAAGGAAATAAGTCCCGCGACCCCGGCAGGCTTTGGCCCTCTGAGACCGCCCCTTCATTTTTACTGACGTTGTTTGCACCCTAGATAAATAATTTACAATTATAAAATAAAATAACTGAGTTGACTCGCCTGCGATAACCAGGATAACAATGAGATTTGTTTTGTTTTTCACTGTTACAAGTGGCGTTGCCGCGACCAATAAATGCTATCTTTCGAGCTCGCTTCGCTCTCTACTGAATTTCGACTTTTGAGGATTATGATGTTCCATTTTTTTCTGCTGAGCTGCGTGTCTCGGGTTTGATTCCCGCACGGAACAAATATAAGTACCTATGCAATTGGTTTTTCCGGGTCTGTCGGGTGTTTTTGTGTGAGTTTAAATGTTTGTAAACACACTCACGACAATGGAAAAAAATCGCGGCGCTACGATTAAAAAAAAATTACAATTTGCCAAAATTGTTGGTCACATTTTATTGAAACCTATTTTTTATTATTTCGCAGCCATTCCGTGGTTTTGATATGGGTATGATTGAGAGCGATCGAGCGGGAAATGGTATCTCCGATCCACTCATGGTAATATAAGTACTTAGAAATCATACCTATAATTCTATACATATGTAGGTATCTATAACTACCTTACACGGAATCGAACAACACACATAGATTGTAGTAATTGTACATAATAGGAATCTATACTTACTTCTATCTATACGAATATTATAAAGCCGAAAAGAATGAATTTAATGAAACCTGAGGCCTTACCATGAGCTCATAACGCGATCCAGTTCAGGCTGTGGGAAAGAGTAAGCTCGTGGTAAGGTCTCTGGTCGCGGTTCTGTCTTAGAAGAAAACAATGAGTATGCTGTAAGACCCGAGAGCTATAGAAGGAACACCCTGGATTTTAGTAAGAGTCTGACAGTTCGTTCCGCTCCACCCAGGGTGGGATACGAGAGTCATTTTGATAAATTTAATCACGTAAAAAAATGGAACGATGTAACCTTGTAAATAGGACAGTAAGCTTTTTATTCGGAATAACCTTAATTGTTATTTTTATTTTGGAATAGCATTCGAAGGTATTTTTTTTTCAAATACTACTAGCGTGGTAAAATCATCAAGAGTCCTCCCACCCCGAAGGTGTCAGACTTTACCTAAAATCCACCTAGCCCCTTCTCACGGGTAGATACACTAACCATAAACAATTAACCAAGAGTAGAGTTGTACTACGATAAAACAGCTGCTACGCGAAGTTAGCATGTCGTAGTAGAAGTACGAGCAATACAAAAATAGGTTTCACTTAGTTTGAACGAAGCTCAGCATCGCTGCTGTCCAATTTAGGAGGCAGATGTAGCTTCCGATTTGCTGGATTTAGACTCAGGCTTCTTACTCCGCAGCCTCCACTTCTGGCTTGTTCCAAAATCAAATATTCATTCAATACAGAAATAGCAGTTAGTCTTTTGGATCTCAAAGCGGTATAACACTCAAATATTTTGTTATTGATCGCTCAAGCGGTTTTGAAACAATTAGCTATTTATCCGTAAAATTTGGCTGGTATTTTACATTGAAATACTTACTTTAATTTAGTTCCTTTATGATCATTATGATTCTTGATTAATTAAAAAAAAACCGGCCAAGTGCGTGTCGGGCCACGCACATGTTTATTAAGGATCAAAATATTAGAACTAACTAAACTGATTCGCTGAATTAATTTTATAATGTTCAAAATCGGTCCAGGAGTCGTTCTGAGAAATCGGGGATAATAAGAAAAAAATTACGACGAATTTAGAACCTCCTCCTTTTTTTGAAATTTTAAAAATAGTTGACGATAAAATCCTCTTCCCCGAAAAAACATACCTATGCGGTTTAGTCGCTGATTTTACCACTTTTTCGTAGCACAACAATCCGTATATTGTACGGACCAATTACGACTCTCTAGTACTGTGCGTCTCTGAGCTAAACTTGACGGACGGACGGACGGACGGACGGACGGACATGGCGATCTATAAGGGTTCCTTGTTGACTACGGAACCCTAAAAACAGCTATATTCTAAATGTTTACTAGGGATAATATTAAGCTCCAATCTATTAATATAATGTAAGCTTCGTGCTGAAAGTTAATAATTAGCAGTATTTTTAAATTCGTGTCGTCTTCGAAATGATGGGCATGCGGTTAAGTCGCTGATTAACATTCGTAGCCAACAATAGACATTGTTCGGATCAAACGACTTCGTTCTTTGTGTTTATATTGAAGCTAGAAGGGATGGGGTCTTTAATTTTTGTTCTTTATTGTTCTTTATACTTAGTTTAACAGTTTATAATTAAATAGACGACAAAGCTGCAGCTAATGTCAAAGAGAAATAGCTACGTTACAACGAACATCACTGAGCTTCCATACCACCTTAATTTTTATAATTTTCCATGCAGTGTACCTAAAGTGAAAGGTGTACACCTTTACAGGTACACCTTTCCCAATGTTTAAGTGCCATGTCATAGTGGGCGATCATGGTTGCTGCTGAGAAATTCCTGTTGAAAGATGCACCTTTAGCTGAATGGGGATCAAACATCATCAATAACATTTAAGATTATAACAGCAAAGATGCAGTTAGAGGCAATATAAGAAAGGTTCAGTCAACTGAAATGTTAAAAACTGAAATACAATTAACAGTTTCAAAGGCAGATCAAGTGTATAAGCAATGCAACAATACACAAAAACGTCATGTGTGCATGTACAGTGTTGCAGCTTCAAAGTAAGAACAGTTTTTGTCATCCACATTAAAATTGCAACATTTATAACTGGCGTACCTAGGTCTTGCGAGTGTCGAGTTCGTGAAGAGTGATTCCGTCGCGTTTAGTTTCAACTCGGTGAAAGTCGGCGGAGGGCCGTCTGAGGGCCGCAGTGCATTAATTGTCAGCCCCAGGAGCTCTGACACTCGCGTCTTGCGCGGTTATAAGCCTTACGCTGAGTCGGCCACGTTACCGGTTATCTTGCTACGCTTGTATGGGTAAAGGTAACTGTGAAATAACAGACTATTTTTTGTGCCATTTTTGCGCAATTTCTTCTTTTGAAGAACGCACAATTGACTTCAAACTGTTTCAAGAGTTGTCTTTCTTATATCAACTTAAGTGTAGTAAATAAATTTAAAAAAAATACTTATGTATAAAAGCATTAATTCTGGGACAAGCTTGCCTTTGCACGAACATACTCTTATGCGAGTTCTTTTTATGTGTCTACATTAAAGAATAAGAATAAATTAATTTAAAATGCATTTGCATTGCATTAATTGTTTTCGATAAGTAAGTAATTCATGAAATCATGACCGATAAAAAATTTGAACACGATAGAAAGTAAAAGGAAATCATGAAGTTAAGCTACTTTTATTTGTTGTTTCTATACCTAAGTTTTAAGTTACGTGCACCTACCACTTATTTTTAATTCAAGTCAAACAATAATTTACAAGACGAGGTGGGCAAGTTGTCTTGATACACACGGACAATGTGAAATAGAGCCGGCCATGTTATTGGCTAAGCAGCAGTCTCTTAGCAGTTAGTGAAACTTGTAATGGATATTTACAGGTCTCTGTGGAGATATTTAACTAACTGAAACTTACACGTGGAGGCCTTGCATATACCCAAGTTTATCCGGGAGATACACATGTACTTTCTACTCGTACTTAGTGTTGATAATAATATGTAATCCTAATCGTAACTTATATGACAAACGAGAAAGTTTGTTTGTTGTTTTTCACGCCCAAACCACTGAACCGATAATCCTGGCATTTAGTTGCCCGGTGTATAGAGATTCTGGAGTAAAATTACCTACTGTCCGAGAAAAACAACGCTAACATACATAACTTTGATAATAGATGGCGCTACAGGTAGAGCCCGCGCCATTACTGAAGTCCTGAGGAAAATTCAGAAGCTTCAGAGAAAAGTCACCCCTAGGTCACCTGCTTTGGTAATGTAAAGACATCACTAACATTACTTTTTCTTTTCTTTTCTACAACATTTTTTTTAACATTATGAAGTCGTGGTGCAGATTCCGTTCAAACTCATCGTTAAATTCTAAAGTACCTAAAGCAGGCGAAGCCGCGTTGTAGATTTTAGATTTAAGTTTTAGACATGGAGAGTTATGGTAGCCATACACCATACTGCCTATTTGTCAATTCGGCATAAAACTGCCAATTTGCTCAAATAGAATTGAACGTGTATGGGGGTGGAATGCCAATTTGATGGCATGACATGCCAATTTTGATAGGTCATCAAATCGTTTTTGACACAACGTCAAATCGGCAGCAGTGATGCCATCTTAGCAACTTCATAGATTGCTAGTGCTAGAAAAAAAGCTAAAAAGTGTAACTTGTGGCTAAACTTTTTAGCTACTTTTCTACAGGGACGGTTAGGCCACGTTCACACGGCGATTATTTTCCCGTATACCGTACACGAGATTTTATCGAATAGAGTTGACCAGTTTTAGGACAACTTTGCACGGTACACGGTAAAATATTATATTTCTCAAACATGGGATTTTCCCGTATGAACCGCCGTTTAAACTATTTTTAAACTTTCATTTGTGAACTGTTATTACTGCTCTATTCGATAAAATCTTGTATACAGTATACGGGAAAATAATCGCCATGTGAACGTGGCCATACCAGGAAAACTGAGGCTTTTCGCACACACATGGATCGCATGTACACTCGTAAAAAAAAGAGTTATTCATTTTATTTTAAACCAAAATACGATTGAAAACTTGAGAGGTGTCAAGGGACCACGAAAGCAAGTTAAAAAAAGGTTCATGCTATTTTCGACCTTATTGACATTTATGCAAACACCTGATTTTAATGAAGGAGCAATGTTAACGAATGAGAATGTGAGAAAACAAATTAATTTTAAATGTCGATAAGGTCGAAAATCGCTTGCACCACTTTTTTTAACTTGCTATCCTTAAGCAAGTATTTTCCGACCTTCAAGCGATTTTCGACCTTATTGACAATGATGCAAACACCGGATTTTAATGAAGGAGCAATGTTAACGAATAAGAATGTGAGAAAAACAAACTAAATTTTTAATGTCGATAAGGTCGAAAATCGCTTGCACCACTTTTTTTAATCTAATTCGATAGTCTCATGATGAAATGAAAAGGTGCTAGAAATTGTAGCTGTCGTCACCGAATAATAGCCAGATCTAGTTGCTGAGTTGGCATCACTGGTGCAGATTTGAAGTTGTGACAAATCTATCGTATCGATAGGCAGGATGGTGTATGGTGTATATGGACGAACTGCCGATTTGAAACAATTGCAAGCGTCAAATAAAAAACAATTGCAAATATCGATAGGCAGGATGGTGTACGCCTACTATTAAGTGTCTGAATCAATTACCTGGGTCATATTTTGTTTAGTTGAGCATTTATTTTCCTCTTCAGTATTTTAATAAAAATATCAGCCGAGTCAAAGTTTTGCAAAATAAATGTCACCCTCGCGATCTCGCTGAAGGTTAATAAGAATCATTTATCAGGAAGTTATCTCGTTTCTGGTTATTATTTGTTGAAATAACAAATTGCAAAACCGTAGATATCTTTAGCAGTGAATGGCTAACAGACTGAGTATTGAACTGTGGGTACCTATAAAGTAAACATTTCAAAACCAACTGTAAGAAATAATCATATTCAATTACACCAACTTTAAACATTTCTCACGTCCAGTTAGAGTAAACTCAATTAAAATTGTTTATAGAAATAGTTTTGATTAACACAAATAAATAAACGTCAGCCCGTTCAACTCCGGTAGTAGCAAAATATTAATTGGGGCATGAGATTTCCTGTGAATTTGTGAATTTCTCGTTTTCCCGCCGAGGTACGGGACTACGGGTGCCCCTTTGCGCCCGCGTCACGTAAGCTGATTCCTTTCATTTCAAAATTCCACGGCTTTCTACCAACACAAAATAAAACGAACGGAAACGAACGCACGATGTGTATGTACCTAATAGCTGTACATTTCTCCTGTACAGGGTTATTTGTAAAACATAACAACCTTTCATGGGCTGAGAGTAGGTACCTACTTGTATTAATGTCATTGAATAGAAGTCATTTATATAGAGAAGCAGGATTTATTTCATTCAGTGAATTATTAAGAAAAAGTTTGTCATTTCATGTTCATAAAATGTTCAACGGCAGTTTATTTCGTTCGGATTCTATTATAACGAATACTTGTAAGTATCAAAAGATTCATGACGAAGAGGACTCTTTGTCCAGTGTGAATTTAATATTCCGTTACTAAGTAGGTACCTATATAATATCATGCTTATACTGGCAATAGAAAAACGAGAATTCATAAAAAAACCTCCGAGTTTAATAAAATACTAAATAATATTTTTTCATAAAATATCGAACAACTCATAAATGAACACTGATCAAATTCTTCCTTTCTTTTTGGTGAGAGGATGTGACCACCTTCTTGTACCATGGGATTCTGAATTTAAAAAAAAACGCGCCTGAGGACCCCAGAAGCCACTGACAGACTGTAATAAAACTAGCTATTCACCACAGGTCAATAGTTTATATCCAACATTTTTTTTTTCAATTATTCTATCCAGTAGTTCCTGAAATTAGGGCTTAAACGACAAAAACTTTATAATATTGGGAAAGAATTATAGATTGATCGATCACCGAATAATTGTAATTTGTTCTAAGATTTAACAAGGAGCGAGTTGCTCCGAGTTTAATTTCTATAAAAATAATCCAGTATAATCAGATATATTCATGAAAAACTCTGAACTATTGTCGTGTTATATACTGTATAGTGTATACTCAATTGGAGCAGTCTGTTTGTCGCAGCAGAGTATCCACCCCATCAATCTTTCCTTGATACTTACTCTGGATAAATGGATTGGAGTCGGAGTGGAGGCCGACATTGGCGGCCGTCCCATCATCTATTTACGACCCACCATGCTTTTGCAGACATTAATTTTTAAAGTGATGAAAGAAGCGAAAACGAAAATAGTTTATTACCTTTTTCAGATCAAGTAGCACCTATCTTTAAAATATGTGTATAAGTACCTATTCAGCTGGTTTCCGTCCAAATGATATTTGAATTTAAAATAACATTTCTCAGAATCAAATTGACGAATGTGTGAAAGCTTCCCAGGGTAAACGTCATGTATTTTATGTAAAGGGTCAAATTTTGGGATAATGTGTTGACGCAGATGGATCCAACGCAAATAGCTTCGGTAACCGGCGGACCTTGTCGGTGTCATCATGAAGGATAATCAAGGTTTATACGAAAAACGGTGACGCTGTTTTTTTCGTGGCCCAATTTTTTGCCAACGTAAATTTTCCTGAACCGACTATTTGCAAGTTTAACGAAATGGTCTGTATAAAACAGAAAATATGAAATTTCGCCGAACCAAGTATTTTTCTTCCAGCATATACCGTAATGTCGTAATGCAATAAATAACCAAACACTTACAAATCATCAACTACTTACCGCTGCCTCAAGCTGCGAACTTTCGAAGACAATTAATAGATTAGAGCATCAAATTGCGCACTTTTGTGTTACATTAGGTGAATTCTCGCGGTGAGAGAGCGCCACACATTTCCCACTAATCATTATGTACCTAGATTTAATAACCAACTTCTTTTTAATGCTTTTCAGAGATAAACGAAAAAAAAACGATGATAGGTCAAGTCAGACGCCAGGTCTACTTTATCTGCAGTCAATAATGAATCCTTCTCACTAATAAAATGGATCAGTTATCAATACTTGATGTATTCATATCAGCCTCATTGTATCAGGTTTATGACTTGGTTTACTGCATTATAACAATACAAATTAAATTATATGTGACATTTATTACCCGAATCAGCAGAAGGGAAGGCAGAGTTAATTGTAAAGGGAACTTTAGAAGTCAATGGGGGAAAGAGTCGTCCTCTTATCCACCTTAGTTTTAAGATGGATAAATAAAAGAAAATTATGATATGGAAAATATACTTCCTAACTTGTAATATTACTATTACAATTTCAAGTATAGATTTAAAATAATTATATGCTTTTGCTATTGTTCTTCTGTCCTAAAAGTAATAGAAAAAAATAATTACAATCATAACTGGGCCCTAATAACCATTATTTAATTAATTATGCGTGTCTTCCATAGATCCACAAGTATTTACACTTGAATTAGTTTAAACTTGTCGTTACATGGGAACTATAAATCTGGATGGATATTCGAAGTCTTGGAAGTCTGCCAAATTCACCTAAAGCTAGGCGACCTAGAGGAGCAACTTATGGTACGATACTGTATCGTTAACACATCAATGACCCCTGATACGCGAAACCAAGGAGTTTTCTACATATTTATCGGTATATGTATATGAAAATACTGCGTATATCTGATTCTCAAGCTTATATAAATATTGAGGCAGCGGAGTCGGCATCAATAAACAACAATAACAAACTCTGTATTGACATTTATGTAGATGATTATTTCTGTGCCTCTAGTGAAAAAGGGTATAAGTCTTATTAAATGAAATCGGACTTATACCCTTTTTCACTAGAGGCACAGATTTTAGGTCATTTCGTTTATACTATCTTCTGAATGGACCTCCGTTTTGCTGACAAGACAACGATGTTTTGGTAAATCGTTGGCAGTATCATAAATACGACAACCTGATTTCGAAGTCGGTTTGTCATGATCGAGGAATACGTTCCTATGTGCTAATATAATGTCGAAATCCGACCGCTGGATAAAATTTTTCAAAGTATCTATGTGGCTGTAGGGGTCGTTGTACTTACTTAATTATACAAGACAAGAAATGCCTATTGCCTAAAGATATTTGTATCATCGCTTCCATTGAATTGAATACGGCAAGTCAAATCATTATTCTGCTCAACTTCATTTGAAAGCACAACCTCTCGAAGATATAAGTATACCTACTCAAGCATGTTCGTGAGAGCAATCTGTGGTTTGTGCTAATAGAAACACATTAACCATGTGCCAATAGTTCATATGAGATCTCAGTTATTATTGATGCTGTTTCGTAATAATATCTTTAATTAATAAGATATCTTGCTCAATAGGTCGCCACTAACAAGTCTATTTAGAGGATTTATTTATGGATATTGCTTGTGCTTATTTTTGTTTATTAGCTGTGTAAAAATAAAGCTGTAACATTAAATCGGTACTTATTTTGAACGTTTATTTTCAATTAACTTCAGCAAAAACTGGAATAATGTTCTGGGGCAGGTTTTTGCTGATTTTGTTGGAATTTCCATCGTCAGCGTCAGTGCAATCTGCTCGACGAACTGGACGCTGGCAATCGCGTAATTTAATGAACACTTCCCTAATCGAGTGACGAGCCGAAAGCCGCTCGATGTTCCGGCGAAAAATAGCATTTTCGTTTTCCATTTCAAAATTTGTTCGTAACAAGAAATATTAGCATTGACGTTTCGTAATTTGTAAACTGAGTTAGGTATGAGGCTCCTTTGTCGACCTACAAATGTCGTAGAAATTTTATTTTATGATAATTATATTAGTCTACCTAAGTGTGATTAGTCTTCACTACGTTTTATCCTGAATGAAAACATCTTAATATTAAGAAAAGATATATTATATGCCAATCAAAAACCACTCTTCATCTTTGCGCCTCGATCATCTTGTTTGCTCAACTTCTACATACAAGACATACATACAAGTGCCTATATCGAATGTGAATTTCAGTAATGTGTTTTTTGTCGTACCTATTTGGTACCTACATAGTATCCGCATACAAGAAGGAATATTGGCTACATTTGTAAGCAGGTCAGAGCAACGATTTATCATTGTGAAGATGACGTTTACGGCCGATAGCGACTGATTTGTTCCAGATCAAATGCGAATCTAATATTTACGCATCGTAATCGTACGGGTTCTGAAACATTCGTATTGTATAACTGTGACGTATTGCATTACGGTGCACTTCTGTTCTTATGTTAAGTGAGTATTATAGGGGCACCATGTGGATGAGATAGCACGAAACCTTGAGGAACCGTTCAACAATACCTACCGCGTCTCACTGAGTTCGTGAATACGATCCCAAAATTAATAGATAATGTCTTTGGTAAAACCAGTCACTTAACAAAGAAATTACTAGAGCAAACACGATTCCGAGAATTATGTCGACCCGGGTCACAAAATTACTGTTTTAGTAAATATTTACATGAGAGTTATTCAAAGAGAGTTACTAAATCAGACTCATGACGTCAATGGGTTGTGCTCGACTTTGCCGCCCCAGTTCAGGCTGGCTGTGCAAGATAAGCTGGCTTCCTCCCTCTATATTGTCTAAAATTCAGTTGCTTTGTTACATGCCTGCAACCTAGTTAACACGAGTTAATCCGCTTGTGCACCCATCAGCTCTATGTACGGATTAGTTTTCAGCTAAATCCGGTTCCACTGGATCTTAAGTTTTTAGACTTAAATTCCTTCCAATAAACACATTTTCATATAGGGAATTTAGCAGGTGCTATCCGACTTTATCTACCTATGCTGTTAAATCTCAATTTTCTGTACATGTTTGTCAAGTGAAACATTTTTGCATTAATGTTTTTAATTTAAAACTACCCCGGGCCAGCCGGCCGCGAAGTCGCGCGCTCTCTACTTGCTACGCGACTACGCGCGTAGTCAGTGACGCGCGAAACATGTGCGTAGCTGTTTTTCATCAAACGTTGCGTTCATTTTTCCATCCATATCCATACCTGCGACTGCCGACTGATCCTCTCTTCCGCTTTGCGTACCTTTCGATTATCCAGCGGGTCGGGAGTGGATTTCATATAACATTTCATCTGTTTCTATTAAAACATTTTATCATATTGCGTAGGATTTGCTGACAGCGTTGTCAGCAAACTATAAATTGTGCTGTTTTATTTTTGCGAGCGAGTAAATGGAAATTTGTTCTGCAGACATCAGGATTAATTCTTTTTTTTCACTTTGGAGCGTCCTAAGCGGTAGGTAGAGGTTATAAAGCTCTTGTGAATACTACCTTTTCATTTACAGGCAGGAACGATTCTTTTTGCATGGTGTAACTGTGCACCATTTGTAAGTTTATTCATTATTTATGTTTACTTTTATGCGCACTTTATTAAAGCATTCATCATTTTACCTAAAAAAAGCAATAAGGAAATATTGTACACTGCAGTATTTTATGGCAGTTAAGCAAACAACAAAGTTAACGGTGCCACTAAAGTTGTAACTGCTACAAAATAATTAAGTAAATGGGACTTCTTAACGCAATCTCGACCATGAATCGCGGAAAATGTTAGCTGGTTTACATTTAAGTCGAATTGTTGAAATGTAACGTGCACTGTTGACATGGTTACGTGGGTGTAGGCACATCTATAAGCAGTGGCGGATTAAACGTTGAGAGCGCTGTAGGCAAGCATCTCATCGGCGCCCCTATATTTAAAATAACTCGTAGTTTCTATAGTTTGACCAAAACCGATGTACCTTAGGAAAACGCGGTGAGATGGGGGCTATTGGATGGGTGGTTTATTTTAAAGTTCAGCGCCCTTGGGCTGTAAAACTTGCCGCCTCGGAACTTAAACACAAAAGAAATCTACTCAAACTTCACACCCAGAGTGCCATACCATCTTAGAGAAGACAAACTAAAATTTTGTAGACCACAACAAGATTAAACTAGCTTAGGAAGCATTTGTTATTGAAAAATGAGCTATCAAAAGAGAGGTCAAGAAAAGCGAATGCTAATCCTATATGAATCGCGAGCGAAGCGAGCGCGAAATTTTTTAGGTTTTTGGAATAGGACAAGGTAATATTACATAGAAAAACGAACGCAGTCAGCTCTAAAATTAAACGTTTCAGGACTTCAAGTTTTAATCTAAAAGTGAGATCAATCGTAAGTTCTCAACTCCTATTTTAGAATTATTTTAGATCAGTATCTTTTTTTCAATATTTTTTATTTGGGCCCTTGGTTTTGGCGCCCTTAGAGGATGGCGCGTGTGCATTGCACACTTTGCACAATTACATCCGAGATGGATATTTGCGCGCCTCGATGGCGCACGTCGTCGCCGGCTCCGACTTGTTATCTCCGAAACGAATGCAAGGGTTCATGAAATAAAAGCTAAGCTTACGTAAAATATGACTGACGCCATTAAACCGTTTTGTTATATTGTTTGCTTTTTAACGGTATATTTTTTAGCGAGCATTTTACCATTCCGCCTGCGCGCCCCTTTGTTTTCGTTCAACTCATAAACCGAGATGAACAATAAATTCATTAAGCTGGCGTTAATGAATGTTAATAAAACATGGTTTTTGGTTTAGGTACATCTATTGAAGGATTTATTTTCTTTTTATTGAATGTTCGCTGAATTAATGGGCAGATGAACCTCATTTAATTGTCTAAAGTTTCAAAGTGGGATCGATGTCTTTTGACATGTTTTGTTTCTAACTACAATTTATGTACAAAGAGTCCAATTGAAAAGCGCGATGGAAAGCAATAAATCAAGCCAAAAAGTAATTGCTTAGATACAAATTCTCTTATAATTTTCAGAAATAATTGCATAAAGAAAACACATAATTCAAGGGCTCTTACGCGTCGATAAATGCGTACATAAATATTAAAACAGGTGAATGATTCGTAACTCTTATTCGATATGTAAATAGTCCCGCTCGTTCAGGTGAGAGGGCTCTCAGCGTTGTGTCGAGTGTTCTATTAAAACAGGATATTAATACGCGAGCATCCATTCAGTCGCGACGGTACTACGGCAGTTCGGACAGTTTGCCACCAACTACTTGTTAGTTGGAAAGTCCGGAAGACAATCTAATCGGAGCCAAGTTCAGGACATTACCGATCGGCGCCTAACGATGACTGATCACTGTTCGATGTTCGTGTTTTATTAATCTATTGAAATTAATTCGGCATAACCAGATTAAACTTCAGGGAACAATCATTTTCACCGGAAACTACAACCACAATATTAACATTTTCATAGAAAATATCGATACGGAATGAAATCGAGTTAAACGATTGAATTTGTCGCGAGCGAAAATATGATCAATATTCGATAATTCCAAAGCAGATGTCGTAAATGGCGGGGCAAATGTTGCCGATATATTTATGAAGGGCATTTAGCGTAGAAATAAAATATTATTTTGCTATGGAGTTCACAATAAAAACATTTAGAGATTTATTTGCGCCGTTTATCCGGATGATCTCTTGGGGATCGCCAGTAAATTATCACCAAGGACACACCTCACTCGTCCTTCGTTCACGAGGTTCGAGCAAAAAAGTAGCTCGACATACATATTTCTGACCAAACAGCGCTGAAGCACTTTTTTTTTTTGCTGAATTGAAAGTTACACAAACGGTGTGGAAGCAGTTGATGAAATTTGGTTCTCTGTATTCGTGATCGATCACGTTCACGGTGCTCTAACGATCAGTCGTATCGTAGGTACATATCTATAGGTTCATACTATGTAGGTGTAGCGGTGCCTCGCATGGTGTACCGATCTAAGAACACGCAAACTATGATGAAAAATTAAAAAAAAGAGGAAAGGAAAACCTAGATTATCTAGTCGGTTTTTTTTCGACTTTTCTTACACTTAGGGCGACGTTCACCAAAAGTTAAACATGTTTAAAATTTTATTTAATGACAAAATTCTATTGAATTTTGTCATTAAATGAAATTTTATTTAATTCTATTGAATTTTGTGCTTAAATAAAATTTTAAACATGTTTAACTTTTGGTAAAAGTCACCCTAAATGTTCACAAGTTATTTAAATAAATGAAACTTGCGAAGATAGTAAGTTTTAGGTCATATTCTTGCTTTTGTCGCGGTATTACGTATTTTTTTAATCTTCAATGTTTTTATAAAAGCATACCACTACAAAGTCAGATCGCTGCCTTCGTCGATGTCGAGTCGTATTTCCATCAGTGGAACAAAGGAAATTAAACTTTTAATTGGTACTCGCCAACAAAATCGTAAAGAATGTAAGGTGTAAAGAATAAATTAAAAGTTTTCTTTGTTTTTATGTTTAATTATCATTTCCTTAATTAAATAAGGTTAAGTAGATATGATTTGGACCATAATGGATTGCGTTTTCATTTAATTTTGGTATATTTAGTAGAAATACGTAAATAATTTCAAAACTTTGATGAAAGCATCTCAAACAATTACAATATTGCACATAATTTTTCATCCATGGTTTTCGCTACATCGAAAGCAGGTGTCAAATTTTCACCTCCCCCTATAAATCTTCATTTTCATTACGTAGCTACACAAAGGGAGAGAGGGGAAGAATATAATCGAAGACCCTCACTCATTGACTTATTTTATATGGCATTAAATATATTGTTGCTACCTACCTACCTACATAGGTACAACGTAAAAGTAAGTATTGATTGAACGGTGATTTTTGGATAATGGTATGCAAGGAATTTCAAGATGGATGATAACTGTAAGTACCTACATAATTATTGTTATTCCCATAAATTAGTACGAAAGTGTACCAACAGAAAAGTAGAACATTACAAAAGTTAACTCAATCAAGAATTGTGTGATACAACCATGATAAAACAGAGGGATGACAATGAAGTAGTAGAATTAGATGTATTTATTATCTTATATACATTACAAAACATTATCTTCAGACTACAAAAATAAAATTGTTATAAGAGAGAACTAGATACAGCATCAATTTTCAAATTACAGCAAAATGTAACTTTTAGTTAGTAAATAGTTAAAGCGAACATCACGCCCAACAACATACGGATCCAATTTATAAAGTAATCCCAGAGGAACAATAGTAAATACAAAATATGATTGTGTAGCATCCACTGGAACGAGGTCGCGTATAACCTTCAACATAATTGCCTCTTTGGAATAATTAGGTATAATTATAGCTAGTACCGTTCAATAGAGCTTCTGATTTCAACGGATTGATTGATGGAGCTGTGGTGATTGCCCCGATAAACGCAAAATCTCTATAAGCCGATTGTGATTCATTTCATAATGAAACGGTTGTTTTGTTCTTGTGTAGTAGTTCCAATTTGGAATGCTAATTAATCAGCTTTAGTAGCCAATTGGTTAATTAATTTCTGTTCGCTATTTTAACATTTGGATGACGAAATAAAATTCTGAAAGCTTTATTCAGACGTATCTCTTCCACGCCTTCCGCATTCGCTCTCAATGGTTTAGGCTCTTCAATATTTTTTTGAATTTCTATTTTCAGAAAAAAAATACATCTTTATTTCTTTCACCTCGAAATGCAACTTCATATTTTTTGTAGGTCACTCTCACTGGAAAAATGTGTGCAATAAGGAGTGTATTCCGCCGCAGGGCTCATACAGGACCCACACTCGGTAATAAGGTTAACGAGATGGACGTAGCTTGAATGAGCTCAGGATTTCTTTCATTGAATTAAAAGGCCGTGGAAAGCCTCATTATTGTTTTAAATCAAAATACGTGAAAACAAATTCAGAGAGTGCGTCTTAACAACATTATAATATGAATCCAATTCAAATAATTTGTCAAGGGGTGCACCAAGGGCGGGAGGACTCATTTGATGATTTTACCACGTAAAAAAAAAAGGGGTGCACCAAGCAAGTAATTTATAATGTTGAAATTATGGAAGAAAAAATGGACGTTATCTTGATTTTAGTTTTTTTTTAACAAGAGATTGTATAAAAATGTCTGATTAGAAGTTAACTTAGTTTACGATTTCTTTTCCAATTTACTTAGTTCTTAGATATAATATTTACAAATGGACCGACTAAAAACATTGTATTAGTTTCCGCAGTTCAGTATTCTGCTCGGTTGAGTAGAGCAAAAACTGATCAGTAGCGTATGATGAAACTAGAACGTCGTTCTATTCTTAGCAAAACTTGGTAAAGCCGCGTCGTCCTCTCTACTTCGAAAGTTTTATGAGTCGGATGAGATAGATCAGGGATCGGAATGCATTATTGCCTATTCAAGATTGTGTCATCTCGACCGAGGGAGCTTTCTATTGATTGCGGGAAAGAAGCTGTGAACAAAATATTTTGGTTTTATAAATATATCTTTCAACTCTTGCTATATTTGTAGCGTCACCGCTGTTTATCTTGGAACAGGATATCGAAATTGTTTATTCAGCGAGTTTGTTTGTACTTCAGAAAAAAAACACAAATCTAATTTTGATTTCATGAAATCCGATCTGAAGTGTGTAGTCGAACAATACCAGCCAGATTGCTTCTGCGCTGCAGTGCTGAAGATCCGATCTGTTCGCAGAGGGCCCAGTATCGTCGAGTCTCCGTGCCAAATGCGGAAACTTTGTAACTCGCCACTCTAATCCTAACAGTGCACCTCTTTACATTCAAACTGCGAGATTGGAATTATTAAGATTGAGCTGCGATTGTGCTAAACTTGTCGGAGGACTTGAGCCGGGTTCTCATTCAGATGCAGATTTAGGTCAGACGTCAATTGACTTCGAACAGTGTAATTAAGCGACTTTTGGAAGTTAGATTGCTTAATTTAATTCCTTTCATTGTAAGTATAACGTCAAACTTCTTTGTTTCATTTATTTTGCTACGTTGTAGAGTTATTCAGGAATAGGACATTTTTTGAATACCATTCAATGAATGTTTGACGTGCATGCTCCATTTCAACTGAATTTCAATTTTACGTATACATACATTCGTATTGAAACTCGCATAAAAACTGTGAACCGTATAAAAAGTATGGAAAGGAAGTTTACGCAGCAACTTTTATACAACTAGGTCATAACTCTGCTTGCATATTCAAACGTTCTATTGGCGCCGTGTGGGTACTACACATTGTACAATATTCCTGAAATAAAACCCGTGAAAAAGCTTGTTAAGTTCGTGAAATATTTCACGAGAAATATTTGTATTAGGTGCGACAATGGCACGCAATGTTACGGTACTGATTTTCTCTTCTTTATCTAGATGTTTGCTGGTGTCAATTTCCTGTTAACTTAGGAACGACAGCATGATAATAAAATATTGACATTGTTTATGTACTCGCTGTTTCTCTTTGCGTATTTCGTGGAGGTAACGAAGGCTCCTGGGATGTCTTCCTAATACTTAGGTATCAAAAGATTTCCGAAGGGATATGATCCTAGAACGGAGATTATGGCTGTCTTCAGGAACGGTAGGCTCTATCGAATTGATACGAATTTAGATAATATTGAGTTAAACTGTTTGTTTAAAAAATTAAGCTGAATATTAATGGTGCTCCCACATTGCCGTTAGAAAATGTTTAATAACGTTAGTAAACATTTGTTAGCAAACATTTAATCACAAATAAATTTTCATGTTAGAAAATGTTTAGTAATGTTAGTAAACATTTTATAACAAAACAAATTATAATAAAATAAAACATGTGTTATCTTTTGTTTGTAAACATTTTATAAGGGTGATGGCGGGATAGGCGGTGCGGTGCGGTGGGGGTGCGAGCCAATACAAGATGTTATAAAATGTTTAAACATTTTCCATCAATGTAGGAGCACTTATAACATGTAACAGTTTCTAACAAAGTGCAACAATTGTTAACATTTGTTAGTAAATGTTTTGGTGTTATAAAATGTTTACAAACATTTTATAACGGCAATGTGGGAGCACCATAACGTTTAAAAGAATTAACTTCTTATGGGATTAATATTCTATCAAGCTGCGGTAAATACCTCGGATCAAAATACGATCCTGGAAGGCAGAAAATGTGTGATGCAATTAATTTTAAATTTTCTTGCTAAATGTAATTGAAAAGCGTTGATGCGATGTAGAGGAGGGGAGACAAGGCGTTGAGTGAACGTCTTCTGATGAAAAATGTTGACTTTATATGGAAAATACGCGCGTGATTCGCATACAAGTTGCGTGAGGGGTGCGCGGATATCAACAAAATATACGCTAGTCTATATAACAATGTTTTATTATGCAACCTTCCTTCCTTATTTTCATACTGCTATGTGCCTAAAATGGATCATAAAAACGTAGTAAATGCAGTAAAAAGCATTTTTTCGGATACCTACCGGCACGAAAATTGTAAGTAGAAGTTGTAAGACCAAAAAGTAAGTTAATGCTACGTCCAATAATTTTTCTGTAATAAAATATTAGAAACTAAGGAGTAATCCCATTTCAAACACTAAATCAAGACCGTTTTATTCCCCAGAGCTGTATCCCGAAAAGACTGTAAATTGATTAAGAGCCAACATTAGTATTATAAATAGTTTTTGACTATCTCATTTTATTCAAAATGAGATAGAAATAGAAAATTCAAATAAATTGGATGACATTTATGTGAAAATAAAAACCTAATCTCATCGTCGCCGGTGCTTGCCGCGAAAGGGCGGTCGATTGCGTTCATGTCAATCAATTTATTGCCTGTTTATTTGCTTGCCTACGATAAAATTCACGATTTTCCTTTTCAGACACGTGCAATGTGACACAAATGTCTAATAAAACTATGATACTTACTTACTTACTACTAGACAGTGATGCTTTATGCAGCCATCTAAATTTTAAAATATGTTTTTTTTAGTTTGATGAAATCGTCAAATATCTCCTTCGGCCAGGGTGTTCTTTCAACAGCCCTTTACCACACGTTCCAGGGTCCTTACCTGGTTACCTGTTTTTACAGTCCGCGACCCAATGAATAATAATATTTCTTTTTGATTATGATTGAAAATTAGAGGTGAATTAACTGTTTTAAGACTGATGCAGTCGTTCATTTCCCTCTGAACGATGCCGCAAAAATGTGTATTAGGTACAGTACCTCTACCATGAGTTGTCATCGGAAACTTACTCGCTAGCGTTGAAATCGCTAGCGTACTAACTTGGATCAAATAGATTTCGATATTGCTGGCACCATGAGATTAATTGAATCTTACGCAGGCGATAATTTAAGCTCGATAGATGATGTCGTGTTGCTAACTTCACTACTTATGTTTTGTTTCTTTCTTTCTCACAAATAAGAGGAGAGAACGGCTTATAATACGTCACTGTCGTCTATTGTTCGTTGACCTTGCCCTTGTATCACTGACACCTCATTGCTGACACTGCGTAATGTGGTTTGAAAGTTTCTAATAATAGATTATTTTGATTATTAACTACAAAGTGCCTCACTGTTTCAATTATTGGTGGATATCATGACATGGAATGTTTCTACTTGGTATTCAATTATTTAAAAAACTTAAAGTGATAAAATTCCAAAATAGTTCCCTCTAAACGCAGTTAAATGTGTAAAAATATGAAAATGTAGAAGTGTACCTATTAAGACAGCCAAGTTTAACCACTTCCCTGTCCGATGAATCACATGTGACTCACGTCACGACCATTGTTTATCTATTGTGTCTGCTGCGCGGACAGTGAAAGTGTTAAGTGTCAGTGTTCAAGTGTAACCAAGCAAGACGTGAGAATCGCAACAAATAAACAATAATGTGAACAAATCGTCCAACGCTTCTTTATAGGGTCCGTAAATTTTAAGATATTTTTTTTCACTTATATTTTAGCTTGAAATTCATATTGTAGTTCCCAAATTAAGCGGCCACTAACATAATGTCATGTTAAAAAACTCTTGTAAGCATTATTTTGACTTTTTATTCTCAAAAACGTTAATAATTTTAACGTGAATACATGTTTCACACGCCAAAATGCTAGTGAGCTACGTAACTACTATCGTAAGCGTTTCGTTAACTAGCGCCTGTAGTATTAGTGACTCATGGTACCGTTTTGTATGGTGACAGCTGAAAAACGTTAGTGACTGTCGTGTAGATTACGGTAGGTTTTTAACCAATCGTAATCTACAGTGCTCATGGTACGAATTTTAATTCTCACTGTGACCGCTAGGGGCGCTGTACAATATTTCATACAAATAAATTACGGAGACGCTAGCGAGTTTTGGCCGTGTAAACTCATGGTAGAGGAAACTCAGGAGGGAAGAGTCATTAAATAAATTAGCCACAACAGGTTTTGTAACTCCATTTATTATATGTATAGCCCCAAGGGTGGATGGAAACCTATGAACAAATAATTAAGAAAAAAATTGTATGTAATGGTTCCGAGGACCTGTAGAAGTAACTATTACACTAAATAAGTTCACTACAAACCATTATCAGAGTAGATAATATTCCAAGTTGTAACAATACTTGGAATATTATCTACCCTTTTTTAACAATCCCACGGCGACGGATGTCGCAAGACGATCTCCGGCCATCGTAGGCGCGAGCATGCGGGCGGCGAGTAAAGGGCAACTCGATGTCCCACCATGGACCGTGCCCGGGTCGACGGCACGACCACGGAACATAAAGGACACCGTGGACTTTAGTCAGTACGAGTCTGACAGTCCCTAGCGCCCTGCCCTGGGTGGAGGACTTTACCACTTCATTTGATGATTGACCCACTGTATAAAAAAAGAAACAGGTTAGGTTAACAGAGCAGGTGGAATACCCACTCTGTTACAGGACTGTAGATAATTCATAATAATAAAAATAACCAAGGATCGTCTAACCCGCAACATGAAATGCTCGTTTTTCATACAATTTACAAGCTCCGCTACTTTTTACGATGGTAGCGGTGCAAGAGGGGGTTTGATGCCAGAAGATAATTTATTAGGGGGTCTCATGCCTTTGTTTATAACAAAGTTTTAAATAGGGTCATATAAATTACTTTTGAATTTTGCTTTGCTTTCGTAAATTGTATGCAATCATTGGAGCTGTAGTATTTATTTGAATTAATTAATAATTGTTTCGATCAGAAATTACCATCGAATACTGTTTTAATATTGTTAACTACTAAGTTTTCAGAATGATGATGCGTCCTAACATTCACTTATCACATAAGCAAAGTGTACCGAAATTGTATTTTGTGTTCAAGGCACTAATTTTTGGATAGACTTATTGATGCCAATTATTTCATAAATAATATAATATCTATGCTTCTCACTTTGGCGTCTATATGAGAGGTTTTACCTAATCTAATTTTTATTTTCACTTTATAAAGACGGATTGGGGCAGATTGTATTGCTGGTCTCTGTACAACAATTAAATACATAAAAACGCCATCACATGTAACTAGGAAGAATAAAATATGTAGTAGTTAACGAAGGAAAATAATACAAATGAATGAATATCCAGGCAGAGATAAGCCCCAGCATTGCGACAAACGTAGACAATTGACACAATTGCTCCGTGACACAAAGTCTGTTGTGATTATATCCCCGAATCAAATGTGTGCGTGCTTTGAATTAACTACTTACTAACACAGTAAACAATCACTGATTACAGCAAAGATTATTATATTTATTTGATTTGATTTTAAATTGAGCATGACAAAAAAACTTAAAAAAAAAAAATAACCACCTTCAAAAACAACAACGGAAGTCGGTGGCTTTGTTTATTTTATCGTTGTCTTTTTGCCACCGACTTCCGAAATTTGACTTCCGGGCTATAATATTTGCCAATTCTTGCCAACTAGATATTTTGATAAACATTTACCGACTTCGCACCAGTGTCTAAACTGCATTCTTTCTTTTTCATGTAAGGATGTGGCCACCCTCTCATTTCAGTAAGGACCCCATAGGCTTGTAACATATTTTTGTATAAGTCGACGTTTCCTCATGATATTTTTTTTACCTATGTCAGTGACGTCCAAGATAAAGGAGTTCATATATGTATGAATGGAAAAAATATGAAGACGGTGAGAGTCGGCTCTTTTTAGTGTAAGGTCTTCGTCCACTATCTCGCCTCGATGGTAAGCGATGATCTGCGACCTCTGAAATAAGTAGGTACGTAATAATTATGTTGGTTTCATATTTAGTACATCGTTTCCTATTATTGATTTGCGTTGTTCATCAAACGAGCCAGCATTCAGACCTCAACCACTATTGAAATAATAATAGTTATTACGTGTTCAGTTGCTCGTGGTAACAACCAACATTTGAATTAATTGATGGTGCGTTTACTAATACACGTGTTAAGCCGTAATTTGTTTAAATGGGATGAAGGATTATGTTTAGAAAAGTTGTTAAATTAAAAAATAGTGTAATAAGATTAAACCCTAAAAACATTTGTCTAAGGTGGGGTGCCGATTTTCTTTATATGTTTAGATTTATTTGGTAGTATGTAAGTTAAATATCTTTACATATTACTTACTCGTTAGTCTAGTTCATAGATAGCGATCTATTCAATAAGTTCTAAGAAGCTTCATTTATAGAAGTAATTCATCAAACTTAATACATTAATTGGGTTGGACTTTATGGATGAGGTCTTTGAATTAACTGAAACTAACCTGAATTAATTGCGCTAATAAAGCATTTGTTCCGTTAGAATGTATTCAGCGTTAATACATAGCCGTGTTACCTTAACACGATACATTTACAGTGAGCATCAAAGGAAAAACTTTCTCGTACAAACAAACAAGTAACATTAGTCACTGTGCTGATACATTACAACATGTACTTGCCTTTCTTTCTCCCAGCTGCTCATCATTTGTCATAGGTGCGGCGGCGCCTGTCCATCTGAATAAAAGATAGCAGCCGGCAAGAAGTCTTCAGGGACCGATTTATGGTTCGCTCATATCGAAGTAAGCGCCTTTATTAACGGAGAGTTTAAAAATAAAGTTACGCCCGACTCTGTCGTTTACACCGAGGACGACCCTTCGGCTCACGTGCCCTTTCCGCAATTTAACTCCCTCATGGTGATATTATAATAGCCAAAATACACCATTAGTTATCATAGATCGCGCTAAATAATGTAAGAATGCTGAAGGCGCTGAAGGCTGCAGCGGCCGGCTCCCGGGGTCGTCGCCCTCGCGCACTATTCCGGGTCCCCCGCCCCACATTTTTCTTTTCGGACACTATACGGCTGGCGGGCGCACGGGTACGCCTCATGAAATGTGCTGCGTCGTCGTCGTCTTGCTGAATATGCGACTATTGTTCTGCTTTTGCAATTTCATGTGTAATCTTGTCTGTTCATTTTTATTTACTATCTTCAAAGAAGGTAGTTTTAGATGAGGAAGTCTAAAATTATGACGCACATACCTTTGTTAGTGGTCTGAGTCTAAAGCGCTTTTAAGGGTAGAAATAAACCCAAATAGGATGTGACATTATCGCCTTTGTGTAATGATGCGTGAGTGCAGCTCAGCGCTAAGCTCTACGACTAGGATTGCAGTTTGTTGTAATTTTAGGACTTCGTATCGAGTACTCTATGTAAGTTCAAGATGGACGCAAGCGAATAGCAGCTAACAAAAGCTCGTCATTTTTCATTCTTACCTGCACATGGAACTTGAATAATACATAGTGCTCATGAGATGAAGAGACCGGGGACTTTGGAGAGTAACGGGTGCAATCTTGAAATACTTTTATGTTCCTTTTCATTTGATGTTGTTTGGAGGCGCTCCTTCTTATTTCTGTGTTGCGGTCAACGAAAGGGTGTAATTTCTCAAAGAAGTCGGTATGAAGGACGACTCAATTACGTGATATTCAGTTCGTAATGAGGACGACTGAGATTCTCATTCATGACATAGTCAAAGAAACTAGCATTTTCTATCCAACGGTGTTTGTTTATTCACAATTCCAGTAATTTTGTGCGATTCACGACGTAAAAGCAGTTATTATTGGTTTTTTCTTTAATTTTGATGTTGGGTTTAATACCTACATAATTTTATAGTATAGAGCAAAAAGGAATACCTGCCTATATATATTTTATAAAAAATAAACCCAAAATGTAGAGTCATCATCAACGTAATCTAATGATAAGCTTATCTGATTTGAAATTCAGAAGGGTTTTGAGGGAGAAGTAAATCCCGACTAATTCATTTGGGTTTTAAATTGTTTTCCAAGCTTTAATCTCTCGTATTTAATATTTTTAAACAGTGTGTCTGCAATGATAATAATTTATGTGGGGAGTGAGGTTGCCGCCATGCCGCTGGTGTATCGCAGCCACCTTAATGATGAAAATCAGTTTAGTGTAGCTCGGTAGGTACAGCGTGTAGCGACAGTTTGCGGACGCTTAAACACCAGCTAGAGGTGCCTCGTATGATCACGATGTTCTCGTTATATCAGTTCATGTTTTGCATTTCTTTTTTGTTGTAGGTACATACCTAGGTAGTATTACTATACGCAAATCAATGGGAAACATTGCTAGAAAAATTAAGTACATAGCCATATCAAAAGAACACCAACTTTTCATTTTACGTCCGTTTATTATCGTTTATAATGACGTCTCTGTATTAAAACAATAATTATTATGAAAGTATGTGTAGTTGAATGTGGGAAAGCAAACAAATTATTGTTTAACTAGCTGTTGCCAGCGGCTTCACCCGCTGCAACTCGAGACTATAATTTGAGATTTAAACTATCCTATCTCTCAAGTTGGATCGAACTGCACATGGTGTGCGAATTTCATTATAATCGGTTAAGTGGTTTAGGAGTCCATTGAGGACAAACATTGTGACACGAGATTTATATATATTAAGATAATAATTTAATCTGCGTATTTGTCTAATCGCATTTATGTATATTAGTAATAGCTAAGCTACTCTGGTCTGTAAGTGCACGAGAATTAAGTTCTATGTACCTTCATAAAATAGCAGGTATATTTACTGTTTTTCGCTAATAAATAATGGATCCTACTAACCTACTTACCTACAGCCAACAGCAGCTAAAGATTGCACGAAACAAACGGGCTCTGTCGAGAATCTCTCCGTAATTAAATACTTTAGTCGGCCCTACATAATGTCGCCCACCATTTAGCCAACTTAAGTTCTTTTCATTGAAATCATCGAGGAAACGGAATAATTACGCCATTTTACAATGTATTTCGAGATATTTATTTATGATTTTCTTGTATTTAATAAATAATTTCCCGTCATTAGTTATTTGTAAGTATTTCCGACTCATTCAACTGACCAACAATAAATGTTCCATTCAGTGTTCTTGTTTCACTTCAATTGTTCTAAAATAATTTTCTCGTTTTTCTATTGTTTCTACAGACGTCATTTTGTTCGATTGCGTTCAACGTGGTAATGCACATTCTTTGAGACACGTTCCTTGATTTCAGGTACCTACTTTGAAGCCTATTATGTGTTCCAAATGTTCCAATGTCGTTGTTTTAAACATGCAAAATACGAATTTAATTTTAGTCTTAATTTAGTTCATCATCATCATCATCATCAGCCTATTAATGTTCCCACTGCTGGGACACAGGCCTCCTCTCTGTGAGAAGGGGTGGGCCATAGACCACGCGGGCCCAGTGCGGATTGGTGGATGTCACATGTCTTCGAATTTTTGGTTCTAGGACATGCCGGTTTCCTCACGATGTTTTCCTTCACCGTTTTGAGAGCAGTGGTGATGAAATAAATTACACAAAGTAATGCGCCTGCCGGGATTCGAACCCACGACCTACAACTCGTAAGTCGGGGCCGATACCACTGGGCCACCACTGCTTTAATTTAGTTATTTTTTCGTAATTATTTAGTTTGTAGTCAAAACAGCATGGATTTTTATCAGATATGTTTATACATATTATATCTTTTCATAATTATGCAGGTCGATGGCACGATCATTTGACGTGAAGAATCTAGCCAATATTTTTTCGAGTTCGGCAGTCTCATTCGTCTCAATGGTAGCTTATCTAGTACAATAATAATCATCTCATACGCTCCTGGTGTTAATCCTAGTGGTGAGACAGTAACTGCTTCGCCAGTGTACCTGCCAAACATGCCGATTATGACATAATCCCCCTAACATTAATTGTCCAGCTCTATGACGACATTCATGGTTCATTAGAGGACGTTTAGGACCACTGGCTGATAAGATATTATGAAGATATTTTAAAGGTACTGTCGAAAATCATTTTTGTTTCTACTCTATACAACTTTAACTCATTTTAAAAACCGCGTATTGCTTTGCTCTCAGAAACATTTCCACCCCGACAGAAAACCTTTTTGTGTCTATAAATGGACACTAAAAAATATATAAATCCGCAAAAAAACGACAAAAAGGTCCACGCTAACCGCAATCGTATTTAATTGATATAATTGGCATTTAGGTCCGCCATTACGGAACCATCCCGGCCCGTAACAACACGGCCCGTTCCAGAAACAGGCGCACTTTTTTCATTTCCCTTGCCAAAATACGTCTGCATTTTTTCCACAATTCCCTTTCAAAGTTGTTCATTATTCAGTCGGATCCCTTTTCAGAATTTTGGACATCGAAGATAAAAGTAGATCTGCGCAAACCATGTTTGTTTCCACCTTTTGTAATATTGTAGCAAAGCATTAGTTTTTTAATAATACAACATATTACCAGAGTCCTTTGATGTGGGACTTTCATCTGAATATACCTTTGAGATATTTTAATAAAAATGCGCTGCGTTTTTTATTCTGTGGAACGTGCTTCGTATTGAATTTTTGAAAAGCGTATGATGGCTAGCGAATGTTTCAAACATTTTTTTACTGTATTGCATATGTTCCAGCAGACTACCGCATTTAAACGAAGTAACGTCGAACTCAATCACGTGTCTATAAAAGAGAAACCTCAACGAATTCTAGTTTTCTATATATTGGTCGGAGCGCGCAATAAAAACAGTTGAATTGATTGCGGTGCGAGAGGGCAGCGCGCCGCTCATGTTGGCCTGGGTTGGCCCACGTGCAATTCACATGAAAAATGGCCACTAAATCACGGGCGCCACTTGAGGCGATCTCCCGGCTATAACCACTACAACGATATAGGAAGATAGGACCCGACAATGATGTCACGTATCGTTCGCGGGCTGTAGTAAAAGACTATTTTCCTCTTATTTTATGCGATTTGGCGGAATTTAGTGCATCAGATACGTATTGACTATTTTTCGCTATAGTTTTCAATATTTGACAAAACTTATTTGCAATACAAATCTTATGGACTTACTGTGAACTCTTCCCTCAGTTAACACATTTAGATTTGGTTTACACATACAATTTTATATCAGAGTAATTTAGTTTAATGCTCATATAGGCATATACATCAAAAAGAGGGTAGAACGCCTGAAATGTGGCGATAAGTCGGACACGGAAATGAAACAGGCGATGAAGATAAGTTGTTATTACTGTTTGTTATGTTACCTTGGGCCGCGGCAGGCATGGGAGCCATGGGGGCGATGGGGTCATCCTGGGGTGGACACCTAACGTCTGCAAGTAACGGCGATCGTCTGGACATATTACACAAGCAACAATAAAATGTTTCGCTCACGGCGCGATGGCGGAACGGTATGCGGAAAATGCAGAGTTCACACGTTGCTCACAACTATAGAATAAAATAAAGATACGAAACAGAATAAAAATGAAAATATCACAAGCAAAGCCAAGTTAAAGCATACATTACAAAACTTGAAAGAATACCTGACGAGTTTCATACTTGAAGGAAAATTTATTGTTACAGCCATGGACCTAAAAAAAAAGGCGGACGGAACTTCACTAAGAAACGATTGAAGCACCACAATGGCGGCGGCCTTTATATGTGTGAGTTTGTATAGGGATGCCAGATGAAGGAAAAAATTACCCATTTTTAAACAATATTTAATTAAGATCTCCCTTAAACTTAAGTTTAATTACATTTTTTTTTTGTGACGGATACCTATTTTTAAAATAATTTAAGCACATTGGTTATTAAAATATTTACAACTCGTTTAATGTTAATAAAGTATTGCAATCCCTTTTGGTGATTCAAATTTTGTAGACTTGTCTTTTACTATCGACACATCTAGAAATCCCTTCTAATTTACTTAAGTGGTTAAAACGAATGTTTAAGTATTTTTCGGCTATAAATATTTAATTAAAGCTATTTTACATTTAAATAATTCACTTAAAAATACCTTAATTAAACTATATAAATATGATACTAAATTAAATAAAACTAAACTATTATAGAGCATCGAAAAATTTATCCTCAACGCTTTCAGCTGGTAAAGCTATTTTATGTTCCATTCCTACACGTCTACATTCCTATTCCATGTCTACACTCCCTTATTATTTTTATACAATCATTTTTCCATGCATCATTTGTCGTGGGGAAATCTGTAAAAATATAGAAGAATACAATAACGATAAATAGTAACATAAAATATAAATCTCCCAATTTTATAATAATTTGAACCATGAAATAGTTGCAACACTGATTGATTTCAAGATGTTTATTAAATTTATTGACGTAAAATCGAGAAATAAGCTTCAAATTGACATGCTTAACTATGAAAAGTGATCCCCTGGCTTTTTAATTGAACTACTATGGTTTAACAACTTTTTGCAACACATGACGGCATACTTTGATTTTTATTAGACAAAATAACACCGTATAAAACCGCGAGTGTCGTTCGAAGCGTAATGGTCGACGGCTGACTTACTATGGTGTGAATGTGTGCGTGCTGGCGTGTCCATATTAGCGCACTGACTTACTATGGGTGCTTCACTTGTTTCTTAGTGAAGTTCCGTCCGCCTTTTTTTTTTAGGTCCATGGTTACAGCAATAACAGGCTAAATTACTACATACACTAATCTCTTGATCCTAGCATGTATTGTATATAATACGACATACCTATTATTAGGAGCGTGTCATGTCCTAATTGCAGCCGGTAGTAATTTACTGTCCATTTAATTGCTGGCTCCAAACATAATTCTTGTGTAGACTAGATAGGCAGGTACCAAGCACTTAGGTAACGGTGTGAAAATATTGCATGTTCGGCTTCAGTAACGTCATGTGTAACGGACATAATCAGCTAATTAGCGCTACTCCCAGCTCCCACGAGTGCTCGTGCATTTTTTTAACAGATTTTTAAAAGGGTTTGCGCCAGACGTCAAAGCCCTTGGTGTTCTCTTATTATGCGGTATTGTAACACTGGATAAATACCGGGTCTGCGGGAGCACCAATGCAAATGAACGTTTTTATATGTCCCAGCGCGGCTCGGCGAGCGGCGGCCGGCGGCGCGGCTGCATTCGTCTGGCGAGAATTAAACCGTGCATCTGAAAAGGTTTAAGATGAATGAGAGCCGTACGCTCACAATGCAACAACGGTTTAGAACAACTTATTCCTGTTGAGCGAATGTAAACAGTCTGAGTTTTATCTGCATTGCAATGTTTACAAATACCAGGCGAGTATTCTCACCCCTTTACTTGAATAAGATTTTTAAAGTAATTCCTTTCAGTATTTGCAAGTTTTTTTGTTGTGCATAGTGATTCATGTGTAAGCACGCGGTCCATGGTATCGATCTGCGATATTGGGTGTATATTTAGAGATACTCGCTGTCTGAGCCGCGTCTGAACAGGAAATGACCACCAGATGAGCTGTGCCGTTAGCTTTGGAGCTCTACGTATACCTGTACCTGCCGCGTCCCTGCGAACGTTAAGTGTTTATTGATTTATTTTGTATTATCAATAATTGCGATATTTCGTAACACGTACACGTTTAGATTGTAAACACAAGTTTTTACGTATTCCTAAGCATGGTAACCCTCGTCTCTAAAATCTGTTGCTATCGTAATATTCCAACTTAGCCTAAATTAATGCACCCCTTTGTCTCCATTTACCTTTCTAGTATCATACTCAGGTACTGTAGTGCTCCTGCAGAAAAGTATTACATTTGCATCAGTGATTGCAAAAAAGAGCTCAATTTTAAATTTATCTGCATACGGGGATGAGATGATTGAGGGAGCGAGCCCTTTGGTACGCGGTCTATTGCATAGCTTGGAAGGGCACGGGAAATAAAATATGAAAATTTGCTTTTGTTAGAAACTGACACGTGGATAATATTTATGGATATATACAAAAATGGCTTTTGGCTTTTTAATATTCTACGAATTTTGGTGATGGTGCTGCTGCAGGGCGAAAGATTAATTTCGGGAAAAGGGAAACTGAAACGATGTTAGGAATTATCAGATTGGACACAAACAACATTCTGGAAATAGAAATCGCTATTTCTCCGAAAAATACCAGATAGAAATAACGTTACACAATCGAGTCAAGATAAAGTGTTAAATTATTATAATAGCCAACAGCTTTATATTCAAACACAAAGCATCAATGTTTATTTCAATTACTCTCCATACGTGTGTACTAGATTTCTAGCCTTGGCATCGTTTTAGAAAGCAGATGAGTATTATTTTATTTTTACAACATGTTTGTGCTGTTCGAGGTGTTTTCGCGGATGCAAAGTAAAAGTTATTACATCAATTTTGTTTGCGCATGCTATGTTATTGCAAGTTAAATCTGTTGCGTGTTCAATATAGCCAGTCAGGCAGAGCTAGAGGTAGCAAGATGACGGTTATTATTTTGTCGGTAAGGTTGCGGCGGCGGCGGCGTTGCGTGGCCGGTGCGTGTCCGAGGTTCTCGGAAGCCGCGGGTTAGTGGGCTGCCCTGCGGCCGCGGCCAGACGTCGCTTACCTGCCTGTCCTGCCTCCCTCGGACCCTACCTTACCTGCCATTAAGCACCGACCATTGGATCCCACTCCCAGTACAACAAACACAAAACATTAACGTGAAATTTTATGGGAGTCAAAAGAAAGAGTTATTTGGTTTCAAATACTCCATTGTTTTCAACACTCGATGTTGGTGCTGATGCAAAGTTTTTTGCCATTTAGTTCCGCTTAAATTCTTGGGTATTTAGGGTTGTCATAAATTTATCAAATCATTGTGTCTAACAATTTGACGTTCCCCTGTTTCTTTTGCTCTCGTGGCACTTGAGCGAACTCTCGAAAACTCTGTTTATGATAAATGGTTGGGGAAGTGAGAGTGACATGGACGCAGGTTGCACCCCCGGGTCCCGTCGGCTGCGATAAAGACTCAATCACCTGCCCCCGCCAGAGTCGGAGTCTGCTCGCCACCCTCCGCCATGTATCGAGGAATAGCTAACAAATGATATATTTATCATCTATTATTATGCAAGGAGTGCGAGGTGCCGATAAGCTTTTTGGAAACATATTATAGGAAAGGAAAACTAATAACATTCGCCGCCACGCAGAAATGTGAACATCATAGACGAAACAAAAGCTTTTTTCAATAATTGGTACAGTCTACTCTACCTAATATGTAGACCTATGTAGATTATGAAGACCTGTTATGTTTCTGTTCATGTTGTTAAACGTTTGGTTGCTGGTCTTCATTAACATTGGTTTGTGTAGGCACAGAATACCTAATATATAGGTGTCTTTCCCCGGTTTCTGAAATTTCATTTGCCTCTGGATATTTTTCGTTCGGCTCTACGATGCATATCTTGTACAATCTTCCAAAATTCATGTAAGGTATTGTGTAGTACAGAAAATTAAGAGATGACGACTTGGGAGTAGTAACTATTCTAAGGTTGTTATACTTACTGATTCATCTGTATTTCACCCGATAGTTTGCATGTCAACAAACATTCAAAAAGCCTTTCCTGAAATCTGTTCATCAAGCTGAGTCTTTTCGTTACTGTAGTCTCCTGGAATGTCACTGCAGATGCTTGTTTCATTATGACTACAAATGAAAAAAGACTAATGAATGGTGTAAGTCGTCGTGTGCCGTATCAAAATAAATAATTTGGGATGTTATGGTAGGCTGTTTGTGGGAGAGGCGCGCGCACTGTCGGCAGGCGGCGCGGCGGCGTCGGCGGAGCGCGGGGCTTCGTCCTCGGCACTCACTCGCGGCGCCCGAGCGGCTCAGTCGGCGCCCGACCTCGGCCACGAGTGCCGCACTGTGCCCGAGCCCGACGACTGGCTCGCTAACCTTGCGGACATCGCAGCTTTCGTGATACGCCAGCACGAGACTTTTCATTAAAGACTCTCAATGAACTCCACTCAGACTATTCATCTCTGACGCCTAGCGCCCGGCTCCGAACTTGAGCTGTGATTGTTTGCTCCAACTGTCAGTGCGCGTGTTGTGCTTTATCGATAACATAACCTGTACGATTTCAAGGGCACAAAGACTTTGGTTAGATAGTGTTGTGGATGTAGTGTTGTGGAGCTGTCGGATCGGGTCTAACTTAGTCTTTCTTAAAATCTAAGTGGGCGTATTCGAAAGTTTGAAAATCGATCGGGTGACGTGCGTGCGTGGGATTGCGTTTACGTAATCTTTGTTTACCTTGGGAATATGCACTGTGGTGACTGCCCGCCGTCTTATTACTGATAGGTACGCGCACCACTTCCCGGATCACAACATAGTATGGGTAAGTTGGCTTTACTGCATCACCTTCAACTTCATCTGTTATGTTTTCTTGTCTCATTTCGTTTCTTAGGATTATTTCATGTAATTGTCAGTTATTTTAGATTTTACATTTCAGTTTAGTTGTTATTTATTTTAAATAACATATTTACCTTCCATAACAGTAGCTTTCTTACCGAACGTATCAATTCTAGGTGCTCAAGACGCCAGCCTCTCAAATAAATCTTACGAAAGTAAACAAGCGTTTTATTGTGAGCGGCTCTATCGCTGATCAATTAGTGAAAGCGTTTTAATTTAGATAGCTTCAGAAGTGAACACAAGATTACGTTCCTTCCCACTCGGTGGCGAAATGGTTTTCTACGGCGTGGGATGAGAGAGCTCGTAACAACGAAAATGGATGATGCTCGTAAACCCGAAAAGGCTTAAGTAATGCTTAAGTTACTTTTTAAATATGCGTCTTAATATCCTATTAAAAGCCATTGGGTATTTGTTTGTAGGTATCAGATGCCAAGATCCGCATTGTTTTTGTATGCTTTTTGCAGACTTCTAGATTTCTCATTTGTGGGTACGAAGTATTGTACCTATTGTAAGTTTGTACGGTTGAATATTAAAGCAAATGACCATTTTCAGATCAGTTACTTAAAACTGCGATTCGGAATCTTGAAAAATTAAAGGCCTGAGAATGATTGCCATTTATAAACGATACCTACCTGCCGTAAACCCTTTGCTGTTATTTTTTTAACAGCAAACGGTACCAAGTATTTTTAAGTATCGTGGTGATTCTAGAGACTAACAATGAGAAACAAAAACCACGATGCACCTTATCCCATAGCGGTTCCCATAAATCTCGCCGTCAAATATCGGAACAGGTTTGGTAGCCATGAACCCCTTCTGCATCGATCCTGACCGGTCCAGGTACAGTAATTACACAATGAAACTGGTTTCACAAAATTATGTGAGAAGACATAAACTTGAGAACCGTTACGGGCCGTTAGTATAAAATTTTGCTACAACTGTGCAAAATTTATTGATGATATTGGTGTTGATACTACGACCTATCTAAACAAGCTTCTCACAGAATAAGAACTAAGCTCTTAAACAGGTTTTTAATTACGAATACTTACCTAAATCTCTACTACCCGTTATCGGTTAATATTTCACCAAAAATTCGTAAGTTACCCCACATCGCCATTACAATAATGGTCAGTGCAAATGCAAATACTTTAATGGTCAGTGCAATTAGGGCAATATTAACCACTAAAGCAACACGGGAACTAGGAAAAGTAAACAGAACGATGTACCCTCATTGTGTCAATTAAGGGATCCATGTCCAACAGCGGACACACATAGGGTGATATTATAAAAGTATACGATGATAGCCGGGCCGGAGGGTAGTCGCACTATTCGTTCTTTCAGGGGATGGTGTGCATATTTGATGAGCGCCAGTCGTGATACAATGGCGACGGGATGAGGTCGTCTGGCGGACGGAACACGCCCTCACTTCTCTATTCTATGACCAGGCTTGCTACTTACTTTGTGCTCAGTACACTACTTCAACAGGTTTTGCTTCATATTGCAGAAAAATGCTTGGAGTTTTAACTTCAGACATTTTTAGGAGTGTCCATGAATGGTAGCTTTGTTTTCTGGAATCTTTACATAAGCGAACTCTTTGAACTATTTTAGTTAGGAGTCTAGGAGCTTACCACCAGCAGGCGTAGCATGGCGCCGTAGAAAGGGGTTTTGTCGACGGAAGAATAGACAAAATGACAGAACATAGAAATATTTTTAGCGTTTTAAGCATGGTAATGTAAAAATATGGAAAATTAACGTTTTTTTTTCTTCATAGTGTACAAATGGCGTCATTTTTGTGGGAAAACAGTCGATTTGTGTAGAATTAAGTAACGATGAAATAACTTTGTCTTCTCATGGTAGAATAGAGATAGAATCGCCATGCTACGCGTGCAGGTAAAGACTAGGCGCCTGTCTTGAAATGGGAAAATACTGGGTATAAGGGACAGCTAGCCCTCCACAAACTTTCAGGGCTTGCTCAGTAAACGAAACTGAACAATAGTCCACATTTTTTTCAGTAATTGAATAATAATTCAGCATCTCAAACAAACTGTCCAATCAAGTTTATAATTTTCTATGCTGAGGCTGATTTTTCTTTTCATTTCCTGAAAAGAAAATTGTGGAAGATTGTTCAGTTTCGTCTACTCAGCAAGCCCTGAAACCCCTTACACCCAGTATGTATAACTGAACAACAGATAATATTAGAGTTTTTTTGTCTATAAACTAGTAAAATTAATCGTCTCTTAATCATAATTAGATTTTTAAGAAATCTTTTCAAAGTTTTTCCTGTTCCAAAATATGTGCAAGAAAGGCTTATAGATAGGAGCTATGACACTTTCCACACCTCATACTACACATATATTTCATGAACCCTAAAAATACGATGTACATCGAACGATTTTTCAATGTTCATTTTAGACAGGCAGCATTCATGGGCTACGTTTTTTTTAAGATAATATCAATGTTCTCCGTAGTAACTGGATCTCATGTTATCGATTCGTATTTTGATTAAAAAATCATAAATTAAAAAAGCATACCTTGGCACTTCAGTTCATTTCCCTTTTTAATTTCCTTCTCCGCTCCTCATAGGAAATAAATTCACTTCTATCCTGTTTCCTCTGAAGATGACTTTGTCGGTGCCCTATTTAGGGAGTTATATTAAGGTGTAAAAATAACAAACGAGTCAACTCACTTTACCTCTTCAATAAGAATTAGCATCGTAGCGTGGGTATTAATTCCAGTCGGCCGGCTCAGCCGCGCCGCTCTCTCGCAATGGCAGCAATTCCCTTCTAAATTATTAAACAAATTATGCTTCAAATTTTACTCAAGTAACATAATAAATCAATCGAAATCGAATTTATACTTTAAAGAAATTAAAGTTAAACTGCCTCAAGATATTATGTAAGAAACTGAAATAGCTTTTAAGGATGTCATTAGCCCGACCCACGGGAAATTAGAATAAATTACATAGCGAAACGGTAACGTTACAACGTGTTCGTATGTAAAAGTTCTTACGACATTATACATGAGCTGCTTCCACTGAGAAAATTAGATTACCGAGTCTGCTAACGTAGGCGGCTCGTTCCTCTCACCTGATAACAACGTAGGATTAAGAGATCTTATCTCATCCATGATCAGTCCATTAAACAAAGTGGATAAACAATTCATTAGGAACAAGATTGAACTACTGATGTGGGCGAGCACCGAGCTAATTGTGAATTTCGAAATAGCAGTTGATAAAGTCATGAACAGACCGACTGACCGCAGTTTGGTCTGTTTGTAAACAAACTGATGGTATATCAAGTGAGCCGCCAGCGGCCAGCCAGTGTGCTGCGCGGAGCTGTGACTCAGCTCTCAGTTCAGAATGATGGCATCAGTTGTAGGTACGAGTGACGCCATCGCCGCGAGAGTACTGCGTAGTTTAGCTCATGTTACAAAAGAGAATAATGTAGAGTATATTAAAAGGTCAGTTAATGAGATTATTGCAATTAGTGAGCACATTAATGAGAGGCGGTGTCTCTGTCACGTTGTGCGGCTCGTCCTCCCTCTAATGCGTGTTGAATGTAAAGACTGTATGTCGCACATTACCATTCCCGAGGGACGCGGCGTGTCTCGCACCGGTGCCCCTGTGCCTGCGTGCGTGCTCGTATCCTTGACGAGAAGTGCTCGTATTACCTGGGCGACGCCAGTAAACACGGTTCAAGCATAATGCTCAATCAGGTCGACCATTCTAAAAGTTACACACACATATACCGCACTCTGCAATATAATCTTTCAATCTTCATTGTGCCCACGTTTGCTCTACGATGACTGTTTAATGATATCATTTTGCGCGCAATCATTGCTCAATCTATTATTCATTAGTAAAAACTGCGAATTGTAGAATCGAGACTCAATTCGGAGGTTTAATTAATATTTTTATAAACAGGTTTAGTGTATTTAGGATAGCTGAAAAAGTAATCTATGTACATACATATGTGATCGATGTTTGTTATGGTAGTTATGTGAAGATGAACGGGTGTTTGTGACGCATTCGGCGTCGTAAAGTAGCGAGATAAAAAGATGACCCTCCGTCGCCTACATCTCATTATTTATGGTTCACAGGCTCCCTTTTGGTAAGCTTTCCATAAAAGCAACTTTTTTGCTCACCTTGGAAACTTTTGTACTTATCCGCACTCAGAAACGCTAATAATGTGATGAGTTATTAATAGCTGTTTATTCAATATGAAGGTGGTGGTTCGAGATAACACTATAAAGTGAGGAGGTCAAAGTTTAATTAGTTTTCACGCGACTTCATTCTCTTAGCGCACGTTTGACAGCGGTCGTCTGCGGGGGGAGGATACAGAGGCAGGTCGAGGTCGGACTGGTTAGTCTCATTAATGCATGACTGCGGCGAAACATCAGATATTTCGCATTACTACACAAAATATTTTTATAAAAGCCTTCTCATGAAAACAACATTACTAAAAGGACGCTGCCAAAATGTTCCGCGGTGCCTCGAGCAGAAATGGTAGTGCCGTTTCTTTATGCATAATGGGATGAACTGAACCAAAATAACTTTTTCCTGTTTTATCCGGGTAAAATGAAAAAAGAAGCTTATAAGGCATAGCACAACACGATAAGGAAGTAGCTTTGTGCTTAATAAGGCACACAAATAACGATTCTTCCTTTCCGTTCGTTCTGAAGCAGTTTTGGGTAATGGATACCCGCAGCGCAACGTGAATTAAAAGTTACTGACCATCGATATGATTTAGTAATGTGTATGTAGATTCATTTACTTGAAGTTACTGCAGATATCCTTTTTCAATAGAATATTCAACCCTTAGTATTTATTTCGTTCTTTTTTGTATTGCTAGTTGTGAAGAGTAGAGTGAGAAGAGTGTTTAGTTCATTAAATTTCAAGCGAAAGTAGATAGTTACGTCATCATGTAATTTACATCGTTAGCAATTAAATAGAAAACACACATGACATCATATGATCCCACAGACGTGTAAGCACCAATAACTCGGTGGCTCGATATTTAACACGTATTTAATGATCTTTAAACATGTAATTGAGTAATGTTGACTTACCACATGTGAGATGTTGTGTATTCAGAGCGAGACAGAGAGACCGGAAATGGCGGGTGCAGCGGAGCGAGCACCTCAAGGTCGGGCACACGCCTCCATAATCCAGCCAAATTAACCACAAAGCGCATGCATCATACATAAGTAATCATAACATTCATAACACAACGTTTGAATCAACTTACTGCGATATGATATTATTTCATGAAAGAAAAGAGACATTAGATATCGGAAACTCTCCTGGTTTAAACTTGAAACATGTTTACATTCTTCTGTAACCAATTCAGCGCTGGAATCCAATGACGCTGAATTCAGCTACTGAATTAAAAAAAAAAGAAGCATAATACAAATGACACTCGATCAGAATCTTAATTATGGTGACGCTCTTGTTATAACTAAATGATAATTACTTTGACGGAACACAGACAAATCATAAAGGACAGGTAAACGTAATAAGAGATAGATAATTAATTACATAATGCTAACAATACCGAGAGGCAATGAACGATGATAATAAAATAGTGGAGATGACACGTACAATATGGAAGGTATTTGTTACATGAGAAATGGATATAATGTGCTCGAAGAGTAAAAACCGAAACTGATTTATTGCCGTTCGGATCGTGGCACGAAGCGTGACGGATAACGGAGTGGAGCTATGGAGCGGCTCCTCACTGCAACTATTTATTATGGATAATGGTCGCAGGCTGTCACGGCTCATCAGACAAATCTCACTAAGTGACCGCTCTGTTCGCTCTGTTCCCTCATCAAATGCCACTTTATGACCGGTTCTAATTGAATCATCTCGTCTTATGACTTCGACCTTATCTTTTTATCTTCTACATTAACAAAGTTATTATCAAAATGTTTGGATTAACAAATCTAGAATGTTTGTATGTGCTCGCGTGACTGGTGATGATTGTGGCGAAATTCTCGGCAAAAAATAAGATTGTTTCAAATCACGGGTATTACGCGACGAACGTTGAAATATTCTCTCTTTTTTGTTAGTTCTTGATTATTTTTCTAGAGAAAATGCTCGCTAGACATGCGATTTAAACACAGTTTCCGAAGCTTCACTTCCTCTATTAATGGGCACAAAAATCATTACAACTTTTTAGGGAATGATTGATTCAAAACAAACAAGTGAAAGTGCAGCTGTGACATTGTTTAAACCGGCGTTGTTTGTATGTACGCGGTGTGGTGTTGCGGCCGACGACGGGCGACATTCGAAATCGCCGGGGAATCCAGATCACGTCACAGCCAGCCGCCTAGCTAACGATGATAAAGTAGCTGACCTCGAACTTGGAGTTACTTTAAACACTTTACTTGTTTATTCTATCGTCACGTGTTTCACTAGATGCTTTGACTGACTCACGTTATTTTTCTAGATCACTGAAATTTACTAGGTACCGTCGCTAAAACTTAGCAGTCTTTACGAAATAACAAATAGTAACATGTCAAACTGATAAATAAATAGAACAAGTGTTTGAGCGCTACATGAGTCATCAGAGAATCACTTATGAAATCATTCGAGTGGTTGTTGACACACCGGATCATCACCATTATAGGAGCTCTACCTATAGTTTAGTGTACCGGTTGCTCTGGTACTCCCAAGTGGTTGATGCAGTTTCCTTTATTTTTAGAAAATTGGCCTCTCATGGATAAATCATCGAATCCGGTCACGACGGCATTCAGAGCGCGATGTGCGTATCAAGTATCGATCTGGTGAGCGGCTCAGCTGCGTCGCCCCACATTTCACGCTGGTTGCCAATCGCGACGAACACGCTCGCTTTAGTTAGTCGCTTTGCTCTTGTCGGGTTGCCGCGCCATCGCGGTTATATGAATGCTGTATTTATGGATCAAAACAATGGCCACAAATAGAACACGCTGCTGTATTCTATTAAGGGCTTGGCATTTTCATGTTCCTCTATTTAAATGCGGTTCACTACGATGGTCTAAAGTTCAAGATTTATTGCTTAAAATATCGTGGTCTTTTATTCATGTTTGTGGAAATAACAAAACCGCAGCTATTCACGTCGTATACTATTTTGGAAGACGAAATAATTTTTATTATGTTTTTATTACTGAACAGCATCACTGAGCATTTAGATGTAACCTAGGTTCAAGTGTCGTTAGTAAGTTTGTGGTTACTCGCTTGACTATTGGTTTGTGTGGATACTGAGTGTTGCACAACACCAGATGTTCATGACTCATACCTCTGCTGCGAGTAGGTGTCGCAGTCTCTACCGTGATTTAATTATCTTACTTATCTACCTAGCTCTAACTCATAACTATGTACCTACTTATCTTTTAGACAAAGTACCTACATAATTTTGTCTCCAATGTTTCGTAGAATATACAAAAATTCTCGTGTCACAGAGTTAGTTAACCATACTCATCTAGTTAGTTAACCTCTCCAGTAGGTCTGAGAATCGGCTACTATCTATTTTTCATATCCCTTAGTGATAAGGGTTATACACCCCTAACAATTAAATAAAATTTTTGGGCATGTATTTTTTTTTTTAATAATGTGGCACTAGAAATAATTTATATGACAAAAACAACGTTTGCCGTGTCAGCTAGTATATAATATAACTATGACACAATTTAATAAACAAATAGCTATCAGTATCCTCATCAACTCTTTCCCGTTGTGCGCTTACCGGTTTTTACCGTAAACACAGGTGTTGTAATGTACCACTTAATATCAGTGTAGCATTTCATACAAGTTACTCATGGCCCTGTGATTATGTCTATCGCAGTAATGTCTGGACTCGCTTGTGAGCACCGTGAGAAACATTTCAAGCAAATTAACTTTCCGCCATTACTGCCACGCGAGAAAGAATAAGCAACAAAGTGCACACATTAAGTTTTTGTTGCATGTGTTACGTGTAGCGCATAACGATCGAGTCTGTGTAATCGATTAAATTAAAAAGTTTCACGTGCCTCTGTGATGATCATTGTTATTTGGGTCTTTGAACTAACGGGACTGCAAGAACGCATGCATTCTAGACCTGTCGTGTTGCTGATTATCGTGACTTATTATTACATATCTTCTTTTACTTAAAAAAGCGCCAATTAATTGTAATTAACGTGCCGTGTTGACGCAAAGTTAGTACCTACCTCTACCTATGCTTTTTGTTACAAGTTAATCGAATTAGTTACCTGTAGCTGCTGTTGACAGTTTAATATTTAATGCCCTTGGGGAGAGGGGAATATCAAATAAATAATTGATGAAAACCACAAGGAAATAAGATATCGTAGCGCTGTTCAGTGCTGGTGGCAAGCGAGCCTTTGGTGCGAGGACTGCGAAGACAATCGGCCCTCTTGACGGCTTTGGCGAAGCGAATAATGACAGCATTGTTTGAGCGCTTTTAATTAATATCGATTTGGCGACATGCGATATCTTCATCGAGCAAATTAGAATTGGTGGAATTGTACTAAGAGTTATGTGCGCCTTTTCTAGCAGTTAATGACAGTTAGATATTTGATTTAAATGCATTAAGTGAAACAAATGTCTGATTTACTCAGTCCTTATCATACTTATGTTAACAAAGAGAAAAGTTGCATGAGTTTCCAGCAAAAGCAAACAGATAATAATAACAACACGATAAATACAAATATAACATGTATTTTTATCACTATCTGGGCTTTATAGTATCACTGCGCTTATTGACAGTGTTGCCTCATACACATTCGAATTGTTAACACGCTCTTACATTTGTAAACAGCTCGTACAAGGTATGACAAGGTCTTAGACTGGTCAATGATATCATGCTATCAACAGTGAGCAGTGACTATCGTAACCCAATGAAGCGTGACATTCTTAACAACGTGCTCGAACATTATTTATTGTTAAATAATGTCGTTTCTTTGAAGTGATGAACCGCATTTGTTTCGAAATCATACAATTATCTCTACTTTACCAAGACTGTCGTGTCGCATGAACATTATTTAAGTTTTTGCGGTTTCATAACCATAATATTCTAGGAAGTAGCTGTTATGAACATTATGGCACACAATGTTTTAGTTAGGTAATAAATAGACGTAATTTATACACATTAAGTCTATTTATATTCAATCTGATCAGTAAAGTTCAAAATTTTATTACTTTTCCAATATTTCAGTAGAAAGTCTTCTAACAAAAAGGGTCATAAATTCGAGTGTTTCTGTCTACTGTTTAGCATTTCCTCTTCCGTGACGTAGTACACACCTATCCACTGGAAGTGACTAATAAAATTACTGTCTGACATTTTATTGAATATTGATAATAGCGTCGTCATCACGGCCGGGATTGGGAACGTTTATTGAAAGCTTTAGTGAGGGGCATTCACGAGGTGATTGACAAATTGCCGCTGATCCCGGGGTGATGGAGCACGTCACGCTGATAACAATGATTAACCCGGACCCGACCCAAGAGCCTCATTTCCTTTAACACATTTTTCTTAATACGTACCTGAAACCTATACCTATGTACAAAAATCGCCACTTGTAAATAATATTAATAGATAAAGGTATACTTTCTTTGAAATATAGAATATCACTTTCTTATAGTATTCACTTTACAGTTCCCATAAAGTAACGTAGGATTCAACTCTGATATTTGATTAGGTCAGCCTCGGTCATGGCGATCCTAAGTTTATTTATAGGTAATAGTTGAAGACCTTAGCTCGACGCCTACCTATGAATTTGAATACATAATACATTTACAAACCGTCAAACGAAACACCTAAACGGGGCGTGGAAATAAAAAAAATATCCGTGTTTGGTGTTTTTACCATTCGAGAGCCTAATTTAAAATCCGTGCCGTATAACTAACAAGCCAGAATATTTTAACGAACCTCAAAAAATACGTTCATTAATACTCGTAGGTCGCCAGACGCATTATGTTGTCATCGCCTACCTAATTCGATGTGACGTAAAATACATTGGAAACACCTTATTTTAACGTTTTTAATGGATGAACTAACCCTTGCATCGCATAAAAGTATGACCAGATGAACTTCATAAAAAAATGTCTTATAATATTTTTGTTTGTTCCTGTGTTATTTCTGCAAACATAATACGAGTGCCTAAGTACCTAACTAACGCTACCATGACCTCATCGTCTTGAGTTTTTACACACAAGCAAGTCAAGCATCTTACCTGCTATTTATACCTACATGAAGTAAGATATCTTCACTAAAACAATATTAAGTATAACTAAAGGAGTTTTTAAAACAATATGGATGTCGGTAAAGTTAAAGGATCCCATTGAAGTGCACACTCAAGGGATAATCCCTTTTCGAGTATCTCAGCAGCTTTAAAAGCCAATTTGTTTGGAAGAGGTAGCTGCTCAAGGGTGCTCATTTACATATTTGTGTAACTATAGATAATAGGGCAGTTCCCAATATTCGGGTCCGCGGGGACATGATCATATTGTGACCGTGCGATTTAACCGAAATATTAATTTATGATGAAAGATTATTGTCATTTATTACACGTATCGAATTTAAACTGCAGTATATATTACCAAAGGGACTACAATGTCATCTACTGATTGCAGTATTATATTATGTAGGTACTATGGAACGCCCTCAACCCAAGTCAGTCCCCGGATAACTTCAACAAAAACGTGCTACGAAAAGTGCTACGAGCGCTACGCAGTTGAATTACAATTATATTGATCTTGTGTTGTTTTCTTATTTTAATGTAGTATTCTGTATTTGTATATCACGTCCTCAAACCAAGTTATTTGTGTTCAACCAAATAATTGTTGTTGAATTTTTAGATCCGGGTATGTAACCCGGATAACTTCAACAAAAACGTGCTACGACCAACTTATAAAATGTAATTGTTCTTAAACAAAAGTGCTATGTAAGTTTGTCAACTTTATTTTTACAGCGATGTTTTTTGGGGATAGTTTTTATCGTAGGTACGCAACAATTATATTGCTCATTCCTTGTAATCTTTTTTCTTATGCCCGGTTTTTTTTTTATTATTATTTCTAAAGCAAATTACTTAATTTTATTAAATGAGCATAGATTCCTTTTATCACACTGTTAAAATCTCAGGCCTGAATAAATGTATTACATTAGATTTGATTGTTTTATTGTGGTGTTCAAACGTGGTTTAACACATTGTTTCCTTGAACAAAATGACACAAAGAACATTATTCTCCAAGTGGCTCAGAATTCAAACCAAAATCCGTTGTTGTTACAGCCGTAAATAGCACGTTCCCAGATTAAACCGCGCTCACCTTAACAAATGTGATCTCAAGGTGAAACTCGCTTTCAAGCCTGTTCGTTTTATGTCTGAGATAATCCTGCCGTTACAAATTCGCTCCATTTAACAATTGACGGCGAGCGAACCCGACAAGACCCGAGTCACATGATGTTGCTGTAATGACTACAATCACGTTGCAACAATCAAGTCATCAAAACTGATTGAAAAGTTTCCCAGTGCTGCGCAGCGTGCATCAGATCAGTCATCGCTAGTTATTGTTTCATAGTTCATACTATTATTGGACGAGTACGGCTCGCTACGCTTATGATCGGCTTTGTTGTGTAAGCTGAAAGAAATCCCCGTTGACAGCTATTGTCGATACTGTAATACTGTTATAAATTCGAGTGTTTTTTGTACCTTTCAATTTATTGCCAGTGAAATCGTAAAATGGATTATAAGATTTTATGAAACGCATTCCGTTATAATATAGTCTCAAGTATTTACAGATGTGGATATAGTTGATAGCATACAATTATCTACATGTAGTAATATATCTTACAATTTCTAAACCGTGACAATATCGTGACGATGGATTGATAGTTGTGTGGCGGGCTAGTCGATCATGTTCTCGTTATTATAGCTAGCTTGTGTAAGTATGCCTAGTTAGTCTGCTAATGATAGCGGAAAACTATTAGCAGGAACTTATCGGGGAAATGTTTTTACAGTCGTGTTTCCCAAGTTTTCCAAGAAAATTGCTTTGAATACTGTTCCTAAAATTATTATTTGTTTCTTTTATGTTTCAAAATTCAAAGAATGCTAATTCAGTTCGTCTGAATCCGACATTTATATTGTGTCCATTACCACCTTCGTTCTAATGTAAATTAAATACCCACTAGCTGACTTCTTTTGATTTGAATAAAATTGCATATCTTACATATAAGGGCAGGGGTTCACGGGCTGAATAATAAAGGGTCCCGTTGTGCATATCGGGCGGAGGTCACGTCCGCACCGCAGTGCGCCGCTTGCGCAGCGGTTCGATGCCCGGCACGCGTAATTGGCACACGGCTATAACAACAAACAACACCGCATATTATGTCAATTTCATGAAATATTATGACGAAGTATCAGAAAAAGATGTCAATTAAATGAATTATTAGGCGTGCAAATACGTATGTCATGCTATGAATATTGAATAAGAAAGTCAATGCGGCCGGCGACCGTCAGGTTAAACTTCAATCAAATGAAAACGTTTCTGGGTAATTAATGAATAATGAATCAACGAAGGTAATAAACGGCGACATAAAAAGTAAATGGGAAGCCGGAAGGCGAATGGGATTTAAAAAACGGTCCGCGGCCGTTTACTGCTTCTCATGAGCTTCCCCCTCTCCTCATAGCCCGGCGAATGGTAAGGACTCGCGGGGGATAAATATCCTTATAATCACCAATAAGTAGATACCTGTTTAAAAAGATATTTTTTTGGTTTAAAACATTTTCGAAAAGACACCGATGCACAGACTGTATGCTACCTTATGCAAAATTTTAATGCTATTATCTACTTATCTGCTATGATAGTACCATCTACCTTGCAATTTAATGTTCTCCACTGATTGTTCAATTGTAAAATAACTTTAGTCCGGCGCTCAACTCTGCTTCCCGTGAGATTTTTTATTAATCTCCAAGTCGGTACTTCATTCCTGCCAGTAGTTGTTCGAGACACAAAGAGAAAAAAATCACTCAGTAATTATACCGTTGCAAGGAAGGGTCTTCGATTGTTTATTGCCTCCTCCGCCGGATGCTTCTACTATTCTATTTATATTCCATGTTTCTTTTATGCTTTGAGTTGTCAAACATGCCGAGGAATGATCGGTTATTATGATGAGTAAACCGGAATTGAGGAAACTGCTGATTGTAAAATGCTTTGAGAATTTTCGTGATATTATAATAATCCGAATGCTTTTGTCCGCGCTCAGAGAGCACAATGACATCTATTTGCTGAAGTAGTGCATGTTGGAAAGCGTTTACTTTCCACTTCGTCGAGATTTACAGCTTCAAGTTGTGTCGGGCGGCTGCGGTGTCTGGTGTCATCGGGGCTTTCTAGTGAAACCCTGCGAGCGGAGCAGACACCACTCGTGACCTCGCATTCATATCTGCCAAACTTGCGAAGTAATGGGACACCACGAATTATATTCTTCGATTTAAAGTATCTATTTGAAGAGAATCTAAACTCTATAGTGGCTTGCTCTACTTTGTTCTTGAATTCAATACAAGTGCTATCCGTTTTATAGCCCATTTCAAAGTTGAAACTCTCAAACTTACGTAATAAACAATATTATGGTCTATCAGTTCTCGTTGATGGTCAACAAAAATCTTATTATCACACTATGTCAAAAGCAAACTATATTATACTTGAAAAAGTAAAATCGTCCTGGAAAATTTTGCAGTTTCTACAAACACAAGGTTTTTATTCCCGTCACGCTTGATATGTGATTGATAGACAGATTGATAAGTTGGGGCTTGATGCACAGGCGAGCTGTGGGTGAGTGGCCGACTTGCAATGTTAGCACGTCCCGGCTCTCACGGCGCGGAGGCCGGGCTGCGCTCGCGCAACTGGCGCACTTTCTCCCGCACGAATGTCCTATATTGTGCTTACAGTGCTTCGGCAAAACATACTTTCATTAGTTTAAGTTAGCTTATAAGGTTTTTCTTTATAATCTTCATCAATTATATTGTAAACCAGGACGCATTTATGGTCCACTTACAGATAGAAGATACAGAAATGAGTACAACTTCAAAAAAAATGTTCTCAGGAAACGTCGAGTTATTTTATCTTTTGGCCCACGATGCTCTAAACATGGACAAGTGTGAACTATAATAAGTCCATGTTTGTTGTCCGACTGCGCCGCGGTTGACACGGCGACAGTTATAATTTTAAAGATAAATTTTGAGGGGGCAATGAACTCAGGTGGGAACTCCGAGAGATAACTAGAACTTAAATGTGTACCTAAGGTTATCTATATAGGTGCGAGAGTATATTGTGCGTTTTAAGAGACTTCAACATTAATATTTTATGGTAATTATCTGCTATGAAAATATTAGGGGAGGCATGATCCTTACGACTGGAACTTTACAAGCTCTCGTGAAACTTTACAGTGAGGAAGCGAGTACGCTCCCTCCGCAACAGCGCATAACAACCATAATTTGGTGCTATTGCATTACATTATCCCTATTCGTAATTAATGTTCTAATAAGTCAAGTTTTACGCCCAGCTCGCATGTGAACACTTGCGCTTTCGCCCGATGCTATTAATTAACGATGTTATTCAACATGTGGTGCATTATTTCACGCTCCGCGTGGTCGGCAGTGTTCCGGTGCGCGCTGCACTGCCGACTGCCGCCATGCTGTAGAAGCTAGCCGTCACTTTACTTCCCAAGGCAAAATATCCACACGAATTTGACATTTTTAGATCTCGTCTGATGGTTGCAACACGTTTTGAAATGCCGCGCCTGTGATGTGTGTCGTAACACTGTTTATATTGTAACCAAACCTAACCCTTTTTATAGAAACTGTTGCCTTAAGACGTGTCAAAATATGGAACGGGCGTAAGTAAGTTCATTCAACCATTTCGATCAAAGCAAAAACATAAATGACTAAACTGGATTTTAAAATTTCACGATATTGTTATCTTTATTGGTATACTTTATTACTTCCTTGATTCACCTTGAAGTTCTCTTTTTATGCAAGCCTTCTTAAATAATTATTTCCTAAAACCGAACTAAATCCAAAAAACATAGTAGGTATCTGAATGAAGCGGTTTCCACTGCGCTGCCTTTTACGGCGTGCGAGATCGAATCCAGTGTTTTTTTTTATTGCAGATCTCATGTTGTAACGATGTGAGCACAATAATCGTAAAAGCTGTCCCCCTCGAGAAGTGCGCAAACTGTCCGCACTGTGATAAAGGAAAATGCATTACTTCCCCAGTGAGGGCGAACAGGGGGTTTTCCTTAAAACAGCCCTTCAAAATGGCGGCGCAGGTCATTAACGTTCGGCTCAGGAGCCCAAATTTTAAAAGTCCACTTCCAACTTAGTTATTACTTCTATGTGAGTGGCTCTAGAAGATAAAAGTGCGGATTTTTTACATTATTTTTAATCTTAAGTGATAAAAGAAATGTAAGATCTTGTCTCCACTTTAGGCTAGTTATACAACTTCTATTGTATTCAATTCAGTTTTCCGTATATTGACTCAAGGATTATTGTGTTTATTATTTTGTCCACGCGAACGAAGTCGCGTGGACAAAATGTCGAAACTCAATAATGTTTATTGAAGTGAAAACTTCTTTAGCGGCGTTGTACACTTTTTCTGTAATGGGTAAAAAATTTAAAACTCGCGTCAGGGTCACGTGACCCTGATCGAAAATGAGTAAGACGTCATTCAAATTAAAAATAAAACATAGTAACAAAAAAGTTTTCACTTCTACCGGCACTCCTGGAGTGCAACCTTTTTTTTTTTTTAGACAAAGGAATTTTTCTATAATATAGGTAGCCTAAGTTATTCCATCACTCTTATTACATCAGCTACCTGCCAATAAAAGTCTCGTCAATATCAACCCAGCCATTTCAAAGATTAGCCATTACAAACAGACAGACAGACAGTCAAAAAATTAAAAAAAAATGTATAGATAAAGATATCTATGACATACACGAAATTATGTAAACCTGTGTTGCGTATGAAATATGTTTTAGTAATATCGAAGTAAAGCTCTGCATTTACATGAGCTTTCTCAGCATGTATTACATTTACTGCACGCGGCGCACATTTGTTTCTAGTCTCGCGCACTTTTTTTATTAAAATAAAATTACGTACATCGTTCATTCTCCGTATGCAAAAACCTAATGTAACATGTGTTAATTTTAACGGTCATTGTTCCCCAACAATAGATTATTATGGCCGTATTCATAAAATACAAATGAAATAGAGACGATTGGATTTGGTTGCAATTATTTGGGAATAGATCTGTTGTCTGTGTCGTTTTGTTGCGTTTAGTTTGACTTCGTAATGTCTGGTGTATATCCGACAGATAAGACAGTTTAGTCTGTTTTTTTTTTCAAGAAAAAGTAGGTACGTTGCTCTGTAAATTATTATAATAATTTTATTAATCAACGCAGTCGGCACTATTCAAAAGAACACATTATATGTGTAGACTGCTTTATTGGTATACTTACACCCAAATGTACCATTAAATAAAAAGGTACACAATACATCGTAAAAGTCTTTTGAGAGAAAATCAAAACAATAAATTGTGCCTGATTTGTCCCGGCTATTTCGCAAAGTTGCCAGCCGTATAAAACGACTGGCTCTTTGGGTGTCATACATTTAGGGTTAGATTAGAGGTCGGAACTGCGGCAACAATGTCATATCTACCGAGTCATACCGTTTCATTTTATTTGCGTAAGTGTACTTACATTCTTAGTACAACTTAGTTCTTCACGTGCTATTTAACCTATACGTATGACCCTTAAGTATTCACTGAGCAACAGTGTTTCGGATACACAGTTTCTGAAACATCACGTAAAGTATTCTCCGCCGCAAGTGGGGAGCACCGAAACATACCGATAAACACGTAGTGTTTACAAAAACAAAATTATATGTTTCTGAAACAAAATGATTTGTTTCAGAAACACGTAGATTTTGTTTCTGAAACAGAGTTTATAAACAATTGTTGCTCAGTGAATACGTGGCTTAAATCATTGCTGTATTAGGTAATGGCATAAGCATGACATGTAATCAAACATAAAACAAAATTAACTAAAGGAATATAAAACACTAAAATGAAATGAAACTAGACTATCTACTTACTACATCTACTTGTATGTATATGTCATTTGTGAACATTTCGAAAAGACGACTACTTTGAGGTCCTTATGAAAACCTTTTCAGGAAAAATTCAAAAGGATTTCATTGACAATTATTTTGTAATATATTTTTTATTTGATACCATATATTGATAAATGTGCTAAAATGGTCTTATATTATCTTCGTCTATGGGTAGGTACGAGTTACGACGACCTCCTCCACGCTCACATTTAGTACGCTTGTCAACTGCGTCAGCCGCTTAAGCCGAGCAAGGTGCGAAAACGTCACGTTACTTACCGTTTGTACGTAAAATGTTCGCGTTATCATCTCGTATTATGCTAAAGCTACTAAGAACAGGTGTCAGCGTTGTAATATCTAGTACAAAGTCTTTCTACTCCATTTAAGTGACCTTTTGTGACGTTCTAGTTTATGTTCCAGGTTTTATGTTTAAAAGTTTAATATTCTACAGTATATTAACTTTATTGCAAATTATGGACATTGTATAGAAAGATAAAGAATTAAGTGTGAATTCGTTATCGTAAACTATTGTAATAATCCAATTTTATTACTTAAACCCCATACTAGTACTAGTATTACTCCTGTATATGTGCGTTTACTAACTTTATAAGTCGGATACACAAATAAATAGCTAGGACCCGGAATAAATAACTGTAGGCCATACAAATATTTTTTCCGCACGAAAATCGAACCTGCGACATGCAGCGTAGCAGTTGATAGCTCAACTAATGAACCAGCCGTGCCACAGACGCAGTGCATATGTCACCGGAAAATATCAAGATCCGCAAGTTTATAAAACTAGGTTTATAAACTAATCTAACCTAAACTACCGTAAATATATAAACTGACGAGTTAGATTATAAACATACGGTTGTTACAATTTTACGCTGACACATACATTTACAGATTAATTCACCACAAAATTAAAAGCGTTTTCCACATGTAGTTTTGAGCGCGAAATATTATGGATAGGAACAAAATATCTAATCTAACATAATCAGCATAGTGTAGGCAATACGGGTCAAATACTTAGAATAATTTAACTAACACTACAAAAATATTATAAGACCGCTACGCTGCTACGCGCGTTTGACAGTCCCTGTCGAGCGGCGTAGCATTTAATCTATGGAGCGTGAAAGTGCATCTACATCTCACATCATTTCCGTCGTAATGGTATGTTCGTCTAGCTAGACAGTGTGCTACAAACCTCTAATAATATGGTACCAGTACCTATAGCCCGCGGCTATGCTCGCTTAAATCGAAACAAAAAAGTAGTTAGCCGGCTCGCGTACCATCTCTCCACGGCCGATACATAAAATTAGTTCCACCGCAGTAAAATTATCATCGTGATAATATCTTTTGTAAGAAATACACTTCAATAAATCTACATAGATAATGTATTTATGCATGACAAAATAATATTAGAGTACTAGTGTTTGCCCGCGGCTTCGCTTGCGTTATTTTAGAATTTGAGAAACAATACGGATCGTGTGGCGCCATCTGGAATATGAACGTAATTGTTTTCTCGGCAACAGCTCTCTTCTGTTATACGGGATGTAAGATACCTTATATCCGTGTCTATACTCCTGACAACGTATATGCAAAATTTTGGGACGATCGATTCAGTAGGTAGTCGATGCGTGAAAAGGTAAAAAACAAACATACTTGCAAGGCTTTTATTATTAGTTTAGATCAATAATGTTATATCTAGGTACATAGTTTGCCTAAGAAACGTCCTTATTTGAGCGACATTAATTTCAAAGAACCGTGTTTATTTTAAACATTAGACTATCATTTTTGGGTTGATTTACAGTATCGCTGCAAATTGAACGTACGATAGCATTGCTCTTCCCCCTTGCATTCCGCGTGATACCTAAAAAATAACTAATTATCTGACTCGATGAGTACAACTTGTCGTCGTTTAAAACAGAATCTATGCACTGGTTTGAACACCAATTCAAAACATTAATAAACACAATTTTTTCTAACTCTTTAAAATTCCACACCTCGAAACAATTACAAGGAAAAAAATATCCAACTTACTACCTACAATTTAAATCAGTGTAGATTTATATCCTAGAAAACTATTGTTTTAAAAAAAAAAAATAGTAATAATTTAAAATCGCGAATAATATTGAAATAAAAGTATACACATTTTTTTTAATTATTTGAAACTCTCAGGACAAATATAAGAAAACTCAAAAAGTGAAAAAAAGAAGCAGCGAGATTTGATCCAGAGACCCCTTGCACGAAAGTCAAGCAGGATACCAAACAGACTGGCTAGTACGCTGACAGTGTTTTCAAATAGCGGTTCTTATACAAATGTCAACAATGACTGAAAATCAACATATTATAAAATTGCTAATCCCCCAAAGGGAATAGCGTAATTATACATATCCTATTTAATAGAAGAGCAGTTTAAGGAATATTTGGGGAAAAATTGACTAAATAATATCCAGTGGTTTAGCTTCCAACTAAAAACAAACAGATAAAAACAACAAAATTTAAAATTGCTTATCTCCCAGGAAAAATAGCGTAATGATACATAGCCTACCAACAGAAGCATATTATTAGGAATATTTGAGGAAAATTTGATCGACAAGTTTACAGTAGTTTAAGAGATAGATCAAATCAAAAAAACATTAAAAATTTCGAAATGTAAAAAAAAAGTTGATTTGGCATCAGAATCGATCCCTTATCTCGAAAAAAATACAAAAAGAAAAAAATATTCAATGTACAGGAATGACAGCTCTACGATTTTATTATATGTAAAGATAAAGATAAAGATAAAGAAGATAAAGAAGTAGAACAATCAAATCGAGTTATACCTAAGTGTTATAATAACGGATAGTCAGATGTTTCATTTCATAATTACGTACAGTTAGTGGTCGTATTACCTGTGGTTACGTTCAAATCTGTTGAGACGCGAACCTCTAGCCTGGGGCAAATTTCCCGCTGTCGGGGGAGGCTTTCTCCAGGAGGGGAGGAGGGGGAGAGTTAGACGTGACGAGTTTTTATGATGAGTACAATCAGGACCTGTAGATGCCACGTCCGCTCCACGTGACAAGCTGGTTGGAGCCTCGATGAATACATGGCTCTTGTTTACAACCCAGTGATAAACTATACAGCACTTTAAAGACGTTAGTTTTTTCTTTCATACTCTCAAGGTGATGTCTACACATTCGTTTTGGTTCGTTTTTCAGACTTATTTATTATTTTGGCCTTAAGTCTTCGGAATGTCCTTATGTGTGCGAATGATGAATATTTATACAGGAGAAAAATAAGAATTTAAACTTAGTATTTTTGTATAAACTCGTACCTTAAATTATGTATATGTATTGGGTTCATGGGCAACATTAAGTAATACTTGCAAATATTTTATTAGCCTTGCTACGGAACTTAACACTTATCCTCGACTGCTTCAAAACGAAATCACAGACAATTTTATTGAATGAGTAATCGCGTGCTATATTCTTCCCTGCGAAAGTAATTAACGGTACCTACCATGTGAGGTCATTGACCGACCCTTACCTCGCCACGTGTTCGTTGATTTAATTTTTGTAACGCACGTTACGTCATAAATTTGTTTCATTTAGTAACTTAAATTTTGATGAACCATAAATACATAATTATATTCCTTAATACGTTAAATAAAAAAAAACGAAGTAATACACCGAGATGACCGCTTAACAAATAATTGAATTATAAAATAATGTTATTACAATTCACTCAAAGTTAACGTTTTATTTGTTAAGATTAACCTTAATACCGTCTGTGTAGGAGGACCTTTATTTGAAATTTTGCTGACATCATTTGTAAAGGTTAACATAGGTTTTCAAAGGTACCCTGGTGGGTTGCTAAATACATTAATGGCTGAACTCCACTCCTACGTAGGTAAGCATAAAGTATTTTCCATTTCAATTAATATTTAACGGGCAGTCCATTATCCGCATGTATCATTATAAGTACAGCTGTTCAAGATAGCGTCCCTATTCTGAATCATGTTTTCATAACGAGAGCGCGCTGCGTCTGCGTCGTACATGAAAGTGAACCAACTCTGATTGTAGTGGCCATGTGCATCACTACCGCGCATCAATGCAGCTGTCCGATTATCGCTGGCCGCATGCCAGCTCATCTAATTACCGATTTATAATTTTTATTGGTCCATATTTATTAGAGCAGCAGAAATTTTCCGCTATTTTAGTCTTCCGAGTAATTTTCCGCGACCGTTAATACGGTAACTATCTGTCTAGGTATACAAAACTTCTTAGGAAATTATTGTGCTAAAGAAATCTCCGCTTTTAAAAGGCTGCCGCCATTGCTGTGTACTAGCAGGCAAAGCGGCAGTCGTGCTTTAACAAAGCTTGGCTTATTCAATCCCGCGCTTTTGAAGGAAATTTTCTGCTTATCATCCTTGACACAGCTGTAGTCACTAACTTTATTAAATTAACTGCTAGCATAAGCTTGCTCTGCTTATAATGAAATTGGAATATGATTATGCATATTTATGATATAACATGATTATCGGCCAATAGCATTCATCTCCCCGATGGTACGGGAAATATTTTCAGCGAATTAGGTCATCTCATGTAATATGAGATCGTAACAGGAACCTGCGCGTCATGGCCTATCGGCGGAGGTCGATCGCACATTTTATTTGGCTACTCGGTGACTGATGACAGATATTGATGGGTCCGATGTTACTCGCAGGCTCCCAGTAATACCCTCGGTGATCGCACAGCGGCCGAGGCTAATGGGCTGGGAGTTTTATTTATATGACAGCTCCTAAATAGAGAGACGATAATACGATTGAAATTAATGGGCGTGTCCGATAACTAAGTTTTCCGTCAACTTAATCAAACTAAATAAATCGTTCGCATTTTCCTGTAGGGATCGGTAACAAGTTTTCGTTATAATATTAACTGAACTATTTAAACAAGCCTTGTAGCTGATAACTGTATTAGTAAGTAACATCTTAATTAACTTCTTCGTATTATGAATAAAGCTCATTCAAACCATTTTGATGTCAGCAAAAATATACCGCGTCAGAGTAAAGCACAAGAGTTGAAAGGGTAATAATGGAACAATTAAAGCTACCCGAAGCTCTTGAACACGGACGCAAGTGACGCGGCACAATGGACCTGCTCGGGACACAGTCGAGAGGCTAAAGAATTGCACACAGTTTTATTATTCCGAACACTTGACTGGTGGGAAAGTGAAGACGACTGGAGTGCGTATTGGGGACGAGAGTACGTGCTGCGATCCCTCGCCGAGCCCGGGCCTAGCCGGATGTCTTGCTTCTACTTGCCTAATGGTAATATTATAATCAGATGCCCTTGGGACCAGAGTCCATCGCGTACATTCAGTTCCTACTGCGCAATAAATTGTAACAAAGGATTACATGCAAATTCATAAACCATACATAGTATAGCTACTTGTCCCGTATTCAGTGATGTGTGACTAGCTCACAAACAATTCTTTTAGAGCAGCTAGACTTAGTGAGCAAATGTTTGTCTTGAAAACTTTGTTTAGGAACTTATCAATTTTATGAAGATCGTGTACCTACACTTTTTTGTTATATGTATACTAAAAGTAGATACCTAGTAGCAGTTAAGTATAGTATGTACCATTTAACATGGCAAAAGAGGTCATTCACTCCCTCCTACCAAGTTTTTCATCACTAAGCGATAATGACACTTATTGTTACCTAAAACCACTAATAATTGACAGTTGCTTCTATCGCTACAGTATCGTGGTACCAGCCTGCTTGACATATAGGGGTTGTGAATCTTGTGTTGCTCTAATTAAAAATTATTATTTTTTATTTCTAGAAATCAAATTGTGTGCTTATAAATTTACGCGGGACGTAAAAAATGTTCCACAGTGTGTGACGGAGTGACGGAGTGATAGGCAACGGCCCTTTTTCCGTCATATGTATTTTCGTCCGCGCGCGGATCATAGTAGATTTTCAAAGTCGATTGTATGTTTGTTCACGATTATCTCGCGTTTGTCTGAACCGATTTTCATGCGGTTTACGGAAAAATGTTTATTACAGTCTAGGGAAGGTTTTAATAATAATGGATGTCTTGTGACGTTGCCCGCATAGATCCGTTTTTGTTGCTCGCTTGGATATAAATTTCTTAAGTTGCCGATTGTACGAAGATTTTTGTTGAATGTCTGAACTAAAAAGGGTAAAATAAATACTTTTTTTTTAAAAAAAGTACCGACTTCAAAAACAAATACAAAAAAGTGGAAATAACTTTTCTTTCGGAAGTCGCTGGCATTAGTCAATGACATAAAAATCAAAAGCCACCGATTTCCGAAAGAAAAGTTAATTTACACTTTTTTGTATTTGTTTTTGAAGTCGGTACTTTTAAAAAAAGTTTTTGTTAATACTAAGGGTACAACGGCGGTCTTATTGCTAATAGCGATATCTACCAGACAATTATGATGGACTTAAAGAACCTTAAAAAAAAATGAGGGTAGACAGTGATGCACATCAAATTATAGATAACCGATAATATAAATTACAATACACAAAAACATTAATAATAATATAAAATACACAAATATAAATATGTATTATTAGAGAAAAAGGAAATGATTTAAGACTAAGCTTTTAAAAGAAACCAGTGACTTGGCTTGTCTTACTGATACAAGCAATGCATTCCACAAACGACAGCCTGGACTGTGAAAGAATCATCATAAAAAAATGTGGAATGCACAGGCATCAAAAGAATCAAATGTATATAATTATGTATATACAACGTGTATCGTTAATAGCGCAAAACCTCTCGGGAGTAACTCAGCCCATGTTTCTAAACAATGTTTGTTAAAAACTAGTTTTAGTAATTGCCGATTTATCAAAATCATCAACGTTTTTGAGAACGTTTGGTCTACTCCTTTTACCTCCAGGTTGCGTTATTTTATGAGTATTTCTGTATTCACGTAATACCCGATAATTATATCGATCTCTCACTCACCCCACATATTTCTGACGTACGTTTGACAAGATCATGGTTAGTTAAATATTTATCCTCGGGCTTTGTGTTTTGGACATATTTAAAAATATTAATAATCATGAAGACGTTCTCCGCTGGTGAGAATCGTCTTCTGTCTTTTTGCTGGCGGCGATGTGAGCGGTATCGATTCGGAACCTTCTTGAGGTTGGAATACCTATGTTTGGACGACGACGGCGTTTACTGGTTTCACCAGTAGATGTTCCGGCTTCTGGTTCCATGCTTCTTTACAAGCAACAAATGAAGTAACAATAACAACACAGAACACAAAAACAAAAAACCTATAGAGCGGGCATTGGGAAAATTTTCATACAAAATTATTGATGCCGTGTGTCAGTAGCACAATCTACCGTTGCATAGCAACGCGACTACTAGACTGAGCGATTTTTACCTAGTGGTAAAAAGTTTTCATGATCACAACTTTCTTCGTGATGTCCTGTCTATTGCTCGTATTTAGTTTAATGTCTTTGCACAATCCGAACGCAAGCGAACTTCCACCCGGAATGTCAAATCAAAATGGCGGCTGCTGCCGGGGATGCTGCACCCCTGACGCGATGACGTCATCGCGTCAGGGTAAAACAAAAACGACATAAGATCAAAATTTGCATTTTCTGTGATGAAATAGTTTTTGTAATTTATTTTAGGAAAAATAAGGTGTTTTTACCATCCTGATATCAAAAGAATATTAATACACTTATATCCATACAACATGCACTAACTTTATATTTACTCAGTATTGTATTATAGGTTAATGCAAAATTATATGATGCATAATAATTATGTTTACTTTTGTTAAATTGTCTCAGTGTGATAAACTTGTGTAAAAAGGAAAATACAATATTTTAAAAAAATATTTCGTAGGGTACGTTTGCTAGATTTTCTATTATTTTGGGTTGTGCATTGTGTTATGTTTGTGGTAATTTTTTATGTATTATGAGACTAAAGCGATGTCAGTTTTGCGACAGTTTGTGACAGATTTGTACGGGTGAAGAGGAAGTATCGCTAATATTGAGATATCGGGATGAAAGTCGGAGCAATGACCTCTATTGTCATGTTAAATGGCACATACTATAGTACCTAAATTAGAACTGTCAAATTGGTATTAAACATTATTAAGATAAATGGAAATAGTCTACCATGGTGCAGTATCCTGTACATACGTACTGTCACTCATCATTGTCTCCTTGCAGCTACACCACTTTACGAATTATAAAAGACCTAGTGTAGATAAATCTCAATAAATAAAATTGTAACATCTTTGTTGCTTTCTTTGTTACAGATCGACGTCGTTACCGCCTCTGAATATTCTACTAAAGGTAAGCAAACAACTATCGAGATTGTTTACAAAGAATGCTATCAATACAGCATGCTGATACGGCATTCGCCAACTCGTCGGCTGCGTGGCGCGCTCTACTCTGCGAACAGTACAAAACTAAAGCGGTAGCTTTTGCTGCTTTTTTCTCAAGTTTGGACCATTTATAAAACAACTCGCTGGCAATTTAGCCTCGTTCCGCTTTTCCCGCTCACCATGCATAACTAGGTTATAGTGAGATAATAGCTGCCCATCTCGTTTGTTTTGCTCCATTGTTAGCATTCTCTACCGCGCCCGAAGCCTGTTACAGACTATATTTTATTGAAAAACTCCTCGAAGTTAATAGGTGAACAATGTTTGGCTTTTTTGCTATGAGTTGCGCAGCATTGTTTTGTTATTGCCTCTTTGTGTCCGCACTCACTGTATATTCGTAAACAAAATTCAATGGAAATATCCGGGTACGGATACTATCCCAACATGATAGCTAGGTAATACAAACATCCGATTCATAACAATCAGCACGCGCTTAATAACTGTGTACCAAGTGATTCTTTGCACTGTTCAATGAATTATTCATGAATGGATTTCTAATGCTTATGATGAAAGTATCATCATGATGTGTCGTTTATTTTGAAGTCAAAGAAATTAAAATGAAACGACAATTTCAACAAAGTGTTTTGAACTTTTGACACACTAATTAAACAAGGCGACAATGTTAAATTCTTGGGCTGAAATAAAGCATCTTTTAGCAGAAATTCGAGTAACGCGACCGCTGTAGCTAAATGAAAGTTTGTTTGTTGTCCGGGCATGTTTGTCGCGAGTCGCGAGCCGGGAGCCGTTCTGCTGACTCCGCTGATTTAGGGGGAAACTTTCCTTGTTTTGCATTTTACTGTAGCGCGGGGAAAGTCGCCCCCGAGATTTGAATATTTTAGAAGTGGCGTAACTTTGCTAAGGTGCGTCCCTTTATGCGACTTCCAAGCGATTGCCTCACATGCTTTCAAGGGAGGTAATTGAAACACGCTTTTAAGATAAAGTGCAAATAATAATTTAAAAAGAGAAAGCCTATTTTAGAGAGTCGTAAGACAAAAAGAGGATGGTGCAATGTGATAGGTCAATTCTATTTCCCGCAGTGACAGTCATTTATTTCCTTTGTGTCCGTGTGCAGTATCAATGTGGAATGAGTGCGGGTTTTGTCTCGCTCTCTGAAACAGGTTAAGTAAATAGTCAGATGGCTATTCATAATGGACGAATGGAGTTTCCACATTCAGCTGAATAGAGTTTGCGCTTTATCTGATTCAGTTTTTAATTAAGGTCGTATAGCTTTTTTACTAGTAGAGCAAACTCTTCTGTTTGCTTTTGTATCGATACTTTTATTCAATGTAAGATATTTTTTTTAAAAAAGCATAATTAATGTGTCACAATGAATTGAGTTTCCGTGTATTCATACAGTTCTTTGTTTGTGTTTCAAACAATCTTTGTTAAAAATCAGAAAGAATTTCTAATTTGGTACCTATTCTGACCTCACACCCCTGTTTTATTTAGGTAAGTCGATTTCTTTCATCTTGTTTTTAATTACGTATAAGTCAATCTAAACTCATAAAACGCAAGGCAGTTAGTTGATAATAAACTTTCCTTCACTTAATTAGGCTAGCGAAGCTATAAAAGAATTACAGTTAACTAGACATTTTGTAAATACAAAAGAAAACGGACAGGGATTCAACGATGTAATCAGATTACGACCTTTTTGATAATACTGACATATTTGGGTCATTGGAATCCTTTGAAGTTGCTAAGCGACAAATCGATGCGTAACCCCATTTATTGAAAGTACGTCGACCTAAAATAATGTTTTTACGGAAGTAAATAACATTCAAGAAAATTAATTGAAAAACTACCACTGCAATGCTTTTACGTCCAGTCAAAACATGTCGGTTTCAAAGTACATAGTTTATTTTTCATTTGGTCACATCAATATGAAGCACGTGAAAGTATAGCATTTCAATGTTTGTCTACGTTATATCAGTTTCCGCCTGGATGCATGCTGGCTGAATATTTTCTGTTTTGTTTGTAAACTGCGACACAGCGAGCTTTTTCTGCGAGCTTTTCTTTGTGGCTCATATAGTGCGGTGAACTAGTGATTGCTGATATTGCCTATCGTGGGAATGTGTTCTCTATGCCTGGAATTGCAGTTTGAAAATACATTTAGTTAGATTTGGGTAGACCATTTTTACGTTATGCCTTTTGATTCGTATTTACTTCTAATTAACAACGAATAAAATTAATTTTAGTTTTTTTTTTTGTCAAGATCTACAGACTCTGACATAAGCATTTCAGTACTTATCATCATATTTATCACTAAGAATGACACCAAATAATTATGTCAATCTTTGGGCCAGACCCACAGTCCCACACATCAACTGTTTGACGTATTAACTAAAGCAATTCTGAATATCGCTCCCTCGTCTTTGAAAGCTACTCGTTCAAAGGTTTCATGTAATCTAATGCAGCCAGCCTAGGTTGTTAAGTTGTTGATGAATCTGTATCGAATTATAATGCGAGGTGGCGGCAGGTCGTCGGCCCCAGCCGCCGCCCGCGCAGGCCCGCAGCCCTGCCGCGGCGGCCAGCCAATAATCCGGTTAGGGCGACCGCACGCGCCGCCGCCGGCGCTGCCCTGATCGAAATGTAATTGGGTGTGCTCACCTGTCGCACCGTACACCTATTAAAATAGATAAATTCTGAAAACGTTCGGATTATACAACACGTTGAATACTTAAGTAAAACATGACAGTTTAATATCTTTGACTTTAGTTGGCGCAGTAATAGAAACAATATTGAAATACATCTAAGAAAAGGTTGGGAGACGATCTCGGGGGGGTCTTTCGACTAGTTCGAGTAGACAAAGGAAGGCTTTGAAAGAAATTAGGGGAGTCCTTTGCCCAGCAGTGGGACATTATAGGCTAAAGAACTTACGCTAGTTAACTACTGCAATATTCCTCTTGTACGCGTAAAATTGATGCATTATAATAACTTATAATGCAACAATTTTATGACTACCTACAGTTAATGTAACTATTAACATTAGTAGGTACTCTTCAACGTTTTAAGTAATGGTTAGGCTGTAAGTGAAGTAAGCTTCTCAGAACTTGAAGCTAAGGTGTAAAGACCACACGCGCTGAGCTGTTTTCTCATATCATTATCGTAATGATATGATCGCGGATCCTTGGCTTACTTATTTATTTATAATTAGTATTTGAGTCCGACAATTTCCGTTGGAGAAACGCATAAACTAAAATTAAAAAAATACATGTTTAATTTCTATATTCTGTATAATTGTTTTGTTTTCATGAAACAGACATAAAAACGTGCTTACGATAAACGTTTTTTTTTTGTGTTTTGCATCTATTTCGCGTGTTAACAATTGCACCGACATCGCCGACATGGCAAACAGAAATAATATAAAGGCGTATAAAAGCTGTAATTAAACGGGTGCGTCGTTTACGTTTACAATGGCGAGGCGATTTGTGTGCACGGCCGGACGTTAAGGTGGGATTATATTTTAATACAGGTTCACGTTACATACAAATTATACTCTTTGTTGTTGGCTCTTGGACTAGAGTTTTTGCTGATTGACGTACTCGTGGTTATTCAATTTCCATTGAATTATTCCCGTTGGATCCCACTTTTGGATCCCATTTTTTAGGTAGTCCCGATGAATCCCATTTTTAATTCCCGTTGAATCCCACTTTTTAACAACATGTGGTACATATCAGAAGAAAACTGTTACCGTTATTTTACTGATGTATTCTGAGTAACTAATTAATGAATTTTACTAAAAAAAAAGTTCCACAAGATCCGGCCACCGTAGGCTTTCCATAGACCGGTCACCAGACACATTCTGAGAATTTGTTTCAGTCTTTACTTAAAAACTGATAGAATGTCACTAACCAGCAAAAGTACTAGGCCAGTATAAGATCAAGGTATATATGTTTTTCAGTCTGGTGCTACGTGAACACGCAGCGCGGGGGTAAGGTAACTCTAAATGGCCTGCCAAAGTACTAGGCTAGCATAAGCTCAAGGTGGTAAACCGCAATTCATGATAGCAATTTTGTCGTTGAAAGTACTCGCATTCAGATTTTTCAAAGCATGTGGGATCCAACGGGAATTGTTTTTGGGATTCAACGGGAATAAAACGTTTATCTTTTGTTATGGGATTCAACGGGAATTACTTTTAATTTTTTTGGGATGTAACGGGAAAAATATTCAAGTGGGATTCAAAAGTGGGATCCATCGGGAATAATTCTTTCCATTTAGTCAGAAAATGCCATCAGTATGCAGTCCTATATAAGGTTCTAGAGCGATTCTGTCACTCGCAAGTTCGGGGCAATCAAAACTCGCTCACTGTTTCAGCAGCCACTGGTAACCGAGCGTAACAAAGTCAAAATTGAAATGTCAGCCTTTCAAATATTCACACAACGTAGTTCCACCACCCTGACTGCAACTTGTAAGCTTATTTGGGATTTACTACGTGTTTGTTATTTCGGATGTAGCGTTCTAGAACTTAGCAGCTACTTACGCATATGATCCTGATATTGTGCTCAGAGTTATTTGGTTATTTTACTTCTTAGGGTGTGGTTCCACTAGGTCCCGACGCGAACTGCGACACAAGAGCGATTAAAACAAATAAATGAATGCTCTATCTCTCTATAATATGACTATCATCGTACACTGATGTACGATGTACCCTGTTCGCTCTTCCAGTCGCATCGCAAATCTTTGCCTAATGTAGCCTCAGCCATTCGAGATGCGAATGACAACTATCATTTTATGAATATTTTCAAAATTCTTGAAGAATCGCATGAGCTGCAGCTGCAGATCGCATCTCGAAGTGTTGCGTAGCATGCAAAGTAAGTCAATGTATGTTTCTATATTTACATAACTTAAAAGCCTGCATAAATGCACAATCAAAACTCACCATTTTACAACATGTTCTACATTTTTAGCGGAGGTATCAACTATAGAAAAGACAATTGAAAGTCAGAATCTATAGAGGTGTCCCACAAGGCGCCGCACGACACCTACACGATTATTGTATAGCTGAGTTTAAAGGTCACGTCTCAACAATACGACTCGCCTCATGCACTGGACTTTCACTGATTGCAATACAAATGCCACATCACTCACTTTATATTTCAATGACAAGTAGTTCAAAATCGATTCGTTCATTAATAGAAGTGTGTTCGTATTCTCTGTAAAATATACAATACAGCATTGCGTAACTGATATCGACTGTTTCGTCTAATAATCCATGGCAGCTTGAGATATTCTTCAACTGAAATATGGATTACGTCTATTCATTTGAAATTCAAAAGAGGCTGCCATCGCTTTCTCGTTGTTGTATTAACTCGTTTTGTATCGGCATGAAATTAAATAGATAACTTATTTACTATGCGAATACTAAATACTTATTAGATAATATTAAGCCTTAATTGGGATATTGTGACGAATTATTTTTAGGTTATGTATAAACCTTGTAAAGTTAGCAGTTTATGACGTTGGTCCTGCACCTATTCTCTCTGCGGTCGTGGCGGATTGCTGTCCTATCGAACTATCAGAGATTGTACTTCTGCTTGTACACATAATATTGCGTTATAATATCTACCTTTTTGGCTGAAAGGCAGCTCACAGGTCAACCTAGAGGAGGTTGTGTGCTGCGTGTACCTTGAATGTAAGGCCTCCAGCCAGGGCAATGTATAACATGTTTAATATACCCCGCGCCGCCGATGGCTAATTATGACCAAAATCTATCAGTGAATTTTCCAATAATTAAATCCGATTACAAATGAAATAGGAATACCGAAAAATACTGAAAAGAGTCTCGAGGCTGATTTTGATGAAAACTAAAACTACAGCGCTAGATTTTTGTAAAATCAATTTCCCTGCACAGGAACTGAAATTAAAAAACACATGTTGTCTTTTTTAATATTGAGTATACTCCTTTCAATGTTTTTGTTAGTCTTGTATACACATTCAGATCAAACGAATTCTTTAATCTGAGTATACAAAACTTTAATATAAGAAAATAAATCAATTTTGATTGTTGCTAAAAACACCATACCTAGTTTAACCGTTACTCCAAGAACTGAACACTACTTCTTTAGTGCTTTATACAAGCTCCGCTATTAATAGTGTAGGTTGTTTGAAGCGCTGCGAAGGCTCTGCAGCTATTGAACAGTGTGAACGGAAGACGTGAGCGACGTCATTGGTTTCCGGCACAGCCCGCACAGCTGTAGGGTCCCGCTGCCTGGCCTTGCCCGACTTCAGGCTCGTGTTGGTTTGTGGAGCACTGGCTGGCGCGTGTAACCTTCCACATTTACCATACAGCCACAGCTTCATTTCATTATACAATCATAATAAATTAATAATATTTTCTTCTTACAGAGGACTTCCGGAACTGGGAAGTAGTCGGTTGAGTTTCTTAGAAAATATATTCGTTTTCCCTTTATTTAAATAGTTCATGGAACATGTACCTAATCTCTTTAAAATTTCAATATTGCTGTTGCATTGGGCATTACTTTTTGTTATAACAAAGGAGATTTTCCTTAATCGTAGCAGAGTTCGTGGTTTCACATATTGATAAAACAGAAATGGATTTAATAAACATCAAAATAATAATTAAAACACAAAGATACGCCGTTATTACTTCGACTCTTGGTCCTCAGCATATCCTTCCTTATTACACCTTTGGTTTGCCACCTTCCCAGGGTAATAAGCCGGTCCCGGGCCAGAGGGGTTATTGCGTTGTGTAACCGCATGTCTCTCCGTATCATCCCGGACATGTCGCATGTCGCTGATATTACGAGGCCCGGGAGGGAAACACGCGTTTGATAAACTAACTCAAGTACGTAGGTAATCGGAGCTCATTGACAATGAGTTTTCTTAAATGATTTTGTTTTTTTTTCCAAAAATATACGTAACGTTTATCAGCGCATTCCTATAATAGCCGCTCGCGGATCAATATTTTCCTTCCGCTTGCAAAGTGTACCTATTAAAAAAAACAACTGCCTGGTATTGCGATCGTTTATAATGTATTGCCGCTGAAAATAGTGGTGACATATGAAGTTATTGATTAATTCATCCGCCCCAACATATCATTTTAATTCTGTTTGACAACACGACGCGACGCTACCACCAAATCTAATTGTTTATTGACATCAGCCTGGCACTAAAACTTCAATTACGACAATGTCCCTATAGATTATCTTACTAATTTATGAAGACGTTAATTTTCGTTCATGTCCAAAAATTTTGATGATTTTGCATTTCACTGAAGATGAATTTATCAAGTTTCGAAATAGAAATTCGGTTCCGATCACGTACAGATTTGTGAGAAGATCAGCATTATGGACAGCTTGAAGTATCGTTCGTGCGAGCAGCCGGAGCGACGCGCGGCTGCGCAGGCGCTAGTGAAAGGTTGCGGCGCGATGACCCGCGACAGATATGCGCGGGCGCAGTGCTCGCCCCGTGTTCCAGTAGCGAACGTTTGTTCCATTGTGAAGCCAACAGTTTCGCCACTTAGCACGACTCTCACCACAGAGAAAAGTTGCTAACACCTCACAAATTACTAACGAGTTTCGTAAACACCGCATTGTCCATTTGATCTAGATTTCTTTGTTGCTCATTGTTGCATTTACTCTATATAGTTAGCATGGGTTATCTCGAACGACCTATTGTGAAACAATCCTTTTCACGTTGTATATATATGACGCAAACAAAGTATTAATATTAATGGATTCGAAATACACAAATTTGTTTGACATAGGATCTCCAATGGAACACAGTGTTTGTATGTCTAACAGTACAACCCGATATCAATTTTACAGAGAACGCAATAAGAAACTTTTATATATGATATTCCTGAAACTAGACAGCGATCAAAAATCAGAAGCGAGTTTCATGCTTCAACTATGTGTATTGACTTAAATCGCCTGGAATACTCGTAGAGGAAGACCTCCACGTAATTGGCGGTGTTACGGTCTATTCAGATTGTCAGCTGGCGCGGGAAAATTGTAGTACGCGGTTGATCGGTAAGGGGTGCACTGAGGGGCTGGGGGCACACAGCATAGTGGCTCACTCTCATGGTGCTCCCAACCAAGCTGCTACATGTTCGGAGTCCATCTTCAAGTGTGTGCTTGGTGGTGTAGCTCATCACGCATCTTAGCCAATCAGAAGGTTTAGATCCTGCATTAAGTATTATATTGTCTAGAGATCCAATATTGCTTGAATAGCTGGTGTAAGGGGATATGTCTGAATTATTCATTTCAGGACATCTTCTTTTCATATTTTTTTTCATCAGACTTATCCATCACTTCATAACAACTCCGGTAAATCCTTTACGAAGTTTTTATGCAAACCACAAAATTGCTTTTTGTAGTACTTATGTGATACACATTTGGTACCACACAATAATAAATTCTACTACTAGGTACTACTTACTTACATATTTTATTAAGTAGAAAGATGTAGATGACTGTAATATGGCTTTTTAATGTAGAAATACCTAACTATATCAACTTTACGTTTTCTTTACAAATGTGTTCAGTTTATCTATTGTATCGAAAATAGAATCGTTCGACACAAAACTGTTTGTCAGCTATTCCTTTTCAAGTTGTTGTATTTTCAAATACTTTAAAGTCTGTCATAAATTAAGCGAATAAAGATCGAATTGAACCGGATATCCTAGAGCGGTACGTTGCCCGCCCGCGTCACATAATTTTACGGCAGCCGATAGAGATCCGCCGAGCGCCGTCTAGACTCAACAAAAGCGCTAGACTTGTTCTACAACCACTCTACTAGGAGCCAAATACTAGCGTCGCTCCCGGACTGATCCGGCGACAAATCCGATCCAAGAGTGCAGATGGTAATGCGACTAAGGTGTGATTTTCGATAGAAACCGCGACAACTAGCGGTAGGCCGCGCCTCCCCCGCGCACATCTCACCTGTAAAGTAGATCGAAATCCTATCAGCTGGAATGCGATTGCACATGACGCATGTCATATCCCTCAAGGATTCTCAGAACATCTGAATTGAGATCGCATAAATATGTGTGTTGTAGGTATGTGTATCTGTAAAAAAAAAAACTATAACAAGAAATTATGAACCGTGACATTCATACAAGTGCATCAACTTGAAGGTGAGCTGAGCCAGTGAAGTAATCGTCAACAAAATTATTCGTCATATTGCGACATGGTATACCTAAAAGTTACCTTGTCATAGAGGTGCTAAATGAATTTATTAGAACCTCTCGGTTGCCTCCGAATGACCTTAACTTAATATTTATGTATATTTACATAATTTGATCAACAGCAGATATGCGCAAAAAGCTATAATTATGAGAAGAACAACAATATACGAGACGGTATCAGAAACCGATTCTTTGTTAAAAAACAAAACAAGCCAGCCCATTATCTAGAACAGAACACTTCCTTTCACTTCAAACACACAAGCATCAATTTGTGTAATCTCAGGCCACTTACGGCAAAAACAATGAACCATTACACACGCCTATGACGACGCCGAGTGAGGCTCCGCTGCAGCTATACCAGGAACTATTCAGGAACACACTATTTACTGCACATACGGTTGCAAATCTGTTACGATGCTGGAAAATGAAGCAATTACCCCGCCGCAATAAAAAAACTAAACGAATCCGTATAAAATTTATTTATAACTAGGTATCTTGTTTCAGCGATTTCTAGTAATAAGATGCTTTCACTTAGTTTCTCTTATTCACAATTTCGCAAATGACTGTTCATATTCAATCGCTGCGCTGTTAACCGGATTACTATAAATAAAGAGCAAACACTTACTGCGTGTTGTCGGCAGAAGTTGCCGCAAACTAAGTCTGAACGCTGACTCGAGCGTAGTTGAGGATATCGGTCGGCGTAAGTGCTCTTGTCTCTAAACGCATTCCCGACGTCTCAGTCCACTTGACAAAGAGAATTGAAATCCACAAGCTTCTTGTTGGCCGTAAAGCGGCTCACAGTGGCTTACTGAGATCCAAGGCGAATACAGCAGATATACGTCGCGCCTCGCGGACGACGATATATTGTATTGCACTTTTTATTACTTACAGCTTTCTGATACGTAATCGATACGAGAAGATGAGATATCGATAGATATTTAACGGATTCTGGCGAACGTTGACCCCAAAGTTTTTATAAGGATTCAGAAGAAGACCTCGTAACTTTCGATATTCTAATCTACCGTTTTACTAACAAAACAAACATTTCAATTGTTGAATGCTGCGCAGTTATTGTAACGATCTCCACGATACTTTGTTACACTTCTACCCCCATCCCTCTCACACCGTCGACGTCACCAATATTGATGGAATTGTTAAAGGGACTGTCTATATTCACAAAAATTTATCGCTTGGAAACAAAATCCAATATGCATTCGGGAAAAATATCGTGCTTCTAATACAGATTTATGTTTATTTAGTAGCTTTATTTAATATAGAAGACAGGAAATGTTTTATTTTAACAGAAGTAAGTAGATTTTACCTTTCGGAACCTTTTTAAGGCACAGTACCAAAATGTCCTGTCAGAGATGTATAATGAGGTGTGCTTGTTCAATGATCCAGACATTTGCCTTCAAACAATTACATTAAGCAGATATTGCCTCCACCAGAGAGTACCTGTAAATATGACAGAGTATGGCAGCAGACGGCGGGGCTCGGGAGTCGGGAACCCAAGTTCAAACACCCAAGGGCATTATAACGAGCATACATGCAAACATTAGTGCGATTCATGTAATATGCAACTGAAAATGGCGCAATCTCTACTGGGAATATATTTACAATCATAAACATAATTAATTTTTACTGAGTAATTTATGTTTGCAAGTTAGTGTTTCAGTAATAAATATTATCCAAAGAATGAAAGCTTTCTCTTTGAAATATCAATTTTGAAATAGCAGTAAAATGAAGACTTATTAGTGAACTTTATATTGTTTAAATCGTCAAGAATTTGCAAATAAGAAGTTTAATGTAGCATTAAACTGTGTCTTTAGCTTTAAACCATTGATTTACTTGGACAGAAACTCTCGTAATGTTAGTCTTTATATTTAACAAAGATAACTGCATACCATTTACATAAACTCGTTACTGTTATATACTCAACTTTGACAAGCAAGGAGTATAATTAACAACTAGATAATACTGATAATAATCATGTAATCATAAGTTAGAAATGGAGTATACCAACAATTATTTTAAGCCTGAACAACATAAGTCGAGGCGCGGCGGGAAGAGCTCCGGCGCGATCTCAGGGCAGTATGGAGGGGACGACTGTCGCGACCGAAGGCCGGGCACGCCGCAATTGCGGCGGTAAGACCCCTCTTTGAGGAGTGGCTGGAGAGAAGTCATGGCGTCCTAGGGAGGGTTTTCGAGCAGTTCCAATTCCGTTTCTTGAATGGACCTACCGCTTGACGCAGGTCCTCACCGGACACGGAAGTTTCGGGAGGTACCTGTGGCTGATGCGAAAGGAGGAGACGCCTGGGTGTCACCACTGCGAAGATCGCCCGGAGGACACGGTGGAGCATACGGTGCAAGACTGCCCGGCTTGGGCGGAGCACCGACGTGTCCTCACGGCTGCGATAGGCGGAGACCTCTCGCGCCCGGCATTGGTTGCGGCCATGCTGCGGGGCGAGACGTAGTGGGAAGCGGTCAGCTCCTTCTGCGAGGCAGTAATGCTCGTAAAGGAGGAGGCAGGCCGCGAGCGAGAGAGGACAGCGTCCTCCCTCCGCCCCAGCCGCAATGGTAGGCGCCCACGGCGACGGACGTCGCTAGATGATCTCCGGCCACCGTAGGCGCGGGCATGCGGGCAGCGAGTAAAGGGCAACTCGCTGCCCGACCAAGGACCATGCCCGGGTCGACGGCGCGTTGTGTCCCACGCGCGCCTCAAAGAGCGTCAGCATAATGACGGGGCCCCCCTCTCAGAGGGCCAAAGCCTGCCGGGGTTGCGGGATTATTTCCTCACCGTGACCCCGGTACATAAAGGGCTACTGAAGGACACCGTGGATTTTAGTCAGTACAAGTCTGACAGTCCCTCCCGCCCTGCCCGGGGTGGGAGGACTCATTTGATGATTTTACCACGTTAAAAAAAAAAAAAAAAAAAAAAAGCCTGAACAACATTAGAAGGGGAGGTGAGTGCATAAATTGTGAGAGGGTCAAGGCTTAGCCTGTGTTCTCGTAAATCACTGTGTTAAAGCAAGGCTCACTCACCGCATGCTGCATGCATCTATCTAAGCATGTTCTAATCTAAAGTAACCGAAAACACACGTGGAAAAAAGTATCATAAAGGTAGGAGGTATAGAAAGTTTGCTGCAATTAAGCTTTCTTTACAAATTAAGTTGATTGACGTTTTTCCCAATCAACAAAAACCCAAAATTGTTTATGTAACGCCATCTTCAAAATTAACCGGAAATCCAAAGTAAAAGTTTAAAGGAAAACAATTAAACACAAGCGTAATAATTTCCGATCCAAAGTTACACATGTGTAGTCGTATATTGCTCGTAAGCTCACACAAAATGCAATTCTGTTTACCTGAAAATGTTATTTACTTCATCCAGACGCTGGGTGCCTGTTGGGTAATGTCTAGGCGGATGATAACAAATGAGATATTATTAGATCTGCGCCGAACTGCGGCTGCATCATTAACTCACGTCTTGCACAATAAGTACAACAACATAATATCTTTACTCATATCTGTTATAAATGCGAGACTTTATGGGGATGGATGGATGCTTTTTAGTCTTTCACACAAAAGCGCTGAATTTGAATGAAAGGGACACATTTTTTTTTAGCTTGTTAACATCATCAAACGAGTCCTCCCACATACACTGTCAGACTCGTACTGACTAAAACCACGGTGTCCTACAATAGCCCTTCATGTTCCGGGGTCACGGTAATTCGTTAGTCCCGCGACCCCGGCAGGCTTTGGCCCTCTGTGGAGGGGCCCCGCCATAATGCTGACATCCGTGTCCGGTGAGGACCTGCGTCAGGTGGAAGGTTAAGACGCCGTAACGTCTATCCAGCCACTTCTGAAGGGGTCCTACCGCCGCAATTGTGGCGTGCCCGGATTAAAGGGACACATAGGATATTTATCAGGGTATGGCGTTTCCGTGGGACAATTTTCGAATTACACGCAAAACAGCTGGCAATAGCTAATTTGGAACAATAACAAAATAACATTCGTTAGACAAATAATAATTAACAGTTCGCTAGCACATGTGACAGCAACGTCCCATGACACTTAATTAAATACCATTTCGAACTTTAATTACACGCTTTGTTGTCATTGTGATATGCGAGTGAAAATAAAAGTGAGTCAAGTTCATAATAATTGACGTGAACGGTTCAATGTCGCAGCGAGAGTCGCGGGTGGGCGCAGTGCGACGCGACGCGACGCGCGATCGCAGTGAGAGCGCGCGAGGGCGACGCTTTCCCATGCGGGGGCTGCGGCCACGACAGCTGCGTCCTGCCGACCTGCCGGACGCGGCCCGTGACGTCACCATACACTCACACTATCGCATACCTATTGAGGATTTCCTTTATGACTCTCCGAAGCTGTAAAATCTATTCTCGAGCATTTTCCTAATAATATATAAAAATCAATTACTGTTCGTTAGTCTCGCTAAAACTCGAGAACGGCTGGACCGAGGTGATTTTGAGGCGGTAAGAAGTTTGCCCGGTCAATTGGTAATCTATAAAAAGTTATATTAAAAGTAAAGCAATTGAAGTTATAGTATTGGTTGGTTCTACCTCAGGTACAGCTGAAAACAATAAGATAACTTTAATGTCTGCCATTCCTTTTAATTAACGTTTAAAAATACAGCTCAGTTACACAAAACACTTTCGTTGTGCTCAAAATGAAGAAAACTAGTGCAATAAAACGGTCAATGACATAATATCAAACGACAACGAAATATATGCAAATATAAGTTAGTATATTGGACACATATAGTTATGTGATTTGTTTTAATATTAATGGTGTTACTACATAGAGAAGCGTGTTGATGTCAGTGAATTAATGATAATATGTAGAAAATATAGCAATTCATAATACTTTCGAAATGTGAAAGAGCCTGTCGTAAAACTTTATACTCAGAATACCTTCTATTAAATAACGCTATTAGTTTTGGCAATAGACAATCATTTGTAGAACATTTGCATAACATTTGCATATTACACATATTATAAAATCTCTATGTTAGTTGGTTCGTTTAATAGACTTAACTCAATGTGTGCGAAGCTATTTACTTTTACTACTTACATAGAAGGTATTTCGTGAACAAATTCATTTAATTCTAGTTTACTAAAACGTTAATTAAAATAAACTACGTTCAATATACAAGCAAGCTTTAACAACGACGACTATAAGAGCTGAAAGTGTGGCTGAAAGCTTTCGTAAGCCCCTGAAAAAGCGTTACAGGCGCCATATTAACCCAATCAGTCTGAAACTCCCATTAAGTTACGTAACACAGATTGTCTATCTATATTACTTCGTTTAAGGATTAATCTAACTGGTTGGTACAGCATGTCACTTTGCTCATTTCGTTCCATTAGTGCGGAGGCAAATAAAAAGTGACATGTCCGTTGGGCTCATTGCCATTCCAAGTAACGTAGCGGCGAGCAAACTTTTCGCTTACAACAAATATTAACTCTGTAAACAGTATTCACTGAATACTAGGTACTACTATTTTTCTTGCCTATTTGTATACTATAACAGCTACTGTAACGATATACACCTATATTTGAACGTTATTCGTATTTTATCAATACGCCTCCGCAAAAATGGGCAACGTTCAGAACTTTTGGATGATTTATGTTATTCGAGTTTGTTACGATATTTTTCATTTAAATTTTATTGTTATAAAATACTTTGTTATTTATGATAGGAACGATAAATGGTAGGTAGGCATTAGAAAAACGAGCGTTTCACACTATGCTGTCCGTTTGTGAAAAATGGACATGAATTTCAAACATTTATCTGTATCCTGTTTCAGAATAACATGCCTCAATAAATACTAACATATGCTCCCGTGGTCGCTAAAACCATTCAGTGATTTTAATTAACAACAATAGCAGTTAGGCACTTAATTACCAGAACACGTATAATTAACTGTGTTAATTCAGCCAAAATCAATTCATAATAGACCAATCAATGTGTAGCGCTCGTCACTTCCGCCTTGCACCCCGCTCTGCTGTGAACAGTACTCGACCACTTCCTGTCTCCGCGGTTGACTGACAAAGCAGGATTACAATCTGCCCCTCAGTGGAGCTTCGAGGAGGCTCGAAGCCCCGAGTGACTCGAGCCGCGATCGCGACAGCCGCTAAAGGACCCTGGAAATATCAATGTATATTTCTTCCATCCCCTTTCCGCCCCTGGCTCTCGCCCCCGGCACTTACGATAAAAGCTAGTTCACGGTACGTCAAAGTTTAGAGTTTTAGACCCTCCAAAGTAATAAGCCAAAATAGGACTCATTTTAATTTGTGACTTGTAACAGACAACTCGCGAACTGCTCTCCATGTTTTACAAAAGCTTCGAACAAGTTAATTTCTCTTTAATTATATTTATTTACGCGATAATTTAGAATTTGATTGCTAGCTGCACACACACCATGACAATTCCTTCACAGTTCCGGCTGTTCGTCTGTGGAACGCACACATGTTTCTTTTAAAAAAGAAAATATAAAACGTAAAACATCTCTTTTTAACTATACATCTTTTAATTCATTCGAAGATTGTCTGGAAGATCTATTTTCTTCTGAACAATTCAAGATACTTACAACTTTGCTAATCTTTTCCTCACAGTGAGCGGAAGAATACTGACAACCTACTATTCATCCTACAACTTATTCGCTAGATATTATTAGAAAAATCGTAGTACGTTGTAAATTTCATGGTTTAACTTGTTGGAAGACTAGTAGCATGAGACTTGGTGGAAGTTGGCACTCGGCCAGCCGGAAGACAATTCTGGCGTGGAGTCAGAACAAGTTGATAGTACCCGTTTTATCACACAACATTATTTATATGTACATTAGTATCTACTTCTATTAGATCCTGATAAATTCCCGATAAATTCTAAGTAAAATATACGATAATTTACACAAAATTCTTTTGGGTACAAAGTAAGAACTCTGTGCTAAGAAAATCAATGACCATAACAAAAATATCAATGAAGATTTTCGGAGCGCGACTGCAAATACAAATATCTTTCTATGAAAACATCTACATCCTAAGAGTGTTTGTTTATTTTCGTCTCTTCAAATGTTATTCGTAGGAATAAGAAGGAATATTTATAGGATGTCACAGTGGAATTTCACACGTCTCCTGAAATCCTTAGCTGTCGACACTCAGGGATCCCCAGCGCTCGGTGCCGCAGTGCTCTACCTGCTCTTACCATAATTCTGCAACAATGTTATTGTTTCGTATTTCGTCTATCAAAATAGTTTGCTTTTTATATTCTAATAGTTAGATTCGTAACATTTACTTGGTAGTAAAAAGGAAACGGTTTCCTTAGTAAGTAGTCATAATAGTGGTCATGAGTGATACATTTTATTACGTATACTGTCGCAATAAGTCGAATTTAACACAAGTCTTAAAACGGGTCTTGTAAATATAACAATTATAGAGAAACTGAGAAAGTGCTCGTTGATCCGTAGTCGGAACGCTAAATGGGTCGCCATTAGTTTTTATGGAGTAGTCAGCGACCCCGACGCTGACGGCCTGACTGATGCCGACTTAAGCTATGAAATTGCGTTGAAACTCGCTTTACACTCCATGCTCTCATTTTATTTGGGTTTGTAAATTGAGTCCCTAGTAAAATGTTTATATCTGGTACAGCCAGTTACCACACAAGCAATAAATGTTGTACCTCATTCCTAAATAGTTCGCTAGTAAAACAATGGAAGCTTTCAACGGCTTTAGCTTTTGAATTTAAAGTTTATTTCAACATTTTCAATTCGAAGATAAATTGCTAAAATTTACAGAGAAGATCCACTTCAATTAAGTTTAGAGACCGACTAAGCACTGCATTAATCCTTCAAACTCTGCAGAAGCTCCGACTTAATCAATAGATATACAAGTAGCTGAGTGTAGTGCACCCCTAATTGCTAAATTTAGTCTAAGGCAGGTTCATGTTGAAGGTGCGTTTACATGTCTGAGGCGTTTAATGACGATGTTCCACATTCATTAAGTCGGCTGAAAGGCATTCTAGCGTGTCTGTGAAATGCTAATTTGTTCCTGTACACTCAATATGGGCCTGTCAGTGAACCCTTTGGCCGAGTTTTTACGGCCGAATACGAAAGTTAAGTTTGTTTGTATATGTTGATATCAGTGCTCCTGTTGGCACAATTCCGACTTTCAACGAAAAAGGATTTTTTCATTCCACGCACAAACAAAATTAGGTGACTATGTTTGACTGCTTGCTTCTTTGTTTGAACAGAGACTTTTAAAGAGGGAGTCGCACAAAATTTAATTTTGTCGCTCGCGGGCTGTGCGGACTTTGGCGGACACAATAGAACCATCTTATTTCTTTTGTTTTGCGTATTTATTTTCTGTCTTTCGTTTCAATTATTGCAGACGTCAAATCGGATATGAAATAATGAACTCTATTAAAAACTGTGAAGCGTAGGTACTATTTTTTTCCCTAAATCACTAAGTACTTACTATGTTACTAAGTTAAAGGTACCTATTCTTCTGTAAAACTCTTTAGTTCTTTTTTGTATTCGCCTAAAATAATACGAAATAACGGATAGACAAAAGTATAGAAATAAAAGCAATTGAATATAAAACTGAGATTCATAGTGAAACTTTTATAATTAAACCCGGTAACCCTAAAGTAGACCTAAATTAAAAAGGTTTACTTTCAAGGACTTAAGCCGTGTTCTTATTTCATTTAAAGTTTTCAAAACTAATAGGTATTATAATATTTCACCTAGAGTAGGTACTTCAAAGTCACGTCTAAGATATAATAATAGATACTATTCTTTAAAGTTTATAGGTCATACATTACAGACATGATTTTTTTGCCAGTTTTGCGTGTATTTCTAATCAGGTAACTGCGTGACCCTGGAGCGTGAAGGGCGATAGAAGGAATACCATGGATAGTTTTCTTGTTCTATAGTTCGCTAGTTCAGTACAAGTCTGACTGTATTACGCTCCACCCAACGACATTTGACGATTTTACCATGATAAAAAGAAAAACAATAAATTTTAATTTTGTGTGTATAAACTTTCACAGTTACTTATCCCAGCATTTACAAATACATAAACACGTAGGGAATACCTCATTATCACCCGCGAAATGTAGTTTCCGTGACACACAACTTGATAATAACTTTATTTCTATTACCTTTATAACTTTACTCTGAACGTGCCTATACATAAGCACACTAATGTACAGACGTAGGTAATAACAAATTCATGAACGGTAATACCGCTGTAAGTTTATTTGGGTCACGTGAATTCCCTCAATGATCGTTGTATGTAATTTGTATTTATTTATTTACTTATATTAGCGCTCTTTTTGTACGTCACTCAAAGCGCCTACATAAAAAACAGCTGTGAATGATGGTCAAGAATTAATTGACAACAGGCTTATCCCTAGGTATAATACATAGGCTTACGTATATACGTATGTACAATCGACGAATCATGCCCTATTTTGACAATAAATCTTTTGAACCCGTCACAAAAACTTAGATCAAGATGGTTGCCAAGGATAATGTTAACGTGATTGTAGAATGAATTTGATATTCTCTTAAGAAAAAAAAAGATGATGGGTGATAATTCAGTCGGTTGTAAATACATTATGAACTACAAACATACATGTATTATTAATTAAGGGCAGATTTTTTGTATTTAAAACAGTATTGATTTTATGATAGTCAGATAACTTTTATCTGAGGAATAAAAATAGCGGTTTGGCATTATTTTCTATGGATAAGCTATCTAACTGCCATTTCTATTCCTCAGATAAAGGTTATCTGACTATTGAAAACTCAGCCCTAAATGTAGTGTTTCTATACACATATTTATGTATCTAACTAACCCGTTTAAGTTCAAAGGCATTATATAAAAAAAACACTAAGTGAATGTGAAATGTTTGCTTATTAGTTTTTGTATTGTTTCAGATAACTATCCAAAAAAATTGGACAAGAAAATTATCTGCTAGAATTTCCAGGTACGTAACTATTCACTTTTTTATAGCTTGGCAAAATCATCAAATGATTTCTCCCACCCAGGGCAGGGCAGGAGTCTACAGAAAATCCACGGTCCTTATAAAACCTATACAAATATACAATAGCCCATTACGTTCCGGGGTCACGGTAATTCGTGAGTCCCGCGACCGCGTAACTATTCACTTAGGAAAACGGGTTTTGTTTAACCTTACTGTATTAGGAAGGCGATCAACTGGCAAAAGTGTGTAAGGATCGTAGCAGAGGTGGAGCTCTGTATTTTCTGCATTACCCCATGAAGCTCGGGCACGCCACGAACACAAAGACATTCAGGAGTGGCTGGATAGGCAAAAGTACATAGTATTTAGGAAAAAATGTGAACGAAACACATTAAATATGGACGTACAGTCACACATGCATCCAACTACGCCATAAATAAAATTTGAAACATACAATATGTGTTTTTAACAAGAATATCTGGTTGACCGAGCTTTTCTCGGTTTTTAAAGTGTCTATATCTTGGGAACCGAACTTTTCTCGAACCTGGGACCTTGATAAATCGATTCCCTGAGCCGAAAAACCCCTAATCTGTAACTTTCATGAAAATCCTTGGAGCCGTATCCGAGATCCTGATTATATATAAAATGCAAGAATTGCTCGTTTAAAGATATTAGATTTGTGGAAACAAGTATCACACCTTGTACACACAAATACGAAGGTGTAAACAGGACAATAGGAATTGTGTTTCTTTTGTACCAAAATATACTGACCTACTGACAACTTGTCTAGTATTTCGTAACATGCCTAATAAATTACTAACACATGTTTTATATAGGCAATAAAATTATCGTAAACTGTTGGGACACGCGGTTTATATCCAGGTCTGATGCCCACAAGTTCGCCCAATAATACAAACGTTCTCTAGAATACGTTTAGAAATTTTACGATTATCTCCCAGCTTAGTTCTGAAACCGTTGTGTTGTTTTTGGCATTAAAATAGGAGATGAATATGATGGATGAAATACTGAAATCCATTCTTAGCTTGCGCAAAGTATTATTGAGCTAGTCATTTATCAGCAGCAGTTGAATTATGTCCATGTGATGGAAAAAGTTAAATATTTTTTTAATTAGGACACACAAACCTCCTGAAAGCTAGAATCAACAGTGGTAACCACTAGAAAAGCGCCAAGACAATGAAGCTCGATGTGTCCCGCAGAATGAATTCACCTGTCTTAGATCCTGCAACGAAATTGGCAAAAGGCTTGTCCCCATTATTTGACAGGACTAGCGAGCGGTACGTGCGGGAACTATGAGGTTTACCGCTACCGAACTATCCTCCTACTCATTGATCGAGCTCCTCTCTGTGAAAGAATGGTAGAGCTGTGTTTCATGAGTGCCATTTGTGTCATTAAATTTCGGTTGCATAGTGCAAACAGGATGTTTTAATTTATACTCGTTCAGAACAGTAGTTCCCGTGGCCACGTTTGATCGCATACTCGTTACCCTGTGCCAATTAACTAATAGTTACATACACGAGGTACAGTTATTGCAAGGCAACCGTTATTTCAGTTAAGTGTTTTACGTAAAATGTAGCAGCCGTGAGGTAACTGAACTTACCACTGCAATTAATTTGTAACCTTTGTGCAGTTCGGTTAGTTTTATGGTGCTTCATGGTCGTAACAGCTAAATGTTAACAAATGTTTTAATCTTTAAGCTTTTACAGAATGTCTATGAAGCAAAACCCCTAAAATCAATGTATAGAACGTTATTGAAGCAAAATATGATAAAAGTACTTAAAAAGCAGAAAGCATGAAGCTAAACATCATCGTCAGATGGTGTGATTTAGGCATAGATAAGAGTATGTTAAAGCATAATTTTATAGGCTCCAATAATCCCTACTAGTTAAGGGTAGGGGATTATTGGAAAAATAAGTAACCACCAAGTGTTGTTATAATATTAGAATATTACATAGGAATATGGGATTCTCGATGACGGAGCCTCGTTTCGCAGGGTTCCTATTAAGTCTGCAAGGTTTACACAAATAGAACCACGGTATGCCCTTGACGTCGACCGTCTTCCTATTGTTAGGTAAAGCACAAAAAAAAAGTTTAATTTAAACCAAATAGTAAATAGTTTAAACCAAAATTTAGATAATTGTCTGTTAGTTCAATCAACCCGCACCTGTCCGTGTCAGGGTATCCCTGGTTCTAAGCTAGACTGTTTGCAAACGTGGCGTGATACGTATTACGTTTGAAAAATGACGATAAGATCAGAAAGGCTTGCTTATTATGATAATTGAGCATTTCATAGATATTTCGAATACGCTATAATAGTTAATACGCTTGACCCCACGGTTGACTCTACGCTCTCTAGCCAGCATGCCAAAGACTACGCCCAAAACGCGATGAAACGTATTAAAAAAAAAGATGCAACGCTAGCCGCTACGCTAGATTCCACACTAAACGTTGGCCGGATTTCGCAGACACGAATTCATTGCACTATGGATTACAATTTTAACAAAATATTGTGTAAACATGGATTTTGTAAGTTAAAATACAACTGTTCTGATTTCAAAAGACAGTTTCAAATAACTGACACCACGAGTTTGTCATTTTCACAATATTATAAAGAGGCTGGTATTGTGTGTCTGAGAAGTTTATCGTAAAGATTAGTAAATATGTGTAAACACAAAGCGGCCTTAGGCACCCTGCATCCGAGTAACAACATTAACACCAGTGCACAGTGGGTCGCTCGTGTTACGAATATCTGGGTCATGCTGCAGTCTCGCATTGTTCAATCAATATGTTGACAATGCTTATATAGGCTATTCAGATACTCCTATTACAGCGACAGTGCATTCATTATGTGAATTATGAATTGTATCCAGGCATTTTTCCTGTCTAAAGGGAAAATTTTTAATTCGTTAAACAACATTTTCATCACATTGTTCTGTTTTTATTTATGCATGTGATGCTATCATGTTTATATTCTTACCTAATTATAGATCAAAATTAATTGGGAGAGTCACATGACAATATTTAACACAGAATATCAGGAATGGGGGAACCATTCGCAGACCAACCATAGTTGCCGACATTAGCAAGTTGTAGTGGTAGTGGCAGGCCACATAGCACGCAGAACTGATAGGACTTTAAGGTTCTCGAATACCACGGAGACCACGCGCTGGCAAGCGCAGCGTAGAACGTCTCCTACAACGTTGACAGACGATCTGACGAAGACCACAGGATCGCGCTTGATGCCAGCCGCATCCAATCAGTCTTATTGGACATCTAAGGGGAGGCCTTTGTTCAGCAGTCCGGATTTTCTAGGGCTGATATAATGATGGTGACTATCAACTTGTTATTGATACTTTTTAGTTTGTAATAACGAGATAAAATGAATACCATAAGATTCAAAATTGTGGCTTTCAGGAAAGTTTTTCACAATAGTGCAGCAGACAGAACAAGTAATTTTATGAATTTTATCTCCATCGTGGCAAAGTTCAAACTGTGTTATAGGTAAATTATTTGAACCAATTTACAACGAACAATGCATGCATTGTTTCCCGAGACAAGATTTATTTGCAGACCGCTTTCACTGAGAAACGGACTTTCTTTTACGTTGGCGATTTGAAAACAAACTTGATCTATATCGGGAAGCTTTTGTTAATGTTTCCAGCCGTTCTCACATGTTATATAAGACAACTTACATACGTCGCACATACGCCTCCGTTCAACACGCACCTTTTATGACCACGTTTTCCTCAATTGTACATTCGGAACCACTTATACTATGTTATCCACAAAGAATGTCTTTAATTGATATATTTTATATTCCCTTAAGTCTAATGGGGCCCTCGACTCGACATCTCCTCTTCCACCAAGTTAGGGAAAATTCTTCGTTTATTATTCACAGTAAATTATTCGACTTCTACATTTTTTCCCCAGTGGAGCTCTCAAGCCCTTTTATTTATTCAATACGACTTATTTAAGTCCAATAATTCCTACACACTCGTAAAAATGGGCCTTGGGAAAGAAAAGTCTCGTTCTTTAATTAAATTACTTTTATTGTTTTGTACGGGAACTGTTCCGAAGATATAGGGTAAATCCGGGATAGATGCCACAGCTGGATAGGTGCCCCATTTCCTAAAAACCTAACTTCGCGAAATCGCAACACAGCGGTAATAGTCTAAAATCAGAGCGTGTGCGCCCAATACTAAGTGCCCCGAAGATCACCGCGCGGGATTGACATGTTTAGCTCGTGCGTGCGATTATCTCCGCGACGAATACGACGAATGCTTCAAAGTTTCAAACGTAAGTATTTACTGTTACGTATCTTTTTTATGTAATAATAAATTCTGTTCAATTTTTTTTTATACGTTTATTGTTTAATTAACTATATATCTACATATTCATAATTGCCCTTTTGTATTTAGTTAAGTCAAAAAATAAAAGGGCATCTATCCATACCAAAAAGGATAGTCGCCCCAATTTTTCGCAGTATAGGTGCCCTTAGGGGCATCTATCCCCCATATATGTCATGACAGAATATTTTTATAATTACTATTTTTATTTTTATATCACTCTTAATGAGTTTTCATATAGACCTCTACTGATAGTTTGTAATGTTCTTTGGGGCTGTATAAAACCATAGTATTGAAAGTGTATTTAAAGTATTATGTTGTTGTATATTATAATGTGTAATTTTATTTGTTTCTACTAATCACAGGTGAACCATGCCACGAATATATAAAAGAAAGGAAGGAGTACGACCTCGAATAGTTTCTTGGACTGCAGAGGCATTACAAAACGCTTTCGATGAAATGGATAAGAATACCATGGGGATAAACGAAATATCCCGACAATTTGGAATTCCGTCGTTCGTTTAGTTTTTAAGAATACCATTAAAACAATTACCTAAATAGTAAAAATAAAACATATTAAAACTATGTATTATACTTATTTCAATCTATATGGCGTCAATCCTACATCACAGGCAACTATCCTCCTCAGCATTTTCATACTGAGGCACCTATCCATATTGGCAGGCATCTATCCTCAAAAACATAGGTTTGCAAAAACTCAATTTATGTTTATTGTTAAATTAACAAAAACGAGTCGTATTGCTAGTACAAAGATCAAACATTTAACATTCATGGAAATACTTCATGAAAAACGTACAGTTTGAAAAAAAGAAAGCCTTTTCAAAAAGTGGGGCAACTATCCCGGTTTTACCCTATTCGTCGTATCCCTCACCTTTGTGTTCCGGAGTCTCCCTACTGCCGAATCACTAAACGTTATCTATCACTTAGATATTCACTCGCGTTAATTTATGTGGTTACTTCCTCGGCATCTTACTTTCATTAATTAGAAGAATGCTCCTGTTAATTCTGCTAAAAGGTCTCGATCGTTCGCAAAACTTCTTACAAGCATTCCGCATCTCGTCTTGCGTTCCGCAGAACTTATAGTAGAGGATTCTTGCAATAAGTCGTTCGGTTCTAGAAGTTCCTTTCTTTGTCTTTGGTTTCGTCGTTAATGCATTTGCTAATAAACATAGACAAGATGTATCAGGAACTGAAACTAACAACATTCAGAAAGTTTATCTAGGTTGCTTTCACGTTCCTCGTTTTGCATTTCAGACAATACAGGCGGTAAGTGTGCCGGCTTCTATATAATATTCATGTTATATATTTCGGAAGCATGTTTGTTACAAAAACAATCTCTGCCATTCTGTCTCGTGTAGAGTAGTTTACATGTAAAATTCGAACTAGCTGGCAGCGCCCTCACATATTGAAGGGGGCCACCCTGGCGCGCATCCCTCTATGTGGCAACACTCGTCTTTGAAATACGCCTTTTGATGTCTGCTTTTCGAGCGACACAATGCCACTGTTTACCTTCGCTCCTGAAACAACTTTGCTTCTCCGTCAATAATGGACTTTTTAACGAGATGCTTAAAAGTAACTGGACAGATCAGTTGGTCTACCTAACATTGAATGATTTTTCTGTGCGTAGCTGTCTTAATTGCTGGTTCACTATCGTTAGCAGAATATTTACTCGTGAAAGTTATTTATTTGTTATGAAACCCATCAAATAAATAATTATATTTGAGGACACATTATGTAGCACTCATTTATTCAACGAGATCTAAGTGTGTAACAATGAAACTTACAAACTTGATGAATTCAGAAACCCACAGCGATGCTGACTGCGTAAACAGAGCCACTATCGCCAGTCAAACCGGCTAGTTCGCCGTCCTCACAGTAATCGAGCCATAAAAAACTTTTACTATCGCAGTTTACGTGCCGCCTTTGAAACAAATGACCTACTTTATGACCGAGCAGTAGGCTTATTCTCAAAAGAAATGTAATCTCTACAGAAGTAGGTGTCTACCTAATATTAACTTTGCTCTCAGTCCAGCTCTCACTCAAGAAGACGTGTTGATAAACTATTCAGACGTTTTTATCGCCTTCAGAAAATTAAATTTCCTTTTTATCGAAACGACGAACCAGTGGACTAGGAAACTTGTTCTTGTGCGAAGGCAAATAAGTTTTTCAGTCGGCAACGGCGGTTCACAATCAGATAAAGAGTCGGCGACTTGCAGCTACGTTTCGAAATACCTGATATCATCTGTTAAAGGATTTTACCAATTTCAGTTTCGTGCAAATATTTAAGATTAAAACATCACAGGGTCTTTAAAATCTCATTAGAGTCACAATCCGCTCTTGAATGTTAGCTATTTCCTACTTTACCACGAAGCATATTGAAAAAACGAAATAATTGAGGTTGGTCTCAATTTTTCTTGAAGAGTCTTGAAATTATTTGTAAAACAGCGTCAGTTATTTCAGCAGTGTTGACACGAGCCGCAATCAGATTGTGGGAGAAGGCGCCGCGGTCCGCCGCACAGTGGTCCGAAAATCGAGCTCCATACTCATAGAAACTTAAAGTGAGGAATTAAAAAAATAAAAATTGTAATGGCTCTGGTATACCTCCCTTGACAACATATTAAAGTATGGATGGTATAAGTTACACTAGGCATGAGAAAAAAAATATTTTTGTTTTTTTTGTATGGGAGAAAACACTAAAAGTACGTTTTCTCGAAACTTAATAGAACTGTTAGGCTGGTGGTCACACGAGCTATAGTCCCATACACGGCGATCAAGATGACATACAATTCATGTACCGTTAGGCGCCGCTCCGCACGTTATAAATTTTTGAAATTTTGAATTTTCGACATGTGATTTTTCAAGTTTTTGGCTTGCTTAAATGACGTTGCCAGTCGATTTATTTTTATTATTATACGATTAAGCCTGCGAATGACTATTAAGATGAAAATAGTTTAAAAAAATGATTGTACAAGTTTTTTTACGCATTCTAAGAACTAACTCATAACTAATTATTTCATCTAAGAACTTCTCCAACTTTTTCATTCCCGAAGGAGTATCTTTACTTATATCACATGTCTGCTCTGCTTTACAACATGGCGTCCCATAATAATCCAATAGAAGGCTGCAGTGCTTCAATCTCAGCCTCAATCAAAGCCTGTTCTTCCACGGTGTTTCTTGTTTTCGTTTGAAAACTTAAAATAAGTAGGTCTGTAAAACATGGTGGAACATATTAAAAAAAAGTATGAGACACGGCTTCAAGAGAACATCAAATGGCCTGAGATCGTGAGGGTAAAAATGACTACTTCTGTAGTGTCGCAAAGTAGAGCAGTAACCATGTTCCAGTTCTGACTTTGTTGTAAATGAGGGTGCATCAACATCCTACACACCGGAGACATGCAAAGTTGGAACATCAACACCAGTTGTGACGCCGAGAAAACCATTCGTGGAGCTAAGCCCGCTATAGCAAAGAAGGAGAGTGGAAGAGCTCCAAACGCATAGCACTGAAAGCCTTGCTCATGCAACTGGTTTGAAAGCACAAAACAAGAATGTGCCTAGCAGATATCATACTGGTAACGGAGAATCCCGAAGACTTGATTGACACAGCTTTAGGTATTTTGACCTTATTGAAGCTATCATTAGCATTGAGTGCGTTACAACATGGCTTACCATAATAGAAGGCTGCAGTGCTTCAATCTCAGCCTCAAACAGAGCCAGCCCTTTACGATGTTTAACTTGCTTTCGTTTGTAAACCTTAAATGAATAGATCTGGGTGGGATTTGGGTTCTCCCATACTTTTTCATCGCCACAAACTAAACGCAGAGACACAAAAGAACACATAAAAATACTGCAATCGTCTTCGTCTTCCATAGTTTGCTTATACAAGCTTTGCCCTGAAGCACCATCAAACCCCATTTGCATATATCAACTCTTTGCCATCCAGTGAAGATTGCACACGGGTCAACTTTCCAAGCCTAGCCACAGTTATGTCCAAAACTGCTTGGAGCTTTACTTTAACCTCTCTTTCCGTGATGTCTATGGTATCTTTTGGGGGTTAGCAGTTCTTCGCTTCAGGGATGGCAGTACAAGGATACAATGGTATTCCTTCTTCTTTTGCACAAGATCTTAATGTTATAATATACTGTCACTTCTCTTTAGAAGTGGCTAGTGAGGCTTTCCTCAATGAGGTCAAAATACCTAAAGCTGTGTCAGCCAAGTTTTCGGGATTCTCCGTTACCAGTATGATATCTGCTAGGCACATTCTTGTTTTGTGCTTTCAAACCAGTTGCATGAGCAAGGCTTTCAGTGCTATGCGTTTGGAGCTCTTCCACTCTCCTTCTTTGCTATAGCGGGCTTAGCTCCACGAATGGTTTTCTCGGCGTCACAACTGGTGTTGATGTTCCAACTTTGCATGTCTCCGGTGTGTAGGATGTGATGCACCCTCATTTACACAAAGTCAGAACTGGAACATGGTTACTGCTCTACTTTGCGACACTACAGAAGTAGTCATTTTTACCCTCACGATCTCAGGCCATTTGATGTTCTCTTGAAGCCGTGTCTCATACTTTTTTTAATATGTTCCACCATGTTTTACAGACCTACTTTTTTAAGTTTTCAAACGAAAACAAGAAACACCGTGGAAGAACAGGCTTTGATTGAGGCTGAGATTGAAGCACTGCAGCCTTCTATTGGATTATTATGGGTCGCCATGTTGTAAAGCAGAGCAGACACGTGATATAAGTAAAGATACTCCTTCGGGAATGAAAAAGTTGGAGAAGTTCTTAGATGAAATAATTAGTTATGAGTTAGTTCTTAGAATGCGTAAAAAAACTTGTACAATCATTTTTTAAACTATTTTCATCTTAATAGTCATTCGCAGGCTTAATCGTATAATAATAAAAATAAATCGACTGGCAACGTCATTTAAAAGCCAAAAACTTGAAAAATCACATGTCGAAAATTCAAAATTTCAAAAATTTATAACGTGCGGAGCGGCGCCTAACGGCAACATGAATTGTATGTCATCTTGATCGCCGTGTATGGGACTATAGCTCGTGTGACCACCAGCCTAACAGTTCTATTAAGTTTCGAGAAAACGTACTTTTAGTGTTTTCTCCCATACAAAAAAAAACAAAAACTTTTTTTCTCAACTATACCATCCATACTTTAATATGTTGTCAAGGGAGGTATACCAGAGCCATTACAATTTTTATTTTTTGAATTCCTCACTTTAAGTTTCTATGAGTATGGAGCTCGATTTTCGGACCACTGTGCGCCGCCTCGATAAGAGGCTCACCGCGCCTCGTGAATATTGTTCATTGTTACATTTTATAAACGATGCACTTTATGCAACCGCTGCCACTGCTACCAACTGCGAGTATAATGAAAATAAAATAGACGCTAGTGTTGTCACGAAAATTTACAAAACATACCTTGATAATGAGAAGCGAGGGACCCGTTTTATTGTTGCTGTGTTTTAATTGCACATTAAATCCATGCGAAGTTTAGACAATATGTTTTTAATTCATTTTCTTTGTGTTTGATAGTTAGATATGTTTTAAGTTCATCTACTTAAGTTGTGTACTTATGTCATGAGTACGGTACAGAATCGGGCATGTAAGCCTCCTGTAAGGGTACAAATAAAGCACATGATAATAATCCGCTCATTATATAATTGCTGCATTCAATCACGTATTGATTTGTGAAGCTCGAAATTAATCCTATTAGGCTTGCCTATTAATTAATAAACAACTGCTCCCTGTCATGCAATTAGTTCAATTAGTGGTAATAGCTTCTTGCAATCATTATTGGATTAAAAATAAAGTAACATTTTGCGTAAACGCATTTAGAAAAGCCCTGTACACTGTCGTCAGACTTCTTAGTTCGATCTGTTTTATTGAAGCCTCGAATTTCGTATTGTGACTAAGTAGTATAGGTTCTAAAAATCAGTAATTGTATAAGTATAGTATATAGGTTCCTATGTGTGTTTGATAGTTTAAATCTAATATCTTCACTGAAAAAAAAAATCGGTAATACCAACCGATTTTTCGGTAATATTCACCGTTTTGGACAGTAAAAATAGAGCCTATTGTCCAAAGCAGTAAAAGTAACTGAAAAAAAACAGTTGAGTTATAACAGTAGATTTTACTGTGCATCTGCTACTGTTTTCTGGTCGGTTATTTTTACTGTTTGTAAGACAGTAATAATGAAATTCAGATAACTGAACTATGATAGTACCTATTACTGTCATACGACTAAGCAAACAGTTGATTTTACTGTGCATGCACAGTAGCGGGTAATGAATTTCACAGTAACAAGTAATGTGAAGGACAGTACTTTTTAATGTGCATGCACAGTAGGGGGTAATGATTTTCACAGTAACAGGTAATGTGACGGACGTTACTGTTTAATGTGCAAGCACAGTAGGGGGTAATGATTTTCACAGTAACAGGTAATGTGACGGACGTTATTTTTAATGTGCAAGCACAGTAGGGGGTAATGGTTTTCACAGTAACAGGTAATGTAAAAAACAGTACTTTATAATGTGAATGCACAGTAGGAGGTAATGATTTTCACAGTAACAGGTAATGTAAACGACAGTACTTTTTAAAGTGCATGCACAGTAGGGGTAATGGTTTTCACAGTAACAGGTAATGTGAAGGACAGTACTTTTTAATGTGCATACTCAGTAGCGGGTAATGATTTTCACAGTAACAGGTAATGTAAAAAACAGTACTATTTAATGTGCATGCTCAGTAGCGGGTAATGATTTTCACAGTAACAGGTAATGTAAAAAACAGTACTTATTAATGTGCATGCTCAGTAGGAGGTAATGATTTTCACAGTAACAGGTAATGTAAAAAACAGTACTTTTAATGTGCATGCTCAGTAGGAGGTAATGATTTTCACAGTAACAGGTAATGTGAAGGACAGTACTTTTTAATGTGCATGCACAGTAGAGGGTAATGGTTTTCACAGTAACAGGTAATGTGAAGGACAGTACTTTTTAATGAGCATGCTCAGTAGCGGGTAATGATTTTCACAGTAACAGGTAATGTAAAAAACAGTACTTATTAATGTGCATGCTCAGTAGGAGGTAATGATTTTCACAGTAACAGGTAATGTGAAGGACAGTACTTTTTAATGTGCATGCACAGTAGGAGGTAATGATTTTCACAGTAACAGGTAATGTGAAGGACAGTACTTTTTAATGTGCATGCACAGTAGGAGGTAATGATTTTCACAGTAACAGGTAATGTGAAGGACAGTACTTTTTAATGTGCATGCACAGTAGGAGGTAATGATTTTCACAGTAACAGGTAATGTGAAGGACAGTACTTATTAATGTGCATGCTCAGTAGGAGGTAATGATTTTCACAGTAACAGGTAATGTGAAGGACAGTACTTTTTAATGTGCATGCACAGTAGGAGGTAATGATTTTCACAGTAACAGGTAATGTGAAGGACAGTACTTTTTAATGTGCATGCACAGTAGGGGGTAATGATTTTCACAGTAACAGGTAATGTGAAGGACAGTACTTTTTAATGTGCATGCACAGTAGGGGTAATGATTTTCACAGTAACAGGTAATGTGAAGGACAGTACTTTTTAATGTGCATGCACAGTAAGGGGTAATGATTTTCACAGTAACAGGTAATGTGAAGGACAGTACTTTTTAATGTACATGCACAGTAAAAAGTACTATTATTCACGTTACTTGTAACTGGGCAATAACCGTACCCGTAACTGAGCATACACAAAAAATATTATACTTCACATTACCTGTAACTGTACAGGTACAGTAACTAGTATTGTACGTGTACAGTAATAGGTGGCGTGAAATAAAAAATACTTTTTTTTGAGACATTTATTTATTAAGAGATTTAGTGTATGAACAGACACACCTTATATGCACATAGTCAATTCAGTCCAAAATTTAAGTACAATATTTATAATTAAGTACAAAACAAAATAATATCTAAAATATTTAGAATTAAGTTAATTAAAACAGGTTGAGGCAAGGGCAATTGCTACTGAACTTAGTCTGAAAATAATCATCTTTTAAACTACTAAAATTCTTATATTTACTCTTTTTTTATAAATTGAATACAAACCAAAAAATTATACACTTAGATAATTTAAAGGTAAATTAATATATTAGGTCTATCTATTCATACACGTAACTAATGCGGTCATTGTACTTCGTGTACAGTAATAGGTGGCGTCGCGAAATAAATCAAATATTTTTTTGAGACATTTATTTTTAAGAGATTTAGTGTATGAACAGACACACCTTATATGCACATAGTCAATTCAGTCCAAAATTTAAGTACAATATTTATAATTAAGTACAAAATTTAAAATAATATCTAAAATATTTAGAATTAAGTTAATTAAAACAAGGTTTGAGGCAAGGGCAATTGCTACTGATCTCCTTAGTCTGAAAATGCGGGCATCTTTTAAACTACTAAAATTCTTATATTTACTCGACGGCGCGTTTATAAATTGAATACAAGCGTCAAAAATTTAACTTAGATAAGGGCCAAAGGTAAATTAATCGCGGGATTATTCTAATCGTATTCATACACGAAGTCAGTAGAAGTCTGACAGTCCCTCCCGCCTGCCCGGGGTTGGACTTCTTAATGGGTCATTGTACTCATTATTATGAACAACTTTTACTATGCAAAAACCCAGAATCGCGAAAAAAAATCAACTGTTCCCTATTCAATATGTGCGCTTTAATGGGTCGTCAAAATTATGGAACAGCTGATTTTTTTTATGCGATTCAGGCTTTGGTCCCACAGTAAAAGTTCAAAAAAAATCAATGACCCCTTAAGAGATTTCGTGTATGAACAGACAGACCTTATATGCACATAGTCAGTTCAGTCCAAAATTTAAGTACAATACCCAAACAATATAATATCTAAAATTTTTAGAATTAAGTAAATTAAAACAAGGTTCGAGGCAAGGGTAATTGCTACTGAACTTAGTCTGAAAATAATCATCTCAAATTCTTATATTTACTCTTTTATAAATTGAATACAAACCAAAATATTAACACTTATCATTATGAACAACTTTATTTATGTACCTTTAAATTATCTAAGTGTAAATATTTTGGTTACAATACAACAGAGTGACCTTATACATATACCAAGACCTTATACATGTACCTTATTATATACATTTATACAGATAGACCTTATACATTTACCAAGTCTGTGCGTGCTCCGTGAAATATCCGCTTGTGTACGTTACTAAATATAAAAGAAAAGGAACCAATATGGAATCTTGTTTAAAGGAGTGGGGCTTTGAGAAATATCTCGACATATACATGTACCTTATACATATACAGATAGACCTTATACATTTACCAAGTCTGTGCGTGCTCCGTGAAATATCCGCTTGTGTACGTTACTAAATATAAAAGAAAAGGAACCAATATGGAATCTTGTTTAAAGGAGTGGGGCTTTGAGAAATATCTCGACATATACATGTACCTTATACATATACAGATAGACCTTATACATTTACCAAGTCTGTGCGTGCTCCGTGAAATATCCGCTTGTGTACGTTATTAATTTATAAGAAAAGGAACCAATATGGAATCTTGTTTAAAGGAGTGGGGCTTTGAGAATATCTCGACATATATTACTTGGATAAAAGAAATAAGTAAGTTTAAATAATTACCAGCACACATAATTTGTGTACATAGGTTCATTTCATGCGTCAAATCAGTAAATCAGTTTGTGAAACCATATTAAATATCGACAATAAGTAGGTATTATAATTATTATATTTTTTTCACAAACTGATTTACTGATCCACTCCGCTCCCCTGGTTGACCGGACTAGTACAAAATGTTGGTGTCAGTAGTTCGGTTGATAAAAAGCATCGAACTAACGATACTCTTTTGTGGCAGTAGTTCAGTTTGTAATGAAATGGCTGGACTGGAATGGAATGGAGTGGAGTCGAGTGGAGTGGAGTAGAGCGGAGTGGAGTGGAGTGGAGGGGAGCGGAGTGGGGTGGAGTGGGGGACGTGGAGTGGGGTGGAGTGGAGTGGGGTGGAGTGGAGTGGGGTGGAGTGGAGTAGTGGGGAGCGGAGTGGAGTAGAGGGGAGCGGAGTGGAGTAGAGGGGAGCGGAGTGGAGTTGAGCGGAGTGGAGTAGAGAGGAGCGGAGTAGAGGGGAGTGGAGTGGAGCGGTGTGGAGTCTTATTCAGTCTTGTCCTGTCTTGTCCAGTTTTGTCCAGTCTTGTCCAGTCTTATCCAGTCTTGTCCAGTCTTATTCAGTCTTGTCCAGTCTTGTCCAGTCTTGTCCAGTCTTGTCCAGTCATGTCCAGTCTTTTCCTGTCTTGTCCAGTTTTGTCCAGTCTTGTCCAGTCTTATCCAGTCTTGTCCAGTCTTATTCAGTCTTGTCCAGTCTTGTACAGTCTTATCCAGTCTTGTCCAGTCTTATTCAGTCTTGTCCAGTCTTGTCCAGTTTTATCCAGTTTTATCCAGTTTTGTCCAGTCTTGTCCAGTCTTATCCAGTCTTGTCCAGTCTTGTCCAGGATTGCCCAGTCTTGTCCAGTCTTGTCCTGTCTTGTCCAGTTTTGTCCAGTCTTGTCCAGTCCTATCCAGTCTTATCCAGTCTTGTCCAGTCTTATTCAGTCTTGTCCAGTCTTGTCCAGTCTTATCCAGTCTTGTCCGATCTTGTCCAGTCTTGTCCAGTCTTGTCCAGTCTTGTCCAGTCTTGTCCAGTCTTGTCCAGTCTTGTCCAGTCTTGTCCAGTCTTGTCCAGTCTTGTCCAGTCTTGTCCCTTGTCCAGTCCACTCCACCCCTCTCCACTCCACTCCCCTCTACTCTACTCCACTCCGCTCAACTCCACTCCGATCCTCTCTACTCCACTCCGCTCCCCTCTACTCCACTCCGCTCCCCTCTACTCCACTCCGCCCCAGTCCACTCCACCCCACTCCGCTCCACTCCACTCCGCGCCATTCCGCTCCGCTCCACTCCGCTCCGCTCCACTCCGCTCCGCTCCGCTCTACTCCACTCCGCTCCACTCCACTCCATTCCATTCCAGTCCAGCCATTTCATTACAAACCGAACTACCTACTGCCACAGAAGAGTATCGTTAGTTCAAATATAATTAATAGGAGGCCTTAATAATGTTTGGCATTTCATAAACAATATTGTCGACAATCACATAACTGGCTGAAATTTTTTTCAGAGGGCCTGCAACTATTATTATGAATGGCTGAATTGTTAACCCTAGATCTAAGTACTTTTCCTGGCGTGTTTTCTGCTGTTCTTGAAGCTCTTGCTCTTCTTCAATATAAAGGATGAAGTTTTCGCACAGTTCTACCGCTGACCTTTTCTTTTTCCTTATATAGTAGGTCCAAGCAAATGCGGAATTAGCAGAAGAACCGCAAGATTGCTCGTTTCAGGATCTGGGTCTGAAAAATAAATAATTTACATAAAGTACGAGTAATTAAAAAATATGTTCGAAAAATTGTTTTATTATTTTGTACTCGATTGACTCGAGACATCTCATATTCTAACTCTGATACCAAAATAGCTGGAGTAATAAAATGTATTTATGGTTACAAATACGAGTAGTTACTACCAATATAACAACTCGAAAAAACTGGAATTTGATATGGAGACAACTTAGACCTGTTGGATTGACACAAGCTACTTTTATTCCCGGTAAGCTCGATTAACACCGCGGGGTGCAGCTAGTCCAGTAGGTAATAAAATAAAAATTACACAAAAACAACTCACCGCAAGCGAGCTGTTTCAACTCTGCCAGGTATGTGTTCTTTCTTGAGATCTTGTCAATTGCCACAAGCAACTTTACTTTAAGCAGAGGGAATTTGTCATCGAATGAGGTTTCGTTTCTGGGTACCAAGCATGGAAGTCGGAAATTAGCTGAAACCAAAATACTGTGATAATAGGAACCTATGTTATTATTATATTAACATTTTTTAGTACCTATACTAATGCATAATTTTATGTAGGTCATGGCCCTCGTGGATCTTGATTAACTTTATCTTAATTTGTTTGGGCGATTTGGTTTAATGAGGTGACAAACATAAACAGACACAAACTTTTGCGTTTTTATTAATAATGTGATAATAATACATACCAAGGTATAGCCCCAAGAGCGTCGAATGCAGGGAAATTCCTGGATGTATGATACGTTTTCATTTGATAAAATGCGTTTTAGTCGTTCCTTATTAGTTTTATTCCATTTTTCTTCACATGAACTGTAATTATGAACATTGCTTTTTAGCCATTCTATCATTTCCTGAATCTCCTGGTTAGTGTCATCATCATTGTCAGCAGCAATCAAGTCATCGAAATGAGTTGTAGACCTGTCGCTAGATGAACTGGTAGAAGGTTTCGGTGTTAATGTTTTTTCAAGTGAACGACGTGCCCTTGGTTCAAAGACTTTGTTACGGCGATATTTTGCCTTTAAATTGGTAATGGCATCAAAGAGTCGACCGTGAGCTCGTCCCAATGACCCATTGGGTTTTGTATAATAAATGCTGCTATTCTCTTTTGGAAACACTTTCTCTGTAAGTAAAACAAGTAACATAATTAAAAAATGTGCGAAAATAGGAGTCGCTACTTATTATAATTATACTTATTGTCGATATTTTAATATGGTTTCACAAACTGATTTACTGATTTCACGCATGAAATGAACCTATGTACAATCGACAAAGTTGAATTATGACCCACCAGCTCATTTTCCTACAGATATTCAAATACAGTTAGGTCCACATTTGCGTAAACCTACATATCCATGGTAACGACTTTGATCTTTGTCAATTTGACGGATTCAAACGATTTATTGTCAAAATGGGTCATGATTCAACTTTGTCGATTGTACATAAATTATGTGTGCTGGTAATTATTTAAACTTACTTATTTCTTTTATCCAAGTAATATAATTATGTTTCGGCTGTTACGGGGGCCTTCGGATTTGCTCGAAGTGTGTAGCTATTTCTCGAACTAGTACCTTACGGTTATGTTCTCCCAATGGTTGTTGCCTTTCTTTTAGAAGCTGTGGGCCATCGGGAGTCTTTTCGAGCAGCGTTGTAAGACTCTGAAAACAGGGAAAATTGTTAATAAATGAGAGTATAGTCTTAGACTTACAAAAGACCTTATTAAGACCTAGTTTAGTCTTAGTTTAAGCTTAGTTCAGTTTTAGTTTTAGACCGCCTCATTGGCCTAGTGTTTAGTTTAGTTGATTTATTGATAACGCAGCTACCTAGTAATCAAATAAAATTATTAAAATTATATCCCAGTTGGGAGCTATGAGTTTGAAAGGCGATTCACCTAAAGCTCCGCCCAAACACGAAAACTATTAGGCTGATACAAGGCCCTCCCCTCACACGTCGATTTCGTGATTTTATTTTATTTTATTTATTTATTGGTTCACCAACAATTGTTCACACTGGTTTTAAACAAAGATCATCATGCAATAACTTATTTTTCATTAGTGCAACAATCACTTAAATGTACAATGCAATTAAAAATTTTGATTACATAAAGATAATAAACTATAAAAAACTTTTTGAAAAAAAGGGATCCGACTTTTAGAGACTTAAAGTTTTTTTTTATTTTCATTTACTATGGCCACCGACTTCCGAAAGAAAAGTTATTTTACAGTTTTTTTGTGTTCGGTTTTGAAGCCGGTTCTCTTTTTTTCAAAAAGTTTTTTATTTTTCCCTTTTTAGTTTAGATATTCAACAAAAATCTTCATACAATCGGCGTCTTTGAAAATCTACAATCCTAGTCAGCAACAAAAACGGATCTATGCGGGCAACTTTACAAGGTATCCATTTTTGTTATATACTATAACCTTCTCTAGAATGTAACGAACGCTTTTCTGAAAACCGCATCAATATCGGTTGAGCTAAACGCGAGATAATCGCGGACAAACATGCAATCGTCTCTTAAAATCTACAATCTAAGCAAGCAAAAATGGATCCACGTGGGCAACGTCACGGGATATCTATTAGTGTTATATACTAAAACCTTCTCCAGAATGTAATGAACACTTTCCTGAAAACCGCATCAAAATCCGTACAGCCAAACGCAAGATAATCGCCGACAAACATACATACATACAGGTCGAACTGAGAACCTACTTTTTTTTTGAAGTCGGTTAAAAATAAAAAATAAGTACATATATTAAATTGAACCAGAACTCAAAACTGGGTTGTTTTGAGCCATGAAACAATTAACAGTTACTATATGGCTTACAACAAAAACTATTTTGACGAATAATTCTAATTTTATAACTATCAGAACATTTCCCTCCACGCGACTCAATGAAAGGTCATTATTTGATAATTTCATGAAATTTGGCTTTCAGTTTGCTTAACCTGTCCAAGTGCAAATCGATTTCATCGCTAAAGTTATTAATGACCTTGCTCGCAAATGAAGAATTTGCACCTAAGACCGTTCTTCTCTGTGGGGGGCACAGAGGTGTTATCTGACTGCGAGGAAACCTGTAGGTGTACCTACGTCGTCTTTGAACGAAACGTTTCTATTGCTAGCCCTTTTTTCCTTGCGCAAAATGTTATAAACATGAGAGAGATAGACCAACTAATGCAGCTACACGAACCAAAACGGCTTCAAGCGTCGCTCTGCCGATTTTCCGCCATTTTCATGCCGCCGTTCGTGAGCGGCAATTGACGCCTAGGGGTCGAATAGTGATAATTGACAGATAACTTACATCGAGGGACATGGATTTGCATGACGATGAGGTGCTTGGTGACGATAATGCCGAACTTATTGGTGAATTTGTAAGTCCACCAATATTCTCTCCGTACACTTCCACAAGTTTTTCAAGATTTTCATAATTCTGTAAAAAAACATTTATGTTCACAAAAAATAGATGCCAAGGTATGCCTACATTTTTACGAGTATAGATGATTTATTGGTTGCTTACTTTACTACACTCAGTTACATCCGAATTTAGCTTGGAAGCATTCCACTTCAGAAGCGCTCTTTTGCTGGTAGCTCAGCTTCAGCTGGTATTAGCACCCGGATTTGCTCATCATCGAGCAAAGACAGCGCCTCTAAGTCATCTTCATGTTCTAAAATAACAAAGATTTATATCTAATTAAATTTAGGATCGCCTCTATTTGTGTGAACAGAGTTGACAACTCCTCAAAAGTTAGAGACACATTAGCTGCTGTTCTTTTTAAATGATATTTAGCTGCCTTTACGCCTGCCTCCAAGAGCCCACTAAAGTGCGGTGAAAACATCCAGGATAGGACACAGGTGGAACAATCCTCAAAAGTGTCTTCAATTAATGTTTGAATATCATTGATTCCTCAGTAGTAGCCCGCGAAATTCAAATTTTCATGTGTTTTTTGCAATTTGCTTATCAGTGACAAGTAGTAGCTTGATCAAAATATGATCCGCGACAATAACAAGTATAACTTTACATTATAAGAATGATCAAAACATTCGCTGCATTCGCTTTCATAAAGATTTGGTCAAAGTTGGTAAAAAATACGAAAACTAACTCATTTTGACCAAATCTTTGTGAAAGTGAATGGAGCGAATGTTATGATCATTCTTATATATAAAGTTATACTTGTTTTTGTCGCGAAACATATTTTGAACAAGTTACAAGTTACAGTTGTACTCAGGGTTGGCATGATTAAAACAAGTTGTTTTAAAACACATGTTTAAAACAGTGTTTTAAACAGTTTGAAATTAAACAGTGTTTTTTTTTTTTGTGTTGGATTTAAAACTACTTTTCATGGCGCTTATTAACCTTATGAACTAAAAAATGAGTTTCTATTACAATTCTATGAATAATGACTGTGTCGTAGGTGCATTTACAAACGCGCCCGCCCCGCCAACATTATTTTTATGATAAGTAAGTATGTACTCGTATTTCATTCAATCAAACAAATATCTAAGTACCAGGATTTGTAACAATTTTAATTAATAGACAACATTGGTCACATAAAAAATTAAACGTAAACTTCTCCCCTATTTTTTAGACATCAAGTACCGAACACGGTCGGTGTTTCGTTTGCGGTAACTCCCCGCGGCGAGGGGACTGAACAATGAACAATTCTATGGAAAGTCCCTACTTTGGGCGACCCCAATATAAAATCAACAGTACAAATTACTTACCAGATGAATGTAACATACAAATAAATGTTATCTATTGATCGTTTTTTGTAAATATTTAATTAATTATGGCGAGTTTATAAAGATCTAGTCTAAACAAGAAACATAGTCGATATAATTTGAAATTATGTACTAAAAAAAAAAAAAAACACTTGTTTAAAACATTTTGAACTGTTTGTTTTATATAATTAAAAAAAAAAAAACTGTTTTTTTTCCAACCCTGGTTGTACTACTTGTCACTGATAAGCAAATTGCAAAAAAATAAATATTTAAAAAAACAAAAAACGCGACTGCGTAAAAAAAACTAAAAAGAAAGAAACAAGCCCAGTAGTTTAGAATTCACTCATTCACACTCACAGTCGGGGCCCCTTGGGAAGATTTCATTGGTATAATTTGAATGGGCCTCGATAAATTTATGCAGCTGCCATCTTGGATTTACATTTTGACTGCACCATCGGTTTCAACACCCTCGAAAACCATGAAAACGACACCCATGACGAAAACCTCGATATTTTTTGCAGCCGCCATCTTGGATTTACATTTTGACTGCACCATCGGTTTCAACTTCCTCGAAAACCATGAAAACGAGACCCATGACGAAAACCTCGATATTTTTTGCAGCCGCCATCTTGGATTTACATTTTGACTGCACCATCGGTTTAAACACCCTGGAAAACCATGAAAACGACACCCATAACGAAAACCTCGATATTTTTTCATTAAGGATTCATTATTATTATTATTTATTTACAAAAAACCTGTATACACTCAACAAAAATAATCGTCGCGACACCACACTGTTCAATGCGAAATAGAAATGAAAATATCTGGCTTGCTTTCTATAAGAGAGAGAGAGACAGACAGAGAAACATGCGACGCCGCACAGCTTACAATAGCTTACTATAGCAAAAAGTGTCGTGACAACTTTTCGTAAGAATTTTTTCCGTCTAGCCCCCTTTCACAACGCGCGATAAGGAACTTCGTTCCAAAAGTTTTAGTTCGGAACCCTTTGCACGTGAGTTCGACTCGCACTTGGCCAGTTTCATGTACCCAGTGACACTCTCACGTTTAAGACGAATCTAACGACACCTCTCAAGTTAAAATCCATCAAGCCGTCTAAGCTGCAGAACAACACAAAGAAACATACATACATACATACCCTCGAAAAACATAACCCTCCTGGCGCAGTCGGGTAAAAACACATAAATTTGAATTTCGCGGGCTTCTGTCTAAATAATTCTTGGCAATTTTCTAACCGTGTACCTCTTTTAAATTTATGGTACTAAGAGAAGATTCTAGGTTTTTCATTTCCTGTACCTACATACCGAATCATCTGATATTACCGCGTTTCCTAATTACTTAGTTCACTAAACTTGCACGTATCCTTGTTCATGATTGCCATAAATATACTACACTAACCGAGCACAAACAATGAAATAAGTAGTTAGTTTAGTAAATGTGCATCAAACCAAACGCCCGGTAGGCGTCACTCCAGTCACAACTCACAGCTCGCAGCCACGCGTTGAGACGGCAGGCACGCCGCAGAGCTCACGGGCACCACAAAATGGCCGCCGCGCGCCGCGCCGCAGTGCCCGAGTAGCCACGTGGTCGCTGGGAGGCAGCGCGCAGACGCAGCCCGCCGATTTCATGGAATTGTTCGGAAAATCTATTCACGTGCAATGCTTTAAGCTTTGTTATTGGTGCAAAAAACATGGATTAGGGGGATTTAGTACCGAAATTTAAACACTAGATATTATTAAACTGAGAGTATAGTTATGTGCCTACACAGCGAATGCAGTTGCACGGTTATATTACATAAGTATAACCCATGCGGGCATGCGGGACCTATAATTTCATTGTATGGTTGCCTTAAACACTCCCAATACCTATTAGTTAGTAATTAGAACCAATATAATATTTTGACACACGACCCAGAGAATTTTAATTTACCACAATGCAATTGTGTTAGTTATTAGCTGCTCATAACCTTGAGGATGCAATATTATACCTACCAAAACACACAAACAAAAGCGGCGAACATTGGGGACAACATAGGTACATACATATTATACATATTATGAAACAACAAACGCATTAATACATACAACACAGGTTATTTATTATTACCATACATAATTAAACTCTTTTAGACGTGAATGGACTCCAACAAGCCATGTCATGGCCCTAAATTGGTAAGGAACGTACGCTGCAAAGCAAGTAGGTACTTATCTAAGTTACTTACCAATGTCGAGATATTTCTCAAAACACCACCATAGTTTCCGATTCCATATTGGTTCCTTTTTTTTAATTCACTTCACAAACATACTTGGTGGGTTTTGTCAAGCCATGCAAAACACGGCTACACCGCACAGCCGACGAACCACGAACTGACAACTGGACACGGCGGCGGCGCGCGCGCGCGTCAGAAACGAAACTAAACTTTCGTTGTGAAGCGCTAGGGATGGGTAAACTAAACATTATCGATTTTATAATTGTAAGGGCAAGGTAACCGAATTCAAATTCCTGTTGCGAGATATCTAGTTAAAATTCGAGTCCAATAGGTCCACAATGTGAGTTTAGGTGGTAAACATGTAGGCTTAATAGCTAAGAACAATTTATGGATAGCTCGCCGTCCGACCAAGGACCAAGCCCGGGTCGGTGGCGCGTCGTGTCGTGTTTCGCACGTGCCTTCTGGAAGTTGTCAGCAAACTGACGGGGCCAAATGCCTGCTGGGGTCGCGGGTTTTTCTTAACACAGGATACCGTGGCCCCGGAACGTAAAGGGCATCCGAAGGAACACGGGTGGATTTTAGTCAGTAAGAGTCTGACAGTCCCTTCCGCCCCACCCAGGGCGGGAGGACTCATTTGATGATTTTACCACCTAAAAAAAAAAGCATCTAGACACACGACCACTATTTAAAAAAAAACGTGTTCAAGTTTTGGGAACCATAGCATTGCCGTGAAAATAGGTACCTACCTAAATTAATAGTTGTCAAGAATGTCTTATTATCTTAATTGACATCGAAACTTGAGACGAGGAGGGCTACATCCCTAAATCATGATACAACAAACAACGTGCGTTCGCCCAGGGGGGCGCCCGCGTCCCGCGCGCTCGCTTAATCACGTTAGAGACAGTTATTTTAAATGTTTTGCTAGGTTAAGAGCGCTCAAGGTCAAGAGTGCTAATAAATGTATTAAACATGGCGAAAGGCCATAAAAATACTTTTCTTTTGTTTAGGTACTTTAGTTAGGCAGAGATGCAAAATTGCTTTTGTTAAAGAGTAGGGTCTGATATATGTACCTATTTAACCTATTGGTATTTGAATGGTATGTACTAACCTAACAGTCTGATAATCTGGAGTACTTAGATGCATCGGGTAGGTAGATAGGTAATATGAGTGCTCCGCCTTTACCCGCGCTCACTTTTGAGTTAGGTAAATCAGGTATTATCAATTCGTCGCGTACCTACCTACAGCTCGACATAAAAATGTAGAAAACCGGAAGTCGCCACTGTCTTCGCGCTACCAGCACTTTGAATGATTTTATTTCATTTTTTTTCACTTATTACGTTAGTTTTATGGCACAATAATAAATCTAACAAACCTGCGGTCTTTGTTTACATCAAATATCAAAGATTTTAAAACGCTGTCAGAAATAAAAATTTTAGTTCCGTTTCAATCCGTTCTGGCCAAGCTGTATATTTATATATTTTTTTTATGTTTGTACACCGATTTCTCGAAGACAGCTCGGCCGATTGAGATGATTCAAACGGTATTACATTAGGTTTGTTCCCAAAATCATAATCTTGTTCTGATGATGGTATCCAGTAGGAATTGAGGGAACTCAAAATAATTAGTTTTTTCATTATTACCTACGTGATCTCTTATACCCAAAGAAATTAACTATAATTTTAAAATAATTTAACTTTATGATAGCGTAACTTTATTCAGTTTTATTTTTATGTCGTAACTAGCTTCCTTCCGCGGCTTCGCCCGCGTGGTGTTTTGATAAAAAGTAGCTTATGTTGTTTTTCAGATTTCAGACTATCCATATCCAATTTTGTAACAAACAGCTCAGCAAATTAGCCGTGAAACAAACATTTACACAGTTATAGTAAATTAATTTGAATATTAAGGATTATATTAATGGAACGGTATAGATTTGGGTATAGCATTTGGTTAAAAGAGAGTAGGTATGTTTAAAAAAATTATAAAATATCTGTTTACAGTAGGTATAAGGTACCTATGTATTCCATTAAGTGGCAGAAAGTACCCAGGAAAATTTATTGGTCCTTTATGTCCAAGAGACACTTCCAGGGGCCAGCATCACGTTGTGTACAAAAATATTTTAAAATGACCTAATTTAAAACATTTTTGTACACAACGTTTGCTGTTTTGTTATTATTTGTTAAAATGTGGAGATTGTTTGGACTCGACATTCTCTGATCTCTTCATCCCCTTTTTCGCAATAAAAGGTAGCCTATGTTCTTTCTCAGGGTCTAAAGATTGTCTGTGCCAAATTTCATCAAAATCGGTTGAGAGGTTTAAGCGGGAAAGCGTAACAGACAGACAGACAGACAGACAGACAGACAGACAGACAGAGTTACTTTCGCATTTATAATATTAGTTTGGATTTGGATTGGATTTTTACGAATGTTAAGTAACAAATATTGATTGTAGGTAGGTACTTACCTACTTGTCTCGTGTTATTTTTTTTGTAATGTTTATAGAACCATGCCCATTTGTGCCCCAGTGGTGCCCATAATGTAGATCTTTTAATAGCCCTTTGAGTACTTCTAAAATATCTAGATTGAATGCTATATAACGCGCTGGTTCAAAAGTTATATTTTCATTGTAAATCGTAACTTTTCAATTATGTTTTTTTCATAAAATCGTTTCTACGTGACATTGCTATTATATATTGCCTAGGCGTTTGATTTTTTTTTTTTTCTCTAGACTGTAGCTACAAACATTCTCACTTATATATAATGCCCAAAGTATGTAGCTCTGCCCCCGGAATACCTACAATACTTGTCTATGCCGTACAGTAGTTTTTAATGGTACTTTTGGGAGATCTAGATTTAGTATTAAATGTTTACATAACTTTTGAAATAGCACTTTATAAGACATTCAATCTAGATATTTTAAAAGTATTACCTTCAAAGTGCTATGAAAAGATATACATCTGCATTCTGGGCGTAACTGGGGAAGAGCTCCCTTTTAATTTGGGCATGGTCCTTTTAAAGCCCGGCCCGGACGCTCCCCGGATGCCCTCTAAACTAAGATAAATCCGGGGAAACCCGGACCGATGGCAAATATAGGTAGGTAGGTAGGTACGCAATAAAAATACTGATGAACTCCTCGGCATAAATACAGAAGATGAAAGACGACGACGGGGTCGGCCACGTAAAAGCTGGCAGGACGATCTCACGGCCGGGAGTGGTGGGAATCTGCGAAAGACCGGGATTCTTGGAAGTGTTCGGCGGAGGCCTATGCCTAGCAGTGGGATGATATAGGCTATTAGAAAATATGTTCAAACAATTTGTAGTATTAACTGTTAAGCTCCTTACTGTAAGCTATAAAAACTGTTTAGAAGCAGTAAAAATAACTGCTATGATATCAGTAAACGTTAATATTCAAACAGTTGATATTAACTGTTTAACTCCTTATGGTATGCTACAGAAACTGTTCAGGAGCAGTAAAAATAACTGTTACGATATCAGTAAAGTCTAAATACGGCAATACTAAAAAAAACTGCTTGTTTTAGTTAACGTTAATGTTCATACAGTTGAAATAACTGTTTAGCTCTTAACTGTTTAGCACCTTACTATAAGCTATAAAAACTGTTTAGAAGCAGTAAAAATAACTGCTATGATATCAGTAAACGTTAATGTTCAAAAAGTTGATATTAACTGTTTATCTCCTTATGGTATGTTACAGAAACTGTTCAGGAGCAGTAAAAATAACTGTTACGATATCAGTAAAGTCTAAATACGGCAATACTAAAAATAACTGCTTGTTTTAGTTAACGTTAATGTTCATACAGTTGAAATAACCGTTTAGCTCTTAACTGTTTAGCTCCTTACTGTAAGCTATAAAAACTGTTTAGAAGCAGTAAAAATAACTGCTATGATATCAGTAAACGTTAATATTCAAAAAGTTGATATTAACTGTTTAACTCCTTATGGTATGCTACAGAAACTGTTCAGGAGCAGTAAAAATAACTGTTACGAACTCAGTAAAGTCTAAATACGGCAATACTAAAAAAAACTGCTTGTTTTAGTTAATGTTAATGTTCATACAGTTGAAATAACCGTTTAGCTCTTAACCGTTTAGCTCCTTACTGTAAGCTATAAAAACTGTTTAGAAGCAGTAAAAATAACTGCTATGATATCAGTAAACGTTAATGTTCAAAAAGTTGATATTAACTGTTTATCTCCTTATGGTATGTTACAGAAACTGTTCAGGAGCAGTAAAAATAACTGTTACGATATCAGTAAAGTCTAAATACGGCAATACTAAAAAGAACTGCTTGTTTTAGTTAACGTTAATGTTCATACAGTTGAAATAACTGTTTAGCTCTTAACTGTTTAGCTCCTTACTATAAGCTATAAAAACTGTTTAGAAGCAGTAAAAATAACTGCTATGATATCAGTAAACGTAACTGTTCAAACAGTTGAAATAACTGTTTAGCTCTTAACTGTTTAGCACCTTACTGTAAGCTATAAAAACTGTTTAGAAGCAGTAAAAATAACTGCTATGATATCAGTAAACGTTAATGTTCAAAAAGTTGAAATTAACTGTTTATCTCCTTATGGTATGTTACAGAAACTGTTCAGGAGCAGTAAAAATAACTGTTACGATATCAGTAAAGTCTAAATACGGCAATACTAAAAAGAACTGCTTGTTTTAGTTAACGTTAATGTTTATACAGTTGAAATAACTGTTTAGCTCTTAACTGTTTAGCACCTTACTGTAAGCTATAAAAACTGTTTAGAAGCAGTAAAAATAACTGCTATGATATCAGTAAACGTTAATGTTCAAACAGTTGATATTAACTGTTTAACTCCTTATGGTATGTTACAGAAACTGTTCAGGAGCAGTAAAAATAACTGTTACGAACTCAGTAAAGTCTAAATACGGCAATACTAAAAATAACTGCTTGTTTTAGTTAACGTTAATGTTCATACAGTTGAAATAACCGTTTAGCTCTTAACTGTTTAGCTCCTTACTGTAAGCTATAAAAACTGTTTAGAAGCAGTAAAAATAACTGCTATGATATCAGTAAACGTTAATGTTCAAACAGTTGATATTAACTGTTTAACTCCTTATGGTATGCTACAGAAACTGTTCAGGAGCAGTAAAAATAACTGTTACGATATCAGTAAAGTCTAAATACGGCAATAATAAAAAAAAACTGCTTGTTTTAGTTAACGTTAATGTTCAAACAATTGAAATAACTGTTTAGCTCTTTACTGTATGCTACAATAACTGTTCAGAAGCAGTAAAAATAACTGCTACGATACCAGTAAAGCTCTAAAAACGGCAATACTTACAAGGAACTGTTTGTTTCAGTAGACTTTAATGTTCATACAGTTGAAATAACTGTTTAGCTCTTTACTGTTTTTGCCCATTTCAGTGCACTGTCCGTAATCAATTATTTTAACGTATAAATACTATACCTTAGTTCGCGTTCAGTCGCCGCCGCGTGTACTCACAGTTATCAATTGGTACGATTTTAATACATCAGTGTTCAGTACCAAACCATCTTTTATTCTCTTCCACCATCATCCTATCGTTCATGTATGATCCAGCAAGAGATCATACATTTTTGGTCCTTCGAGCCACCGCACTGGCGGGACCTATCGCGTAGTGTGCGTGAACATACCGCCAGACCAGTGGATGGAATAACTATCACTAGCAGTAGCACCACCAGGTAACAAAGCAGGAGATACCGGTGAGTGAGCTTTCATTATCATCGCAACAGCGAAGCGGCTGGTCTAATTCTACGATTGATCACGCCCGTGAGGTTAGCAGCACGTGTGACGTGGTTGTTACATCATACGACCACTCCAGTACACAGCAGCATCACCACCTAGAATAGACCACTATCACCTATCATCAAGCATTTTATGAAAAGGGTGTCTATTCTCGAGCAAGTCTTGCATATTATCAACTTATCATTTTATCAACTTATGGTACCTATTAAAACTTTCCAAGCTTAGTCGACGAAGCAAGGAATAAACAATCGAGTAGGATTCAAGGAAACATAATCCTTTTATAATTTTATCAAGCTTTTTATCACTGAAGCTATATCAGCATCTCCAACATGGAGGACCTACTCGAAAATCAGAATCAAATTATGCAGGGCATGGAGCAGCTTGTACGCAATTTTAAAAAGGATGGAGCTGAAAGAAAAACTTCTATTTACGTTAGGAAACGTTTAGAACTTCTCGATAAATATTGGGAAGAGTTCCAGTCCAATCATATGAAGCTATCAGAATACAAAGAACGTGGCTACAGCTACTTTTCAGAAAATTATTATCAGAAAACTAAGCAGTTTTATGACGAAGCGCGTGCGTTTATAATGCAGCACAAGGTCACCATGACCGATCCTAAGATTGTCGATGTACCGACTACTCCGCAGCAATCATTGCAAGTAACTGACGCGGAGAAGAAACCAGGGCACGGCAGTGGATCAACAGATCAAGATGCAGGAGACAGTCAACAGCAATCAACCAGCAAGGTTAGGACAAATTCTCCAGCTTTTTATACTTCCCAAGGCAACAGCAGTAAGTTGGAAGAAATGCTGCGAAAACAGAAAAGCAATTTTAAAGCATTCTCGCGTACCGTTGCTATCATAGATTTAGAGAAAATATCGGAGAAATGGGAGTTCGAAGATATTTTGCAAACAGTTCAATCACGATGGTCAACAATCGACTCCTTACATTGGGAGATTGATAGCGAGCTGTTTGAAGAAAATGAAGAATACGAAGAGTCGTTTAGCAATTACGAACAACTTTATCGTGATATCAAGAAATCTATCAACCGTAAGATGTGGTCTGTCTCTCACCGTGAGAAGAGTACCCCAACGATGGACATCCCAACATTTAACGGGAACTATCATCAATGGGTAGCATTTAAGGACTTATTCACGGAATCAATTCATAGCAATCGTTCTATCTCCTGCGCACAGAAAATGCAGTTCTTGAAAGCTAAGCTTAGGGGAGAACCAGAGAGACTTATCCAGCACTTGCATATTAGCACAGAGAACTATAAGGTCTGTTGGGACATATTAAACCACAGATATAATAACACAAAGTTAATATTCAGTTCTCATCTCAACATTCTTTTATCATTACCAACTATGCAACAGCAATCAGCTTCACAAATCAAAAAACTGTATGACACTACTAACGAGTGTTTGAATGCGGTCAAGAACCTTGGAGTTGACATAGTAACGTGGGATCCATTTATAGTACATATACTAGCATTGAAACTGGATCAGCAGACCCACTCTGACTACACGGATTCCCTGAAAAACCCAAGAGAATTGCCAATATTGAGTGAATTCTTGGGATTTCTAGAGAACAAGTTTACGTCATTAGAAGCATCACGGCGCAAGCAGGATGGGCAAAAATCAGATAACAAATCTCAGCAAGAGCCCAACAGCAAGAAGCATTTCCATAAATCCAATAGATCATTTTCTAACAGTTCTGCGACTAAAAAGCAATGGAAATGTCCAGTTTGCGGCGAAAATCATCGTTTATTTAGTTGCAAAACTTTCTTAGAATCGACATCGGATTCTAAATGCAAGACAGTCAATAAACTGAATTTATGCAAAAACTGTCTTTATGATCATAAAGGTAAAGCATGTACTTCCGATAAAAGATGTCGTGAATGTCAAGGCGCTCACAACACTTTGCTACATGATACTTTCTCACGTTCCAGTAACTTGAAAGCTAACGCTAGCACATCAGCTTTAAGTGAACACAAAAACGTCACTCACGTGTCGAATCCAGAAATATCTGAAACCCTGTTGGCAACAGCTCAAATCAAGGTTATGGGGGTTAATGGGGTATATTACCCTATGCGTGCTTTAATAGATCAGGGATCCCAAGTATCACTCATCACTGAAGACGCTGCACAGCGATTGGGACTTCCTCGACGAGCATGCAAGGGTTAAACAGTTAGCAAATGATGAACGCCACAAGTACCCAGCAGCAGCAAGGGTCTTAGAAGAAGACTTCTATATGGATGATCTTCTAAGTGGGCATCATACCCTGCAAGAAGCAAAGCAGTTGCAGAAGGATTTAATAGATCTTCTGAAATCAGGAGGTTTCAATCTCCGCAAATGGTCATCATGGCAAATCAAACCTGACAAAAATGTATGATCTCTTGCTGGATCGTACATGAACGATAGGATGATGGTGGAAGAGAATAAAAGATGGTTTGGTACTGAACACTGATGTATTAAAATCGTACCAATTGATAACTGTGAGTACACGCGGCGGCGACCGAACGCGAACTAAGGTATATTGCGCACGCGGTACAAAACTGCTTGATTAACGTAAAAAGATACAATATGAATTATTGTACGGTTGGACCGTACATGCTCCCAGGCACGAGAGATTAAGGTACACATAAAAAATACAAAAATATTAAGGTCAAAATGAAAACATAACAAAATGTAAGTTCTTAGAGAAAGCAATGACATAAAATCGAAAGCACAATCTAGTTAGATACGTGATAAACTTAAAGTCTCTAAAAGTGTTATTCGTTTTCACTGAAAATAGATTCACGGAACACAGGCGACGTAGCCTTGTTTTGTTTACGCGCACTGATTTGACTCGAAATTGTATTGAGCTCTATTTCACTGGGTCCCGGTTGCTCATTGACACTGATAACACAAGCACTCTGAAGCTGCTGATGAGGAGAGCGAGCGGGCAGAGCCACGCTACGCACTCGCCGAAGGCGCCGCCACACGTGCACGGCTCCCGCCGCGCACAGGGCGAACGCCATAAGGTATATCACTGTGTAGTGGTGCACGTCGTGATACGAGAAGCCTTCGTCATAATCTTCATCAATGCTTGTCACATCATTCATCGTACTCAACTTATCATGGAGTTCTTTTATTAGACCTTGGGTCTCTATGTGAGTATGGTCAGATTGTTCATCGATCGCACCAATAGGTATCGATATGTTGATTATGTTGTTTATGGGTGGGATGTCAATCCTCAGAACATCTGCCGTAGTATTCAGAGTATTAGACAGCTTTTTATGTGAATAAACTGTGTAAGTATCGCCTTTGATGACGCAGCCATCGCCGAGCATGATAACGCCGGCTTTAGTTAATTGTTCGGCCGTAACTTGATACTCGCATATGACTCGCACAGAGCACGGTCCGCAGCAAAAATATAAATATGTGTTTAATCTGTTGAGTTCTATCCAACGGTTTGTGCAAATAGTGGATGCTGTTTTGCAACTATTGAACTGTTGATCTCTGATGCAGAGGTCTTCATCTGATCTCATTTGATAAATCGGTCCCTTCAAAGGGCAGATGTATGTTTCTGTGTCGTAAAACATACATGTATGGACATCGTTTTCCGTCATTGGAATGTAAGCGTCCTTTTGTAAATTCATTGCAAGAAAATCTGCAATGGGAATTATGCTGATCATATTACTTCCAACCTGTTGCGGAATTGATCTGATTCTATAGATGTCGTAGGTGGTTCTACTCACTAATGGTATTTTAACTTCAAAGATAATAAACTGCTGCATAACTCTGGACTTAGTTTTCAGAAGATGATACAATTTCGATAAATCCGACTGAATATTATCTATTGGAAGAGTCAATTCTTTTGCTAACTGTCCTATTATGACATTTAGTTCATCCGTCAGCTGTTTAGGTGTTACAAGGTGAATATTGAACCCTGTTTGGTGTAGGTTCATAATAGTATCCACGATGGTTTCTTGGATGGTTTTCAGGTTCATCAAGACATTGTTGGCAATAACAGATGACACACTAAAGCTGCTAGACATGATTGATTCTTGAACTCCGCCCTGAATTGTGTTAAACCCTTTCTCCAAATTGATCAAATGCTGATTAAAAACCTTGTGACGTCTGTCCATAGCATTTTCGACTCTTTTGATAATATTGTTCTCTGCTTCAACAATAGATGTGTTATTCTTCCATAAGGAGGCCAAATGCTTTTGATTACGTCTGATTTGATGGATATCTCTAGCATATTGCTGAGCAAACTCGTCGTCTAAGATACCAAACAAGCTTCGTGCTACGCTTCCTATAGGATTGATAAGACCACGCTTATGTCGCACGTTACCCGATAGCTGCTGACCAAGCAACATGTTATTGTAATGGTCAAGTTCATTGCTGCCGTGACGTAATTGCATTAGGATTGCATCACACTGCGATATCTTTGTTGTGTTTGAACATATGTTGCTCAGATGATCGACGTATTTCTTAAGTAGATCAAATCCATGCCAATAGGGCTTCATATCATAATATACAATCAACTTCCACTCGTCTCGTTCCAGACGCATGTTGGAAATTTTGTCGAAATAAATGCTTTGATTGCTATTCAATGGTGCTGTTTTGTAATCACAACTAGATGGTGTTATGATTAACATAAAAAACATGAGAGCGATGTAAATAAAATTGCCAATTTTCCCCCTCCGACGGGTTGATTTATTTTTCGTTGGTTCTGTTTCATTGGATCCAGAAGGTTGATTGGTCTGGTCCTTTTTTCTTGTAATATTATTTTGCTCTGCATTGTTTTCAGGCTGTTGATCGTCGTGGACTGGCAACAAGGAAAGTCTTGTGATAGGCCTCCTGATTACCCCATTTTTTGTTTTCACTGATACCACACGAACATAGCCGTCCATGCCGGGGTGTAACTCTACGATTCTGCCTAAGGCCCACTTCCCAGGTGGTAAGTTAGCGTCTTGGATGATAACTATGTCGTCAATCTTTAGGTTCGATCGTTGCTGCCGCCACTTGCTACGTGCTGATAACTGACACAAGTACTCGGTTTTCCACCGTTTCCAGATGTCATCAAAAATCTTCTGGGTAAGCTGCCATCGTGTTCTTGCATCTCTTTCGGTCTCAATTATGGTAAGTGTGGGACCACTCGATAAAAGGTGTGACGGAGTTAGGTAATCCATGTCCTCCGGATCTTCGCTGATGGCGCAAAGTGGTCTCGTGTTAAGGCAGGCTTCTAACTGTGCTAGTAATGTGGAATACTCCTCATATGTCAGTTTCTGCTCACCCACAACTCTCTTGATGTGGTGTTTGAGACTTTTGACTGCTGCTTCCCAGAGCCCCCCTGCACTTGGCCAGGAAGGCGCGTTAAAGTGCCATTGTATTTGCATATCTGTGATTATTCTGTAGAACTCATCATCAAGAGTGTTTCGAAAGTTGATAAACTCTTCCCGCAATGCCTTGTTGGCTCCGACAAAATTTGTCCCGTTATCACTGTAGATATGGGTTGGAGCTCCTCTGCGAGCTGCCATCCTCCTTAATGCTGCTAGGAAGGCAGCTGAGCTCAAGTCGGAAACGAGTTCTAGGTGCACGGCCTTGGTCGCCATGCACACAAATACCGCTATGTAGCCTTTGCTCGTCTTGATGCCACGACCTTTATTTGCTTTGACGTCCACATAGCCAGTGAAGTCGACTCCAGTATGAAAAACTACCGCCCCATTTCTAAGATGTGCTTGTTCTCGAAAGTCCTTGAACGTCTAGTATATACCGACCTTTACGAGGCAGTAAGGTGTAATTTAGGTGACGAACAACATGGATTTCTTAGAAAAAGGTCAACCACATCAAACCTTATCCTTTGCCATGAGTTCATATCCGAAGGGATGGAGCAGCACGCGCAAGTTGACATAATTTATACCGACTATAGTAAATGTTTTGACCGTATTGATCATCGTGTATTACTGAATAAGTTATTGTTAGCTGGAATACATGGTGATTTATATCGGTGGTTCTGTTCTTATGTTGAAAACAGGACTCAGGCGGTGGTGCTCCAAGGTTATACGTCTGGCTGGATATCTGTACCGTCAGGAGTCCCGCAGGGCTCAATTTTGGGACCGCTTTTATTTATATTATTTATATGTGACATAAAATCTTGTTTTAAAAACTCAAAAATTCTACTGTATGCTGACGATATGAAGATACTCAAAATAGTACATAATCAATCAGATATACACCTCTTACAGGAAGATCTTCATAGATTTGAGACTTATTGTAACCTAAATAAGCTACAGCTCAATGTATCCAAATGTTATCATGTTACTTATACTCGCAAAAAGACTTTGATAGGTACAGGATATACATTGAATGGTCATAGAATTAATAAAGTCAATTCCATCAGAGATCTTGGTGTTATACTAGACAGTAAACTTCTATTCGATCAGCATATTGAGTCCATTGTCAAAAAAGCATCAAAAGCGTTGGGATTTATAATTAGGACGTCTGCTTCTTTCCGATCTTTAAAAACAATAAAGATATTATACTGCTCATTTGTACGCAGTCATTTAGAATATGCGTCGCAGGTCTGGAACCCCCAATATGAGATTTATAAGTCTCGTATTGAGGCCATACAGAAGAAATTTTTAAAATATCTGGATTTTAGAGCGCACCAGTATTCGACAGATTATGATCATCGTTGCCGCAGATACCATTTTCTACCTCTAGAATATAGACGACATATAAATGATGTTTGTTTCCTGATGAATATTGCGAATGGCACTATTGATTGTTCCGAGCTTCTTGCTAAGTTAGAACTGCGGACGAATCAACTTGGTTTACGTCAACGTCCACCAATTAACGTTCCCTTCTCCTCTACAAACTATAGACGAAACGCCTTCTTTGCCAGAAGCGCGACTAGTTTCAACAATTTAACGCGTGAGTTGAACATTGATCTTTTTTGTACTACCGCCAGCACAACGAGAAGAATATTAGCTAAAGAGTTTTTTGATAAATCTAATACTTAGCTGCGCTCAAACTGTGGTGACATGATTGAATGTGGTGTAATAAGCTGCAATAGAATTATATAAGTTTACTGCACTTCATTTTTATAACTGCACTGTTCTTCATTTTTATAAATATAGAAACACAAATATTATGTTAGGTTACGTTAGATATTATATTTATATTATCTTATATATGTGGAGGCTTGTTGTTAGCAATTTGTAGTATTATTAAGTTTTTCTAATCATAGATGTAATTAGTCTGTAAGCCTTCCATAAAATAATAAAAAAAAAAAAAAAAAAAAAATAAATAAGTTCCCGGAACCGTTTTTTTTTTTACTGTCCAAGAACAGTAGAAAGTCACGTTTTATTTTTTTCAGTGTTTAAACGAGCAATTCTTGTATATTTATATATAATCAGGATCCCGAAAACAGCTCCAAGGATTTTCATGAAAGTTACAGATTAGGGGTTTTTCGGCTCAAGGAATCGATTTATCAAGGTCCCAGGTTCGAAAAAAGCTCGGTTCCCAAGATATAGACATTTTAAAAACCGAGCAAAGCTCGGTCAACCAGATATTATATTTTAAATTAAGTTACACATTTGTACATTTTCAGTAATGAGAAAATATCTCAGCAATTCAGTACATGTACAACAAAGCCTCCTTAATTAAAGTTAATTACAATGCAGTATTGACATAATATCCAAATAGCAGTGGAAGCGATACCGCAAATTGTATTACGGACCGCTCGCATAAACATCAGGTTCTCAGAGGGCTTTTATTGAAGCCGACCCGACCCGATTGCCAGTCGCGTTCTGTTTTTCAGGCCAGTCAACGATAAAAAACAAGCAAGAAGAACTAAACTGGTTAACACACATGGACGGCTCTAATAGCTCTCTCCATTTTCGCTGGCTAACTGGGGCGCTGCACACCAGGATATTATGTGGATGCCGCCGAGGGTAATAGTGTTGTGCACTGTGAGTGTGCACTCTGCTGTCTCGGCTCAGACGCTAGCCGCTGACGGCACCGCACTTACAATGTGCAATCAATTCATAGTCACTGTATTGTTTGTAGCTTTATGTCTGGATCAGTTTCAATCTTTTTAGAGTGGAATTTCCGGCGAATGCTTACGCATAGTATGGCAATGGTACAAGATAACATACCAAAATCGAAATATTTTCAGGATGGCAGTATGGAGGATGTTACTTTACAGTAAGTTGATATCGAATAGTGGCGCAGGATGTAGGTCGCGTGCCGGAGATGCCTTTGTTCCGACTGCCGCTGTAAATTATCTACATTCCGTTCTCCTTCATAACTCTGTATCGGAACAAACCGTATATCTCACAATAAAACGGGAAAGTGACCAGTTTTTTTGCGCGAACGAGGCTTTATTGAATTTCCCGTTTAATTCTCCTCGTGCCTACAGGTTGTAATTAGTGAGTACAATCGTGCCGATCATTATTAACAATCTCACAGTTACCTTAATGTACAGTATCGGTTCATGGGAGTTCTCACTGCTGAGTAGCTCTTAAAATAAAAAGCCGAACTTTAAAATAGTCCATTTACTTTAGCACATTTAATTAAGATGCTACTTAACAAAAAAGTTTAAGTGAACGGTTACAGTAGCAGCCGGACTGCTTGTAAAAGCTTACCGCCACGCTGTGTTCCAATTAGTTTCAACTACCTTCTTATTATTTACTATGCAGCTGACTTTCGTTTACATGTTGTACTAAACAAAGTATGTCGGATATAAACTTTGTACACATCATAATATTATGTTTTACAAAGCGGAACGTTCAAAACAAAGCGTGTTACCTATATTTTGTGGGCTATAAAAAAAAATGTTTACTGCAGCCACAGGTGCGACGCGAAAAACCGCGTTTTCGAATGACTCCGGAGGGGATTTATGTTGCCAATATACCATAGAATCACGGAACAGAGGATCGCAAACTGTTCTTAATTGTCAATTGCTTTTGTGCCGGGGGCAGCAGCCCATATATTAATCTGTCGGTGGGTCTGTTTCGTTTTGTTCCAAGAGTTAGTTAGTGAAGTGATCCGCAAACGGGTCGGTGCTCCATTTGGGTCATCTGGATCGGTGTTAGCGGGACGCGAGCAGCTGAGGTCGGGCGCACTCGCCCGCTACGTGTACTAATAGAGTATCCTCCAAACATCTATATACGTGTATGTATATGGTAGGACTTAACACTTCTATCAAATCCAGGAAGCTTATGACAGCTTTGTGAGTTTATGATCACTTCGGCTTCGACATGGTTCAACCAGAGTACTAACTTAGAATTTGGTACGCTGCTCTCGTGCAGTGTCGCGTGACACATGTGGCGACAGTTCCAGTACAAGTGATGTTGTTATTTCAAAAGGAATAACTATGTATTAGGTGTGTGTTTCTGGAATTTTGTTTCAATCGGGAGATATTATAATTGATGAATCTATACAAGCTTTGATAATGCAGAAACTACTACTCAACTGACTTTTTCGTACCAAACCTCTCTAGGTATTTATTCAGTGATAAAACAAGACGTGGTCTTACGGATTTAGGTTTACCTAATCTTGTTTTTTTTTGTTTCAGGTATCTGGAATGATCCAAACTAGAAAACAACACATCAGGCCCCCCGATCGAATGACTAGGTAAGTCAACATTCATATTTTCTCACAATAATGCCTATTACGTAGTTTTTACTAACATAGTATCGTATGCTATCCGTTTACAGTAGAAACACAATAGAATGCAAGTGATATTGAGTGTGAAATGAAATAAGGCGGGTCTACTAACCCACAGTAAGCACAAACCGTAACACGAGCAAAATAAAATGGGTAAAGTTAAGGTACTCTTATCAGTTGCCATAGTAACGAGATAAGGTATCAGCCGAGGACGGCGGCGGCCCTCGACACTCACTGAACACGCATTTGCATAAGATTTTTGCAATTTTATTCCGCATACAAAAACTGAATCAGCATTTTACGACTTACTTATGCTTTTATATAAGCACTTTTATTTTCCCTTCCATATTGCTAGTTTTATGTATTCTCTCAACGAAATAGAATACGCTTTGTGAATTGGTACATGTTTCGTTATCGTCAAAATTCGAAGTTATATTACTATCCGAAACTAGCGCAGTAGTAAACTGTATCGTAAAATAAGCCATAACGAAAACAGCACGCGATAATGTTTGTTTAAAAATATTTTGTGGCGATAAAATTAGGTGGAATATGCTGAAAATACCTAGTGTGAAATATGTAAATGACTTCAATATTTTCAGTCGGCACTACATTTAATGTATCGTTCATGTAAACATGCAGGCGAACCTTTTATCAGATTGTCAGATCCGATTTGTGAAAACGGATATTAGCACCGCAAAATGACGTAAAAACATTACCAGCCAATAGTAGCAATTGGAAAACAATTTCCGCATAGTTGCCGCCGCCGCCGCCGCCGCCTGCGTCGTGCGAACTCGGCGATCGTGTGCACTTTGCCGCTTCTAGGATTACTCGTGCACCTAGCATCTTTGTGTAGGGACACCTACACCCTTACCGGTGAAGCTCCAATATATATACACACTAACGTGCTCACTCACAATCTTTTGATGCCGATACTATTCACGATGGAGGCTATGTCGACAAGTGCAACCGGGGTAATGGTGGCATCGCGTGCCCTCCCAAATTATCACTCGCGTTCTACGCTATATAACATGACAAAGTGAAAGCACACGACTAATATCGCTTGTAATCCACTTAAAAGTTCATAATGCTGCCCCTCCGCACGTAACTCCGAACAAGCATGCTAACTTTGTGAATGAACCGAATGTGTTTAGCAACATGACGCAGGTAATGTAATTAGAAACTATTTTCGTGATTCTGTTGCGGAGTTAATTAATTAAACAAACAATAATAATAAACAATGCAGTGTGGGAGACAGAATGTTATGACGGCACTGAAATTGCAACGTTTGTATCTCGAAATTGTAGGTTTAATAAAAGATACAGAAAAGTAAAACGTTTTAAAGAACACTGAAAGTGACTTACGCGTTACATTACGGCGGTTCCCCCGGAAAATATGGCTGTCAATGATGTTCACTTATGAAGACGAGGAGCGAAATGGGCAGATTATGGGGGAAACAACCCGTAAGATCCACGCCTTCGTCCTACTTATTTTAATTCTATTACAAAAATGAGAGCAAGACACACGCGCGTTTCACTGAAAATCTCCAGACATATTTTACGCCACACTGCGAACAAAAGAAGGATAGTGTTTTTGTGGATATTAGGCACTCATGACCTAACAGTTGAATTAATAAAATCTTATATACGTATATGTTAGATACAGTTTGAATATAAACAAAGGAAAAAGATATATCGAAGGGTGCAGACCGAACAACAATAAATAAGATAATTAAAGTCGACACTTTGTCTAAGAAAATTCGAACTATTCTCCGCTGTTGGTGGCACTGAAGCGGGTCATAAATCCAGGCTGGCTTCATTGTGTACCTATCGCCGTTGATGTCGCAATTTAGAAGCTTTGCAACACGCGCCAGCGCTGAGATATTGTCGACTGGCCATCAATCAAGTTCTTTGCCAAATAGATCGCTGATTAAATTGTTAAATTACTGCATTTATCCTCCAAGGAGTTGTCAAGTAGGCATTACATTGATTCGGAGTTTATCCGGCTCAAGGTGATGTATTGTTTCCGTTTCCTCGTTCTTTGTTGAAAATATAGAGCGATTCATGAAAACTCGTGGTTTGGCAAAGAATCGTTAGTAAATAAATCGGTAGGAAATCAAAAAGAAAATGCTACTTATTGTGTTGACACAGTCGGATTTCAGTTAGTTATCAGTAGTTAATGAAATTGAATACGTGAAGGGTCTAATGAATACCATTTACTAATTTTAAGTACAAAATATTGTCAAAATTCAAAAAATTCAAAAACAAAAACACGAAATACTTGTTCAAGAAATATTGCCGGTTAAAGCGAAATCTCGCCGCCCGGGGGAACAAAATACATTATTTATGTAGAAAAAATTAAGTTGAGAGAACGGATGGCCGGCATAATTTGGTCTATCATCCGACTAATAATAAATTAAGAGCGGCCTTAACTGTATTTAGTGAACGTAAAGATGCGGAAAAGGCTCGAGACCGACTTGACGTTAATGGATGGCACGTTTTTTTTTTTCAGGGCGTGGGCGTGAGATGGCTCGAGCGGGCATGCTGCACAGGGGCGGAAAAAATGGTGCCGAGTGAGTATTAACCTGAACTACTAGTTTTAAATGTTAATTGTTATCTGATGGTCATTATATAACAACCTAAATTTTTGTCTTCGATACGTCGTCGCGATTATTTTCGAATATTTGATTTGTCTAATCAAAATATGACCGACGCTCATCATTTACAAGACAAACTAGTCTGTGAAAAATTTGCCACAAGTACTTGTCAACCACTCAGCCACTTAGCCAACCGTGCTGTCATTTCTTTGATATTACTAAAATACTAAAAAAAAGGTTGCACTCCAGGAGTGCCGGTAGAAGTGAAAACTTTTTTGTTACTATGTTTTATTTTTAATTTGAATGACGTCTTACTCATTTTCGATCAGGGTCACGTGACCCTGACGCGAGTTTTAAATTTTTGAAGTGAAAACTTCTTTAGCGGCGTTGTACACTTTTTCTGTAATGGGTAAAAAATTTAAAACTCGCGTCAGGGTCACGTGACCCTGATCGAAAATGAGTAAGACGTCATTCAAATTAAAAATAAAACATAGTAACAAAAAAGTTTTCACTTCTACCGGCACTCCTGGAGTGCAACCTTTTTTTTTTACCCATTACAGAAAAAGTGTACAACGCCGCTAAAGAAGTTTTCACTTCAAAAATGCAATTAGTCACCATATTTTATTCCCCCCGAGTAGTTTTGGTGGACAATATTGAAGTTCCATTATCGTTATTATAAGAACATTCATTTGTTTAGCTAATGGCTCTTCACAGTGTCCCCACACGAGGACAATATTCTTCGCGGCTGCCAGCCTACATCCGACTTTCTCTGCCAGACATGATTTGGCACTTAACGTAATTGGCACAATGTTATAACATTCTTACTTAGTTCTACAACACGTTTGCCACATTTACATTTCAGACACTTCTTGCTCTAATCTGCGGATGTTTGCGTGCACTATAACATAATCTTTGTTTGTTTATATCTCTCGGCGACACGTGTCGTGAAGGGTTTATTTCGTCCTCACTATAAATAGTACGACGTAAATATACATAAAGTGCGCAGAGGAGCCCGCACGATTGCCCTTATCACAAAGTACTTAAGGGCGTGGCGGTAAGGGCGGGCGGTAGGCACGCCTGGGCGGGCGGCAGGTGCAGGCCTGATAGAGCAATTACTTATTTTAATATTTTTAATGCCGGTCTCCGGAGGTAACCGGCGCTTTTCACTCTCTGATAAAGTTGTTGTTATTATTCAGGGCCACAAAGAAACAACTCGTGAAAATATCTTTTACAGCGGATATTAACAGCTGACAAAAGGCTACGACCTGTTCTCTCACATTAAAACTTGAATGAATTTCTTAGAAATATTCTTTGCTTTATCAAATAGTAGTACACACAAATATGATACAGAGTAATCATTTGTAATTGGTATTATAACCATTGGTGTTTGGCATTAAGGGGGATGCTCCAACCAGCCCGCGAAATTCAAATTTTTTTACGTTTTTTGCAATTTGCAGGCCAGTGACATGTTGTAACTTTATAAATATTTGTGTTGCGCAAATAACAAGTATAATTTTAAATATAAAAAATATCAAAAAACTCGCTCCATCAGCTCTCACATAGAAAAGGTGCATCATGTTAAAATCTCCGAAATCTAACTACGATGCACCTTTTCTATGTGAGAGCTGATGGAGCGAATTTTTTGACAATTTTTATATTTAAAATTATACTTGTTATTTGCGCAACACAAATATTTATAAAGTTACAACATGTCACTGGCCTGCAAATTGCAAAAAACGTAAAAATATTTGAATTTCGCGGGCTACATCGACGCAATCACCTTAACGGCGTATGGTCAAGCGAAAGCGTCGTTTGATGAGTCGGTAAAGTTGCCACGCACCGCCACCAGTTGGAGCCAGTATCGCAAAATTAACGCAATCCAAAGTTTTATGAATTTCATTTCGTCAACTTCGACATTTCATAAAGTGTTCCCTTTACCCAAAATACATGTATTACTCTAGTAGAAATATTTTGATATAAGGATATCGAAACATTTACTAAAACAAAATGATAGAAATACATAATGATGTGGATAAATATTTTGTAAATATTTTTATCATTCAAAGTCTTAAATTTATTTTTTAGCACTTTGACACAGATTTTGACGTCCCGAGATAACGAAAATAACTACTACCTATTTGGTAGAAAATGAATGATAATTGGCATACCTTACGAAAGTGACAAAACCCATTATCGTTAAGCCCCAAACACACGCGCGCACGGGCAAGGGCATGTGCTTTGTACTCCACGCGCGCCTGAAAGAGTGTCAGCACAATGGCAATGACGGGGCTCTCTTATAGAGGGCCTACCTGGGTCGCGGGCTAACGAATACCATGACCCCAGAACGTAAAGGGGTATTGTAAGACATCGTAAATTTTAGTAAGTATTCCGAGTCTGACAGTCCCTCCCGCCCTGCCCTGGGTAGGGCTGGTAAATTATATAAGCACGCTAAAAAAAGCCCCAAACACACGCTCCTTTTATTAACGTGCGTTCACAAAGCTGGTTGTGTGATATCTTAATATGTTCGAGAGTGGAAAGCTAAGGGTGCTTGACACCCTGTCCTCCACCATCTGGTGTTGGTACTAATTTTTGATGCATTTTGATGTAATGACGGACACTAGAACAATTTAATGTCAGTAACCTCTTTATAATTAAATCTACATTCTATAATATCTTATCCACAGTATTTTTTTTGGGACAAGGTTGTAATAATCACTTTTCTGATAAATCGACGGTGTCCTTCAATAGCCCTTTCTGTTCCGGGGTCACGGTAAGGAAATAATCCCGCGACCCCGGTAGGCTTTGGCCCTCTGAGAGGGGGGCCCCGTCAGTATGCTGACGCTCTTTGAGGCGCGCGTGGGACACAACGCGCCGTCGACCCGGGCATGGTCCATGGTCGGGCAGCGAGTTTCCCTTTACTCGCTGCCCGCATGCCCGCGCCTACGGTGGCCGGAGATCGTCTAGCGACGTCCGTCGCCGTGGGCTTCACCACCGCGGGTGGGGCGGAGGGAGGACACTGTCCTCTCTCGCTCGCGGCCCGCCTCCTCCTTCGCGACCGCTTCCCACTCCGTCTCGCCCCGCAGCATGGCCGCGACCAATGCTGTGCGCGAGAGGTCTCCGCCTATCGCAACCGTGAGGACACGTCGGTGCTCTGCCCAAGCTGGACAGTCTTGCACCGTATGCTCCACCGTGTCCTCCGGGCGATCTTCGCAGTGGTGACACCCAGGCGTTTCCTCCTTTCGCATCAGACAAAGGTACCACCCGAAACTTCCGTGTCCGGTGAGGACCTACATCAAGCGGTAGGTCAGGACTCCATGACTTCTCTCCAGCCACTCCAAAAGCATGAACCCAGTACTGATCTTTTTTTACTCCAAAGCAATAAATAGAGCGAGAAGCAACTTGTACCGAACACGCGGTGAGACAGCAATGACCACCGATTTTTCTCATCATAGACGATAATTATTTAACAGGGTGGTGGGTGCTATGCCTTATTTGTAGTTGACATGTAATTTTGAAGTATTCAAATTTTGACAATAGCAGTTTTCATTTAATTTATTTTAATTCTGTTTCTTCGAAATTGTTATAAATCTGTGACGAAACTAAATAAATAATAATAAAAGTGAAGTGCTTCTTATCCTATATCGCAATTTGATACGATTAGAAGTTGTTTTCAGTTACATAAATTATCTCCAAATGTTGACTGCAAATCATTGCATTTATCATTAGTTTATGTGAAATGGTATTTAGATGCATAAAGATTAGATGGGAGGAGGATTGACACAGAGGAACCATCCGACAACAATAGTACGACATCACGATAGCATTGATATAATATCACTGTGAGTAATTTATTATATTGATGATAGGAACAATTCGTAATGTATAGAATCATACGTATTCTAACATTTCCCTTGTTTGCTCAGTAGGGGTCGTCAGGAATTTCCTGCGATGATTTTCAGTGAGTTTGGTTTATTTTATTCTTTATTTATTCATCAAAATAATGTGTTATTTAAAATAGAAAGTTTACTTGACTTATTTACAGTCATGTCCGTTTAATCACGTCCCATGTAACACAGCGGAACATAGTTTTCAATAATCTATAAGCCTACGTATCATTCGTTTTTATTTTCTCGATCTTTTTATCCATTCCAATTTTATTATTACGAAAATCTGACAGCCGCGATCTGAAAAAAAGTGTCGCAGGTCTAGCCTGTAAGAGCCACGCTGGCTGACTGATTCGTCATGGAACGAAAGTGATGACACTACTTTTAAAAGGCAAAAGATGAGAGGACGATCGTGAATGTGTGCTCAGAATAAAACGGCGTATGTGCCTAAACATATTGACGTCTTTTTATGAATTAATTTTTTTAATAATTGAAAAAATGTCTTTACAGAATTTAGATACTAGTATTTTATACAATTTAAAACAACATCCTTTCAATAACTCATAGTAGTTATTCCATAAAGTCCAAAAACTAAATTAGATAGACCGAACTTTGCATTTTTTTTGTATCGAGAAAATTTAATTGAATCGTGTTTTCAACTTTGTGAGAATTTAGATCATATAGTCAATAACTATATTCCAAGTTGTAAGATCTGTAGTCCAGATATGTACGAAGAAAAGTAAAAAATAAAAACCGTATTTTTACTGACCTATCCCCTTAAAAGGTGTGTCCACATCTTTTAACAAGGAAACATCTATCTTCATGAAAGTCAGAGATCGATAGATTATTTACAAATCCCGCACAACAAAGCAATAGCATACAAGTCGGTAACCGATGCACCCCGTAGCACGACGAGGCGCGGGTGCGGCAAGGCGGCGGCGCGCGGCGGCGTGACGCGTCCGTGCGGCCGCTATCCGTCTTGTCACCCCAAGTCGAAGTTCGCAGACGGGTCCCCGCTGAATACTCCCCACGTTCCTTTGATGTGGTTCACGTTAATTAGGCATTTTAGCATTGCGATACTTGGGTAGGCAGACGATATTTTATTAACGAACTAAAAATCTAGCCATCCGCCTGCCGCGTCATTGTCGTGTCCCTTGGTTTGATATTTCGCAGTCCCCACTTGTAATTCGCTAATATAATTTCATTCGGAATATAACGGCTGAAATTCCCGCAGACAGATTGTAGTTATTCAGTTCACGACGTTTTAGAGCGCTCACTGTTAGAGGGTAACTGCAGTTGGACCGCCGCCGGTTAAGTTACTTACCCCTGGTTTCGGCGCAACTTTATGAACGGCAGAGAACACTGCCAGACCTGATGTCCGGTGCACCCCCTCCCCCCAATAACGATTCCTGTCCCCCCACATTTTCTCACCTCAGTTCGTACTCATCCTAGACTAACTTTAAATTGTTAGCTGCAACTTTGCTTCCCAGTCGGCTGAACTTTATTTGTACATTGCATTCCTCTCCAACTTTTGATGACTATTTTTTGAAATAACAGTTATTAAAATGAAATGTTTTTAAAATATTCATGGCGTGTTGATTCTACTAGTGTTTGTTCAAACAACCGGGATATTTGCTATATCATTGCATCATTCACACAAAGAAACACAGTAATGGAATGGTATTGTTAACCTACTCTACATTCGATTTTAATATCGTTGCTTTATTATGGATTTCATCGCTGAAATCGTCAGAGAGACGCTATGTAAAGAAAATTAAGTTTGTTCAAAATACGTGTGTTGTTTCAATAAGCACAAAGGAGTGTTGTTCGTATTGTTTTACCGGCACGCTAGCTCGGCACGCGGCGTGGCTACGGCGCAGCGGGGACGCGGTATTTGACTTGATCTCGGTGGTGATCCGTCACGCACGAGCCCCGCCTCGCGCCTTCTCGCGTCTTATAATAACATGTTACTTATACACAGGTATAACGCTACCAACAACGTGGAAGCGAGCCTTATTTTCACAGCCTTTATGATGCTATAAATGTTATATTGTGTGTAACGACTTTAACGAATTTTAACACATTGTAAAATACTGAATTATAAAAATATAGATGGGTAAATTTCTTTGCTTACAACTTTTATAACTTTAGAGTTGTAAAAAGTTGTAATCTTTTTCTGAACACTATCAAAGTAATATACATATTTTATAAATGCATTGACACTTTTTCCCTCTAGCACTAGTGATGTTCTCTATACAAAACTTCAAAGAATATCGTTTCATATTTATACCTTTGCATGAAGCATAAACTGCCCACAACCGCATCTCAGACAAGGAAATAGCTCAATAACTTTGATTAGCCTCTTCGATGTGCAAGGTCTCACCTTCGCTCGCCGTCCAATTGTGGGTCAATGCGGTGCTTGAATACCAGCATTGTTCATACATCGCACAACTTTACATATACTATACATACATCATTACACTGTACAAACTATTCGAACAATAGAATATACAAAAGATATTTAATTTAAGCCTTCAGTGCCTAATGAAGAACCCAACGAGCTACGTGTGTAATTATGGATTTAAACACCTTCTACAGCCGCAACGGCTGTTAATTTCGTTAAACGACGATTAACAAAGCCTCAGTTATACCTATGGTATACAATAACGACACATAATCTTCTAACAACATCAGATTATGTCCCAGTATTCCTAAGTAGTTATTGAGTAAGAATATGCAGATATGTGTATTGTCTTTTGATAATTTCTTATCTACTATTCAATTAATATTGCTTTGTGGCAAAGCTACAACAATTTCAATTTTATTATAATTATAAACATGACAATGAAGGCTCAGTGCTTGTTGTTCGTATGAGTCTCTGGAAGGGGAGAATTCTTAAAGAGGACCGCATTACAGATTACTTTTACTGGTCGTTTAGAAGTGGGTCAGTGTCCCGTAAAAGTTTCCGCGAATGTGATCCGCCAGCCCCATTACCGCAGCAGATCAAAGCTGCCGCCTGCCGGCTCTCCACACGATGACCCTTCAATCCACGAGACTCCCGGAAAATCATGCATTTGTTTTATCCCCTCGTCACGCATCCGCATCGACTATTCTTGAGCCCGTAATTTCGTACGACACTTGATACTAATGTAATTCTATACGTCGAGGTGAGCTTGAGCCTTAGTTTTAGTATAATCTTGTTTTCATCGAGTTGAATACTGTGAACCACCGAGCCCCGGCGGCTGCATAATTATTTTCAGTGTTTGCCCCCTATTAACATCTGCCACGGAACGCGGGGCGGACGGGTGGCGACTCAGTTGCACTACGGCTAGACGGCATTAAAGGATGAGAGTAGGTAAACCTAGGATACACAGGCTTACAACTAGTTCATAATTAACACTTTAATTAGCAAGATCCAAAAGGGTTTAAGAAGCTTAATAACACTACCTCAAATAGTGTTCTTTGCAGACCCTCGGGATACGTAAAAAAACGAATTTTCATAAATGTAATTTGGACTAATTTAATTGAACGGCCTCAAAATGTAGTTGATTAATTAAAAGCGAAACCTTGGTGCATGGAGAACCATTGACGCGTGTTTATATACAAAACGCTACAATGAAAGTGATGGATATCTGTCATCCCCGTGTGATGGAGCCGCGCTCGCGCCGCGCGATGCAAATTCTGTCGACTCACCCGGAAAGCAATTACTGAGTCTAAGCTGGCGCTCGTTCTTCTGCACTGCTTACCATAAATCAATGGGAACGTAGACACACAGGCGTGTATGTATATGAAGGCGGTGTAGCCCATAGAGCACAAGGGAGTGTTGTTAGATCGTAACGCCAAGAACTATTTGTAGAAAACCTAGTAAAGTAGACATGCTTTTAAAAGTAAATAGCTAATCTATATATATAAAAGAACAGGGGTTTTTCTTTTGACACGACTACAGCCGAAACCGCTAAACGCAGAAACTTGAATTTTGGACAGGATTTGCAGTCTACCATGTAGATTGGCAATAAGACGGGATTTTGCGAAAATCCTCCTCTAAGGGGGTGAAAAGGGGTGAAAACGTTGTATGGCAATCTGATTCCTTGGTTTATAAACTTGAAACTTACCACGAATGAGAACACAAGTAAGTAAATAAGATTAGCACCATTATTTTTTTAAACTACCCTCCATTGGTAATCTAGGGGTTAAAAAGTTTGTATGGAAAACTCATACCGCATGAGCTGATGAGTTTGAACCCCAAACAGTACACATAATACTAGATAAGAATTAATCAAACACGTGTTTTTGGATTTTTCGAAATTCACCCCCCAAGTTGGTGAAAAGGGGCAAGTTTTAAGGGCCAGGATAAAACACTAAACGTAGAAACCTGAATTTTGGATGATAGTGGCAGTTTAAATGTAAATAAGCATTAAGAAAGGATTTTGCGAAAATCTACACTCTAAGGGGGTGAAAAGGGGTGAAAACCTTTGTATGCAAAATCTTATTCTTTAGTCATATAAACTTGAAACTTGGTACGAATGTGAGTATAAGTAAATAAAAAAGATGGACACTATTCTTTTTCAAAACTACCCTCCATATTTGGGTTTTTCGAAAAGCACACGGATTAATTTTGAAGCTAGGCGTTGAATCGTTTAAGGGAAGGATTTACTGCCTGCTTCGATAAATTATAAACAGGAATAAATTATCCTCGATCGAATAATGGATGCGTATTTTTATTTACATTTCTTAAATCAACCCCTAACGGGGTGTAAATCGGAAAATCAGTTTGTCTACAACGATTGATTGTTTGTTTGTATTGAGTTTTTAGCAGGCAAGGAGGGTGAGCGGAAATTAAATTCACTGAGTTCGAAACATAGAACCACGCGCAGACGAAGTCGCGGTGCAAAGTGCTAGTATTATCTAGCGCCTAAGCCAAAGGCATAGCAGGAGTTATGCAAAAGTACTATTCTAACCCACAGCCATTGCAGACGGGCAGAAATAAATTATATGAAGTAAATCTACTAAATAGTTCTTCTAAATAAAAAAGCAAAAATTCTTAGAACTACTTATTAAAGAATATAATACTTTTAATGAATATACGAGTATAAGGATTGTTTTGAATTTTGTTTTCTTAGGAACTACTACAGCAACATTATTTTTTTCGTTTATTTTGTTCCCTTATGAACTACTACCAGCAACATGTCTTTTCCCGTTTTTGTGATGTAAACTGGCGTTAATTTGATGGAAAAATTTGTACCTCGTTTGAACACTAGAGGCGCTTTTTAATACAATTAACGCAATAAACACTTCAAGTAAATAAAATACAGAAATCTTGTGATAAGGCCTCTTTTCCCGTACAAATAATAATATAGATTTCTTGGATTTTCCTCGCTATGGTAACTATTAAGTTAGGACTTAGGTTAAATAACTTAAAGCAAAATTTAATAAATAAATAATTATATGGATACCAGTTTCCAAAGATTGACTTTTGTTTTCATTAGCACATCGTGGGCGTGATGATTAAGCTGTATTGCCTTTTATGTAAACATGATTTAACATAAAGGAGTTATAGACGACCACTAATGTGTTTATAATGAATATTAGCAATTTGGTGTGACTAAATTTTATAATTAGACTTATGTCAGTTTTTATGTTATAAACGTGGTATGCGTAAAAGTCTTCTGTCCCCAATGTGGACTTAAACCACAAATTCTTTTGTTGTGGTATAAAAGTGTTCCCGGCCAATGTTCGCAATATTGTGATAAAAGTAAATAAATACGCGCACAGGACCCATTTCAACAATTTGCTTAGGATTCCGTATTTTGTTCGTGACGCCACCGCTCCCAACGTCTAATATTGAACGTATGTTATAGACAAACAAATACGAACACAACCCACACAATACAGCAGCATGAAAGGTGATGAAAGTAAAAGTCGTTCTTGAACTTGGATATTATTTCAGTGGCCAATAAGACAAATTGATAAACCGATAGAGATGTGACTAAGAGAGTGATGAGTTTGAATGTTGATGGATGGAGAGGAAGAGGAAGGCCTATGAAAAGATGGATGGATTGTCTAAGGAATGATATGAAAGAAAAAGGAGTAAATTATACTGTGACCTCCGATATAGGAGAATGGAAAAAAAAGTGTTGCGCAGACCCGAAGTAAAATGGCAAAAGGGCAAGACGATGATGATAAACCGTCAGCTGCGTAATCTTAAAGGACGGACAGACGTGCTCATAACATAGCACGAAAGCATGCATTTATTGAGCAAGTGCTCATTAGTAGCACGAATGTCATGTAATGAGCATGCTTATTTAGAGCATGCTCAAAAATCAACCGACGTTTAATTTTCGAGCATGCTACCTGAGGCGCCGGTAGAAGGGGGCGTGCTCCAAGCGCGTCTCTGAACAGGTTTGCTTATTGAAATACATATACATACTTAAAACTACCATGCGTATTCTTGGCAAATGTGAACAGTTGCATAAGCATGCTAACTTTAAGCATGCTTTTTTTGAGCACGTTTGTCCATACTTTAAGTGATGACAATTTACGAAAAGGAACAGACGCTATGTTGCAAGTTCTCTCGTCCAAGCTTATAATGAAGGTACCTCCTACAGGTAATAATATTTCGAGTGATTCAATTAGTTCCGTCGGTTCAGACTGCAGTGCCGACTACGCCAGACCCACAAAATCAATTAACACGTGGTTAGATGTCGACTGAGAATATTCAAATCGAAAATGGAGCATAAAATCTGTAATTGCCCGGAATCACAGTTTCCGAACGTTTTCGATTTCGCAGATTACGTACGTGTGTACAACCGATTTCCGATGTACGATAGCAATTCCTGTTATCATTTGCCGAGCTGAATAAATAATTAAAATATTGTGATATTTCAATGGGATTTTTTTTAAGTAGAGTTCAGGGATTTATTGAAATATTGAGAAAATATATCTTACAAAAGTTATTAACATAGTGCTCGATTTTATACGCAAGACATACTTGTCACTAAAAGCTGTTAAGAATTCTTCATAAAATATTCATTATTTCTTGAAAAGCTCTGTCTTGAACTTTACGCAAATTTTATTTTCCAATGTTAGAATGGTCTAGATATGCGTACTTTTGCACATCGACTGAAAACTCAAATTATAATTTAGTGAGACAGATTCATCGACGTAATGACAAAACTAATTTTTCAGAACATGTAGAACATTTGAGGTGGTAAGACAAAACTTTGGGCCCTTGTGATCATAAAACGTACTTCAAATAAGTAACGAAGCAAGAAAACTTCTGTTTGCATTACAAGAAAAGGGCAATACAAGTACAAATCCAAATATTCGACATCTTGGAACGCTCGGTCAATTTGCTTAGGACTTCTGTTGCTCTTTGATTGAGAAGCTGTTCGTTTTCCCATTTCACTTTCTCAATACACTCAATATTTGCATACGATTCAAGACTCATATGCCAATTTAAAAACCTTTTTGAGTCTGCTATGCCTCACATGTGTAGCTTGAAGTTTAATGTTGAATGATTTGTAAACACGTAGGTATTCGAGAACGATTTGATTCTTGAGAAAACCATTCATTGAGATTATTTTAGGGTAAATGTGTATCTACACATTTACCCTAAAATAATCTCACCACTAACTAACCACTGCCATCTGGCAGTGGTTGCTAATCATACGTTACTGTAATCACTAATGATATAGGCGAAATCAGTAATTACACCAAATATCGATCAGCATGAAGCATGGTTAACAGTAATTATAATAAGAAAACTCCAATGTTAAAATATTTTCTACTTAGTCTAATATCAAACCCGATCCCGATAAAACCAAAGTACTTATGGGTCTGCTGTACAATTGTATATAACATGAATCAACAGATTAAAAAAAACGAAATCGAAGCAATTTAACTGAATCATAGTTAGTCTATATATTTCTTGATATTTATGGGACAATAAAACAACAAAAAATCTGTGTTCAACCCGAAATAACATGTTATAACGATGCATCTATATTAGTTATAGTTGTTATAAATTCTAACCACGCCTCACGCATGTTTTAGGGTGCGGTATGATTTAGTGGCCACTTCCTTTAATCAGAGAAAGTGTTGTAGCACAGATAAGACACCCCGTTCTGACCTTACTAAAATGGTAAACTATAACTTATATCATATTACATAAGGTATTCAAAAAAGTTAATGTCCTTGACCCTCGCCTCCGATGTAAGACCTAATTTAGATTAATATAGATCACACGTTCGGCGCGCTTCTACTAATTAGGTATAAGTAACCCTTGATTCTATTTCTGAATGATTGAATTTTGTCTACTTTTGTGTTCTAATACATTATTTTTGTCAAACTTCTGATCGCTATTTCTTTCTATTCCTAAAATCTTCATGAGTAAATAAGTAATTGCCAAAGATAAAAAAATATAAACTGATGACACATATTTCAAAAAGTAATAATACCATTTTCAGTAGGATCCGGTTCACGTAGTCTGAGTAAATCTATTAAACAGTATCTATTACGTAGCCGAAGCTCCAGCAGTCTAGGCTCCCGTCCACCTGTCAATTTCCATAATAGAACGATGACGGCCTTCCGCTGACCAGCTGCTATTATACCGTGGGCTGTATAAGCCCATTGTTCTCCCGTATTCGATGAAATCATTTCCTAAACGCAGACAAAGTAGACAAATTTTGCAGTTGTACACGTATAGTTAAATACTGCAATAGAAATTAATTGGCTGCACTTTATACCTGATTGCTAATTGAATTGGACGTTTTATTATTATGAAACGAGATAGAAAAAGAAATTGAAAGAGAGAGTTTATCAGAGTTAATTGTCATGCCACGCTACGGGTCTTATACAGAGGAAAATTGTTAATCCCAGGCGACTGCTGCGACTAGAGAAAGCCAGCCTTTTATGGACTGTAAGAAGTGTCTGGCAATTTATTCTGAGGTTTATTATTAAATGCTGATTAGCAACATGTTTAAATCTCCCTTTTTCGATACTCATAATTACCTACAAATTGATTAAAACCTATAAAGCATTTAAGTCGGCTCTGTTGATTAACTCCCAAGATATGCTCACTTAAATTCATCAGTGTGAAGAAATTATATACATACGATTTGCGCAACAATTTGGAATTAATCAATTTATAGTTTCCAAAAAACCACAAAGTTTTGAAATATGTATATTCACGATGTTGCGATAGCTCACGAATTCTTTTAATAATATCATGATAACAAAGTTACGAAAGGCTTAACGGATAGGATTGGGAAAGTTGTGCAGTTGGGAAGGTCGGGGTGCTGCGGCCTGCTGGACGAAAGTGAAGGTGCCTCAGCCCCTCCCGCCCTCCCCCGACCGCAGCCCCGGCGCCTGCCACCCCCTGCACCCCAACAGCTGCATGCCCGAGGAGCCGCAGACGGCAGGGAAAGTACTCGAAGGAAACTTTTGCATAATGTTGTTAGGAGAACATTACGGATTATGATATACGAAAAGCTTACATTTCCCTTTTCAATATAAGATCTAGTGCAGTTGTTACAGCAATTCTGAAGTGTGGAAAGAATCTATTATATAATGTCTAAACAGTCTCTATAGGACTAGGTACCTAAAACTAGACGCAAAATAAACGACCTTTACAACCCTCCAGACAGTGGCGAGACCAATACCTGTTATAAATAAACCTTGTGGTAGTGAGACGGGTTCCCTTGCAACACAGGAGGCGCTTCTTTGTATAATCTATCTCGCCATTTTCCACGGGCACGTACCCAAAATTATGTTTTATTTTTAAAGTCCTAGGCATAAACTTGGCCTATTGCTTTTCGTCTCAAGTGTACCTACTTCATCCATCGGTATACATAGTATAATACAAACACGAGCCTTTATATCTGAAATACTTTTTCGAGCACTCCACTCCACATGCCTAGATATTATTGGAAGTTATAAAAGAAAACATTTCGACTCAAGGGTAACATAAAAAGTATCATTTTTGTTACTCTTGAGAACAAACAATTCGCAAGATGTTATAACAAAGCTAAAGTTGGTACGAGTAACACTTCGATACCTATTTGCCCTGTGAAGCGTGTTGCTCATCTCATAACATCTTCAGTGTCGCAGTTCGCAGATAAATTAAATTGAAACATTTTCAGTGTTGCGTCTGGCGTATTTTAAGTAAGTTACGCACATAAGAGCTGCCGTAGAGCTGTGGCGTAATTTAAGCTCTCTCACTAACGAGCAGGCACTCAAGTGAAGCCTCTCCCGCAGCATTCCTCCAGACTACATGATATTGTGACATTTGTAAGCACATTGTTTATGTTGCGTGTAAAACAGCGAGCTAAGCTGTACGCAGTTCCACTTCCTACCCCCCCCCCCCCAACCTCCACTCCGCTTAGGCTTCCTATGTCGTGTCACATTGTTGTTTCGGTTCATATGAGTAAAAACAACGCCGATTCATTTCAAATCTTTACACACGAAGAAGTGAAGTGTTAATTTCAATAATGAAGAGTGACTCGTACTCATTATGCAATGTATTGTGCAGCGTGTAGGTAATAATTTTATGCAAGTAACATAAAATGTGAAACTGAAATTATTTTTGTTACATTAAACTGAAAATATTGATTTTAACATTTTACGTAGGAGTTTCTTAAACAACATTGTCATAAAGGCTTGCCTACGACCATAATATGAGAATATATCATGCAGCACACATTAACCCAGATTATGCGACCAGGTGTTATAACGCCGCCAAAAAATATTTTAAAAAACCCGCGTAAAAAAGTTATTATTTTTGAAAAACACCCGTTTTTTTAACTGTCATTTAGTTGTTTGCTAAGTTTGGCTTGATACAGTTCAGAATTCGTTTCGAATTTCTTGTTATTTTAGTATTTTTCCATAATTTAAAGTGAACAGTGTTTATATTTTGGAGAATGACTTCCGAAAGGTAAGGTTTTAAGTAATAATTATTTATTTTTACGTACCATTTTTATTCGAATTATAAACTAAGGACAATAAACAATAAAAATAGTAATTATGATTCTAATGTTTAGTAATATTACGTAATGTTTTTCGAGTTCGAATGTTACAGGTGTTATAACGCCTGGTCGCATAATCGGTGTCCAACTCATCTATTTTTTTATTTTTAGAATAAGACATGGAAAAACACTTAGACTTTATGAAATAATAGAAGAACTGGAACAATCGGATGATAACGATGACACACCCTATTCTGTGGCTATTTTACCACCCGAAAACGCTAATGCCGAAGTGACTGACGAAGACTCAGGCGACGAAGAAGTTGTAAACTTGCATAATTTACCAGGTATATAGACTCATTTTATTTTATGCATCTTGTTAATTTTGTTATTTATTTAAAAGGTACACATTTATAATAATGTGTATTTGACTACGTTAGGTTCGCAGCTGAGAGCTAATGCCGAGGTGGAGTTCATCAATGATGAGTCATCCGATGAAGAAGATAACATTCCCCTGATAAATTTGGCTAAAAGATTACACAACGAGGAAGCACTGGAGGCTAGCAACTTATCTGATGTATCTGAAACTATGCCGACTGTGCCTAAAAATCAACAATATACTTGGAGGAACCGTCATAATCCTAAAAACTTTCCCAAATGGCAAGATGTTCAAAATCCTAATAACTTACAATCTCCTATATATTACTTTGATACAATGTTTGATGATAATATCATTCAATTACTAGTCCAGTATACAAATACATATGCAAGTCAAAAAAATAAAATAGGTAATGTTTCTACAAGCGAAATGAAATGTTTTCTAGCCATTTTATTATACAGTGGATATGTTGTTGTCCCTCGAAGAAGTATGTACTGGGAGAAATCTTCAGATACTAATTTTGACTTGGTACATAATGCTATGTCTCGTGATAGGTTCAACTTTATAATGGCTCACGTGCACTGCTGTGATAACACAATAATACAACAAAGCAGTGACAAATTTTCAAAATTGAGGCCGTTATTTGATTTACTGAACAAAAACTTTATAGATATGGCTCCTCTCGAAGAAAAATACAGCGTAGATGAGGCCATGGTGCCGTACTATGGTGGTCACAGCTGTAAGCAGTTTATCAGAGGTAAACCTATTCGATGGGGGTATAAATTTTGGGTAGGCGCAACAAGGCTAGGATATATTTTGTGGTTTGATCCCTACCAAGGCCAGTCTGCAATGATACCCTCAGCGTATAAGCAGTTTGGTCTGGGTGGAAGTGTAATTCTACGGTTCGCCGACATCATACAGAAACGTGAACCGACACTGCATTTTCACCTATTTTTTGATAATTTCTTCACCTCTGTCCCTCTCATCCACGAACTAAGTAATCGTGGGTTGAAAGCGACAGGGACTATTCGAGAAAATCGTACAAGTAAATGTCCTCTGCCAACTAATAATGATTTCAAAAAGACTGAAAGAGGGACTTATAAGATCAAATCAAGTCGACCAGAAAATATCCTTGTTTGCAAATGGAATGACAACAGTGTTGTCACCGTTGCCTCAAACATTGATAAAGTCGAGCCAGTGCAAACTGTAAGGCGCTTTTCGCAGCAACTCAAGAGATACGTCCAAATCAATCAACCGAACGTGATAAAGAATTATAATGCGAACATGGGCGGAGTGGATCGAGTTGACCAAAATATTGGATTGTATCGAACATCCGTAAGAGGAAAAAAATGGTATTTCCCTCTGATTGCTCACTCCCTAGATATGGCGACTCAAAACGCGTGGCAATTATATCGATATAATGGAGGTGACCTGGACCATCTTAATTTTCGAAGAGCTGTGGTAAGAAGCTTACTAGAAACTTTTAAGAGAACCGAAACCCGTGGACCGTGCCCAACTCCCAGGACCCACAGAGAAACATCTCGTTTTGACCGGATCGACCATATTGTCGTATATAAAGACGCCCAACTTATATGCAAAGTTTGTAAGAAGAAAACAAATTTCATTTGCCAGAAATGTGCGCTACATTTACATCCTAAACTTTGTTTTGCCGCCTTCCATAGTCCTGGTAATTAAAAAATATTTTATATTACGCTTGTAATACTGATAATTATTCTCTTGGTCTTAACAGTAAATAAAAATATATAAATTAATCATTTGTTTGTATTATTCTACATTACTCCTAATTACCTATAGTTTTCTTTATTACATAAATGATAGTAACTCGTGATAGTAGTAGATTATCCGACCAGGCGTTATAACGCCACCCATTTTCCGAGTTTTCCTTAGCACTGGTATTTTTTTTAATAATTTTCCAGGACTTTAGGGGGGGTAAGTAGCAACATATAAAAAAATCACCAAGATCGGATATGAAAAAAAGTTTCAGGATAATCTGGGTTAATTCTTCCCGCCAGACAAAATAAGATAGCGTAGGATATTAATGGCCACTTTACCTATTGTTGGAATGTACATAAACAGCTAATGTTCATCTCAAATGCTTTTTATGAATGGTTGCGGAGGTAGTGATGTTAGCGAACAACGGCGCGTCGGGAGCTCGTCGCCGTCACTCACTCGGCGTCCTGCTAATTACTGGGGGGAGGCGCCGGAGCGCGCCACGCGCCAGTCTGCTGCAACCAACCACACACGGACGCAAACTACCCCACTCGAAATAAACTACTCATTTGTCATTTCTAATTGTCCGTCAACTGACACTGCGACAAACTTTACTTTCTCTAAAACGGCAAGGCAAGGAGAGTCGTATGGCAGTCAACGCCAACACGTTCTGGACGCGCGTGCCATCGTTAACAACAAGAGGTCGTACACCGACGCGACTTTCCATTAGCACCTGACCGTCGCAGCAAGTGTGATTAATGTAATTTATCCGTTTGATGGCGGTAATTACACTCTCGAGACAAGAGCAGGTGGGAGGGCGTCCTTTCAGGTTCGTGGCAGTCCTGTAACCCACGCGTCACACGGTAGCGCCTATCGTTCTCACTTACTTTAATGACTTCACGCCACACCGTATTATTTTCTAGAGCTTCACAATTTTCTTCTTGTAAATACTCATCATAATTATATACGTCACAAGATAGCTTATCGCTATAGTCGCAGACAGGCTGAATATTCAGTAAATTTTAATCTGACTTTTTTTACTTTATTTTCAGCGCGCAAAGTGATTAAACACGAGAATGGTGCTTTAATACCAAAATAACATTTCAATATCGATCAACCATTTATTTTGTGATGGTTTTAATTAAAACTAATTACGGGGGCTTATCGTTCCAATGGTTCGGGGTGAATCTTGGGCCCGGACGGTAGCTGGGGGAGAAATTGGCATTTTGCGATGTCTTCCCCCGTCCGTCCCCTCTGCACGCAGATAATTAACTGCAGATAGGTACCCGACTACCCGTACATCCATGGCACAAGGGTATGGGATCAAATTTTACCCACAAGTTTAAAGAGCGGTGCCTCGGCTCGGGGCGGCTCGAGTGCACCGCGGGCGAAAGAAGGGGTTCAACAAATTGTTAGGGTGGTTGGGTAAACGACCGTGATTATATTGATTTTTAAAATGACATCTCTTTTAACCCTTCAATTTGTGGCTTGAGTTTGTACTTACCACGGTAAACAATTTCAAATTCATCTGTCGAGTTCTCGTTCAGAAAGAAGAATCGGAAGTTTTACATTGTTGGTGTTAAATCAAAATCCACCATAAACGGCTTGCTTTTTGTTACACAAAAAACGATTTGGTGTTTATGGTTCTCGGACAATCGAAGAGCCGCTATTCAACCGGTTCAGTGCATTTTGAAGTTGCCCATTCATATTTAAATTCCATCAAAATAATCTCTTTGATGTGGTACCCTGATACTTATTTGCATGTTTATACCGTTTCGGATAATGCTTTGTTTAAGCTTCATAGCGTAGGTAGGAAAGAGTTGTCCATTGATACATGTTGCAGCCACCCCTGGTCTGCATTGTTAGTGGAGTTAACACAGTAGTGTTGCCAGACGTATAAATCACCCGGCTAATGCTGCAGCATCCGGCGCGTCTCCGCTTATTGTGGAGCCGACATTTGCTTATGTTCGGTACTCCGGGCCGCAGTCACCCTCGGCGACTGTCGTCGTACACGAGGGAGGCGACAATTTATTAATTCGTAAAAATTACTTTCCTGTGCGATTTCGTTTTGTTTACCCATTCGGGAAAAGGATGCCGATTTTTATATTGTTCTTCTTTTCTTTGAATTTATAAGGACACGAGGTGCGATGTACTGAAGTGCTTTCTGCTAATATGTTACTTATCTAATAAATTTACAGAACATTCAAATTGTTATTTTTACTTTAGATTATCAATCATGACAAAATCAAATTCAAAACTTGACTTATCAGCAGATTTAATCTCACTTTCCCAAGGTCGATAACAAAGTCGGCGCTGTATAACAAGATTTGCGAAAAAACCAACGAACTGGCTTTCGCGAAATAACCAGATAAGCAACAATGCCACCCAGAATCGTATTAGAAATGTTTATTGGACACAACTCCCCTTGTTACACTTCATATCAAAAGTTTAACAAATATCGTTACGTAACGGCAGACATAAAGAGAAACTCGCGAACTTCTCAAATTGTAAGAATTGCGCATCCTTTTTATAAAGCCGAGGGTTGGGGGGGAGGGTCTGTCAGTATTTATGAAGCGTGGAACCCTCGATGGTATTATTACCGTCATTCTCTTACCCGGCATTATGGTGCAATGCTTTTGTAAACCGTTTTATGGGCTGATCGCGGAAACCCGAAAAATAAAATGAATATGTATGTAAAATGTTTCAAATGTAGATATTAGGTATAAAATGATAATAATTAGCACAAAAACCTACAAAATGCAAAAAATTCATATCTTAACAAAAACTTCTTAGAATATTACGAATATCTTCATATGTAAAATCATGGACTTATGAAAAGGCACATCATTAACATCATACATTCAAATTAGAGTCTAGATAGTTACAATGCTGATTTGCATAAAGTTTGTAGATTTTACGAATGGGAATGAGTTGTGAACAAATAGCAAAAAGTATATAGTTTTTCATTGGCGCGTCGTCGTCGTCCGTCTGGTTGGCTGCAGCCAAAAATCGATAGCTTGGCTCTGCAGCTCTCCAGACACAATCTTACTGGCTACTGCAACCGTCTTAACTACTGTCTTCGTGTATTTACTACGAGTTGGACTGGTCAATGTAAACTTTCGAAACAATATATTATGAGATATACTTGGGAATGCTGCTTGGACTTTTGATCCCTGAATTTCAGTTAAATCTGCAATACATCTTGTTATAGATCAATATAATTGTTTAAAATGCTTATTACTTTTTAATTTACCTTTAATCACAATAAAATTCAAATTGTTAGATGCTTACGTTGCGTTACGTGCCCAAAAGACAAGTAAATAGTAATTAATTAAAAACTATGAGCATATTGTACTATAATAAGAATATTTTATTAATTAAAAGACGATTTTGTGAATAAACATATTAGTAAAATAAAATAAAATAACACCAAAATACTCCATTGCATCGTAGGCTACTCATACTCAGAGCTTTTCCGAAAGAGCAGGCAGAAATCTCGCTGCACACTTGCACAGTCCTGCATTTATGAGCGTTTAAATTAAACATACTTGACACATTTTTACAACCGTTGCAAAAAGCGAAGACGATGGATATGTGAACCTTGCCTTATGTAACAGGCTTTATCTGCTTGCCTGCCACGTACTATTTATGTAAAAAATCAAATTAAAATGTACTTTTTTATACTTTTTATCCTTTTAAATTTAAATTTTATTCTTCGACTTGAAATGCCTGTTATGATTCCCGAGGAATCAATCAATAGATTTCTCAATCTACCCATTGATTCCCAAATTCAATAAAGATCCGACACAAGAGTTGTAGTTATATTACGCTGTACTGTATCTATGGCAAAAGTTAGGTATGGCTCTCTGTATTGTGTCGGGATCTCGATTCACCGTAAGCACGGGGTTGCGGACGGCGAGCAAAGGGTAGCTCACCGTCCCATAGGTCGTAGTCGACCGACGCCTTAAGGAGCTATTAGCAAACTAACGGAGCTTGATGAAGTCATACCCTGGCCGGAATCGCGAGAATAAAAGAGCTGGGTGCTTTTGAGTCAACGCCAGTCTGATAGTCCCTCCCGCTCTATTCGGAGCTCAGATTCATTAATTGTTATTCTCCATAAAAAAATACAAAAATATAAGTTGCAATTAAAGCTGTTATAGGAGCGCAATTTTAAGCAATGAGGTCCCCATAAACTACATTACTTTCAACTTTCACTTCCAGTCTGAAACAACCACGCGACGGCATTCTGAAAAGTCCCCCTTTTAGTGAGCCCTCCGCTCGCGGCACTGCGGTACTATAACGTTAAAACGATTTCCGTTGCACTAATTTGATAACCACTAATTGCACCACAAGCAGTAAAATCCATAAATACTAATCTTCGCGCTCGTGCCGTCCGTAAATTAGAGCGGGGAGAACGTTTATTCCGCTGAAATATTACTCGACCACTCGAAATTAAAATGAAAATGCGATTTTCCACATATTTTGCATTCCCACGCCCCCTGACCCCTGCGTGATGTATAAGCACGCGTCGTGAACATGGCTTCGATGAAATGCTCACACGTGATTTAGGGTGAAAATGTCACCCGGCCACAGATTGCACCCACAAGTGAAATACAATACACCCTGTGAACAACATTCAACTCCACGAGGTATTTTAAATAAAAGCAAACCTTGTAAATTAATCGAAACTCTAGAAAATGTACCAAGTTGTTAACTTGATATAGAGTAGCAACAAAATTGCTTCATTTAGGTAAATACAATTCGTTTAAAATTATTCACGGCACATAAATCTTCCTAGTAATTTGAGGGTTGACTTGGTTTTATTATCTGTGTACGTACATAGGTAAGTATAATAGTTACCCGTCGGCCTTTGGGATTGATAATAAGGTCGCAGGAGGCTGCTTGGTCGTTTTGATACCTTAACGAGGCCAGCGTGGCCGCCTGACGGGTGCGAGGAGCCGAGGAGGCAGGCTGAGGCCGCTGACGAGACCTAATTGCTTAATTAACACCGCAATCCGACGACGGCGACGCCGAGCGTAATCTACCCTCACTTTGATACATCGACTGTGTGATAACTAAGGACCTAATAGTTACATTTTAATTGAAAGTTCAAACATATTAATAACTGTTAGTTAAACGTTTATTATGAAAGTCTTCCTGTGCTTTACCAAACTCGTTTACGTTCGTAGAGTTAGCCAGACAGAAACTTATAATAACTAAAATAAATATCAAAAAACCGGCCAAGTGCATGTCGGGCCACGCACAGTGTAGGGTTCCGTAGTTGCCCATCAAAATACTTATGCGAACTAACTAAACTGATTCGCTGAATTTAATTTTAAAAAGAAGGATTTTCAAAATCGGTCCAGGAGTCTTTGAGAAATCGGGGAAAATACATAAGAAAAAAGATTACAAGGAATTTAGAACCTCCTCCTTTTTTTGGATTTAGTTAAAAATAGTTGACGATAAAACCTACCTATCCCCAAAAAACATACCTATAAAAGCCAAAATAAAGTTGACAAACTTACATTTGCAGTTGTCTCCGATACATTTTGTTTAAGAAAATATGATATCAAGTACATTTTATAAGTTGGTCGACTATTACTCGTAAAGTTGTAAAGCCTACTTAGTTATGATAATTTTCTTTTAAACTTCGTTATATGTACTACTATTGTGAATTTTTTCACACCCCCAAACATAACCGTTTAGCTGGTAGAGGGGGGGGACACTCGAATCGAGCAAAATATAGCACTTTAAAGCTTAATATTTCACAAACGAATTTTTTTATTAAAAAATTGTTAATGGAAACTATCATTTTTTTTAAAGGCCTATTTAATGATACCCCACACTAACCGGGTACGCGAGAAAAAAAAAATCCTCGGACTTTACGTGTAAGTACTGGAGGTACCCTAAAAAAAAATATTTTACGAGATTTTATTTTACCACTTTTTTGGCACAACGAATCCGTATATTTACACCAAATTACAGCTCTCTAGTACTGTGCGTCTCTGAGCTAAACTGCGGACACGACGGACGGACGGAGGACGGACGGACGACGGACGGACGGACGGACGGACGGACGGACGGACGGACGGACGGACGGACGGACGGACGGACGGACGGACGGACATGGCGAAACTATAAGGGTTCCTTGTTGACTACGGAACCCTAAAAATGGTGTTGCGCGGATCCGCACAGCCATATAAGTGGTTCAGTGAGTAAGCACAGTATTTTAGTGCGGGGACACATCGCTCCTATAAGTTGAAAAGTTCAATATTGACTCACAAAATTGCTTTAAGTCGCTGCAGCCGATAATAGTGAAAGCTTATTTGGAATGTCAACCTTATTGCATGAGCGCACGATTGGAATTGCTTCCGGGCCTTGTTTGTGCGAGGTGTTGTTACCGCTCCAGCGGTTATTGGCATGTCCTCAAAGCTTCCTTCCGACACACCAAGATGGTGAGGATTTTCCGCTAGAAGTCAGCCCTCCAATAATGTTTAGACAACACTCTGTACCTGCCGCGCAATTCATTTATGTTGTAAACATGAGCCCAACGTTCAAAGGCTTTGATGGGAGATTTGCCTCTAATATATTGTAGCTAGTTAATATTTTACCAACTTGAGGTTTCTCGCAGAGACGTAGGGCGTAACGCCCTAGGATCTACGGAAAGCACAATAACAGAACTAATTCTACAAAAAAGTCTTTAAGGTTGTATTATTTTAATGTTTTAATTAATACATTTTGGTATTCTCGCCAAGATTGATTAATTCCCTCCACAACACAACCGAGTAACTTCGGCAAGCGCGGCCTCGGTCTTCCTCCTGTGTGGGTGCGTTTACAAACATAGATACACACATACACAAACACCCAGACCCGGAGCAACTACTTGTAGGTCACAAAAATATTAGTTCCGTGCGGGGATCGAACCCGCGACACGCTACGTAACGTAGTAGTCGCTCGCTCCTCAAGCTTCTGAAATGTATTCTCCTCCGAATTTTCTTTTTTTTTAAACATAGGCGCTAGCATAGCGTGAGCCCTAGCATGAATTTCCAAATTTTTATGACGTAAAGTAAACGGAAGCATCATTTTCCGTACAATAAACGCAGTAAATAACTAAAATAGGGAAATCTTGTATTACCGCCTCAGAACAAAAATACATAATACTGTTATCTGTGATATGTACTTCGAGACGATACTTCGGGATCCGTCTGAATAGGTCTAGGTCTATTCAGAACAGACGGATCGTCGCGAACAAAAGTGTATCGTACTGTAACGATGTTATTTTGTTTCCGAGTGTACTCAAGCGTACAAAATTAATGACAGTGCGTTTGATGAAACGACTGATACGGGTTTACCAACTTTGCCTATTTACATCGTTAGTATTGTCTGTTGTACAGACAATTTTACCTTTATTGTATCCCAATTTCCTGTTACCTACACAAAATTCGATTAAAACTATTCAGCTGCTGTTTTGACTACTTTCTACTTTTTACGTTTTACTATGACTGGTTTACGTCTACTTTTTTAGACGTATGCGTAATAACCTGCTTAGATACAAAACACTCAAATACTCTTCCAGAACGATTTCCCTGTGGTATTACGAAAGCTAGCCGCCTTAGAAGTTTGTATGTCGCTTATAAATTATTTATGATTTAATATTTTCTCTCATTTTTTAGGGTTCCGTAGTCAACAAGGAACCCTTCCATAGCACTCGCCATGTCCGTCCGTCCGTCCACTCCATCCGTCCGTCCGTCCGTCCGTCTGTCCGCAGTTTAGCTGCTCCAGAGACGCACAGTCCCATTCCAGAGCTGTAATCCCTGTAAATATACGGATTCCCACTCCATGCCCACTAGTGGTAAAATCCCATAATCTCGTATTTTTTTTTTTTAGTCCTCCCTTAATCCCACTAAAGTGGGGATGTTTTTTTTTTTCCATCCCACTTCACCCACTTATCCCTCCCCATATCACTCCATCCCACTTTAAAAAATCCACTTGACCCCTTTCCATTCCCACTTTTGCCTACTACATCCGTTCTCCATATTACTCCAAACCACTCCATTTTGCTCCACTCGAGTGTCCCCCCCATCTACCAGCTAAACGGTTACTGTTTGGGGGTGTCCACTCCACTCAATCCCACTCCATCCCACTCCATAACCCAGTTTCCATCCCAATGCCTCCATGACTCCAGTACCACTTTCCCACTTTACCATACCACTCCACCAACTTATAAATTTACTTGAATCCAAATATTTTCTAAACTAACCCACTCCATCCCATTCAATCCCACTCCATCCTAACTCCATGACCACTTCATCCCACTCCATCCCTCTCCATAGCACTCCACTCCATTTCAAAATCCGTCCCAGGTTTTTTCTACCCCACTCCATCCCCCACTCCATCCCATTACATCCCACTCCATCCCACTCTAATCCACTCCACCCCTCTCCATCCCACTTCAGCCTACTACATCCCTCTCCATCCTACTCCATACCACTCCATCCCACTCCTTCCTACGCCATCCCACTCCATCTCAATCCAGCCTGCTCCATCCCACTCCATCCCATTCCATCCCACTACCTCCCTCTCCATCCCACTACATCCCACTCCATCCCACTCCCTCACTCCATCCCGCTCTATCCCACTGCGTCCCAGTCCATCCCATTACATCCCACTCCATCCAACTCCATCCCACTTCATCCCAGTCCATCCCTCCCCATCTCACTCCATCCCACTCTAATCCACTCCACCCCTCTCCATCCCACTTCAGCCTACTACATCCCTCTCCATCCTACTCCATACCACTCCATCCCACTCCGTCCTACGCCATCCCACTCCGGAACTCTATCCTACTCCACTCCACTCAATCCCACTCCATCCCACTCTATCCCATTCCATCCCACTCCATCCCACTCCATCCCACTGCCTCCGACACCATACCACTCCATCCCACTCCATACCACTCCATCCCCCTCCATCGCACTCTAACCCACTCGATCCCATTCCATCCCTCTCCATCCCATTCCATCCCACTCCATCCTACTCCATCCCACTTCATCCCACTCCATCCCTCTCCATAGCACTCCATCAAAATCCGTCCCGCTCTACCCCACTCCACCCCACTCCATCCCTCTCCATCTCAATCCATCCCACTACATTCCACCCCATCCCACTCCATCTCACTCCATCCCGCTCTATCCCACTGCGTCCCAGTCCATCCCACTCCATCCAACTCCATCCCACTTCATCCTATTCCATCCCTCTCCATCCCACTCTAATCCACTCCACCCCTCTCCATCCCACTTCAGCCTACTACATCCCTCTCCATCCTACTCCATACCACTCCATCCCACTCCATCCTACGCCATCCCACTCCATCCTACTCCATCCCACTCTATCCCACTCCATCCCACTCCATCTCACTCCATCCGTTTCCATCCCGACCGCTGCGTAGGGAGCCGACCACGCGTCTGAGCCGCGCGGGTACCTTACTCATAGATCTAAACTCCCCTCCTGCACGCGCACCCCCGCCTTGGTGACGCTCACTTCGCAACGGGCCGTGCAGCAGAAATCGTGATATTTTAATTTCGCCATAACTTCGAAACTAAACATCCAATTTTAATCATTCAAAGACCAAATATCATCTACATTAACTGTACTTAATGATGAAATAAATTATTTTGATAAGGATTAATAGAATGAGTAAAATAAATGCGTTTAAAAGTAGTCCAAAAAATTCAAGATTTTTGATTTAAAAAATGGTTGTTGTGCCTCACTCGACATAGATAGGTATAGTGTGTCGCGGAGTTTTTTGTAGATATTTATAAGATCTACAACTAATTAGAACATTTCATAGTTCTATCTTTTATAGTTTAGGCAGCGTACGCAAAATAAGTAACTTTTCTGGTTGATTTTTTACACCTTGTGTCCGAAAAACCCAAATATATTACGGAACCCTATTTATTTCCAAAATAAAATTTAGTCTATGTTACTCGTGGATAATGTAGCTTTCGAATAGTGAAAGAATTTTTGAAATCGGTCCAGTAGTTTTTGAGCCTATTCATTACAACCAAACAAACAAACAAACAAAGTTTTCCTCTTTATAATATTAGTATAGAAAAGGCTTAACACTAACGAGATACTGTTGCAAGATGGGTATCATCTGGTTATGCTCACAGCCTGACCTACTTTGGCATAAGGAAAGGGATGGTAAAAATTGTTTTATGTAGGTATAGGTCAATCAGGGAAAGCAACCTTACTGAGAGGTTTAGATGAAAACCATGTGTTCACACATCACCCAACGCCCACAACACAGCCGTATTTTTGCTACCAGATAGATAAAATAATATCCCGGCTTTTAGATATAGATTGTTTCACCTATCATGTATCTGGAAAACTAAGGTCCGAAGTACATTCAGCATTGCCAAACAGCTAAAGTTCCAAGTGCTGCTAAAACTACGTGCTTGGCGTTAGCTTGCGGATAACGTGTTCCAAGAATACCCGGTTCATGTGTCTTTGGCTTGTTCTCCAAGATGAAAAGCACTGATACATTGTTTCCTATAATTCTAAGATGGGCGTGGGAAACACAAAGATTTCGATCACAGTGTTATGTTCAAATTGTAGATAACTGGTGTGGAGTAAATAGGCAGCATTGTTAGCTCTGAGCTCCTTTCAATCAGAAGTTGGTTAAATGTTAAGTTACCACTGAGAAAAGACAATGGAAAGTTTACCTTTCATAAGTATTATCACTATGTTTAACGTGTGAAGAATTTTTTTTTTTTTTTTTTTTTTTTTTTTTTTTTTTTTTTTTTTTAGCGTGGTAAAATCATCAAATGAGTCCTCCAACCCCGGGCAGGGCGGGAGGGACTGTCAGACTTCTACTGACTAAAATCCACGGTGTCCTTCATAGCCTGTTACGTTCCGGGGTTACGGTTAGGGAATAATCCCGCGACCCCGGCAGGCTTTGGCCCTCTGAGAGGGGGGCCCCGTCATTATGCTGACGCTCTTTGAGGCGCGCGTGGGACACAACGCGCCGTCGACCCGGGCATGGTCCTTGGTCGGGCAGCGAGTTGCCCTTTACTCGCTGCCCGCATGCCCGCACCTACGGTGGCCGGAGATCATCTTGCGACGTCCGTCGCCGTGGGCGCCTACCACTGCGGCTGGGGCGGAGGGAGGACGCTGTCCTCTCTCGCTCGCGGCCTGCCTCCTCCTTTACGAGCATTACTGCCTCGCAGAAGGAGCTGACCGCTTCCCACTCCGTCTCGCCCCGCAGCATGGCCGCAACCAATGCCGGGCGCGAGAGGTCTCCGCCTATCGCAGCCGTGAGGACACGTCGGTGCTCCGCCCAAGCTGGGCAGTCTTGCACCGTATGCTCCACCGTGTCCTCCGGGCGATCTTCGCAGTGGTGGCACCCAGGCGTCTCCTCCTTTCGCATCAGACACAGGTACCTCCCGAAACTTCCGTGTCCGGTGAGGACCTGCGTCAAGCGGTAGGTCAGGACGCCATGACTTCTCTCCAGCCACTCCTCAAAGAGGGGTCTTACCGCCGCAATTGCGGCGTGCCCGAACGTGTGAAGAACTTAGGTAGAAGGCGACGAGGTTATCGTTTCATACCATTGCGCATTAAAAAATGGCGTTTGTCTAAGAAGGACAAATTCATTTTAAATTTATAAATCATCACTTATAAATTAATTCATAACACAATTATTTCAAATTAATACCATCCATAGGTACCTTTATTTTGGTAGTAAGTCCCTATGATCTGAAATGATGATGGAAATCTTTCTGAACTGCAACACTGCAACCTCTATATCCGACATCATGTATTGCGTTGACTTATATGCTTATACTAAGATGATTTCCAAAGCATGTACTTGTGTAACCCCTAAGAAACAATACGAACAAAACTTCCAACCAACTAATTGGCCAACTTCTGTACACTTTAACAACTAGTTGAATTATGTCCGGACTGAAAAAGTTTCAACTTTCTTCCAACTATTCGGATTTTCTCGTCTTAAGCTGAATTTACCCGGTTGAGTTTACTTCCAAGTTGCAGTTAATGTAATTTTTATACATGTTTTCAGATGGTTAGCTGTTTAAAATTATTCATACTTTGAAGAACACTAGGAGAGTAATCTTTATTTCATAAGCAATTCGAATTAGCATAATAAAAAAACTTGAGAGGTGTCAAGGGACACCCGGACACCCATTTCATGTTATCCAGTCCCTAATTAGAGTAACTACGAGTCCTTTGTTGTTGAAATAGGAACGTATTTGAGAGTCATGGACATAGAGCATCGCAGTACGCCATCCGTCTGTTGACTACATAGCCATGAGTTCAAGTTTGATTGATCTTTGAGAGATTTTCCATAGCGGGCTGTTGAGAGGCCGACGGCATTGAGTTGTATGTTATTGTGTGTGGCGAGGCAGCGAGGCTACGAGGCAGCGCGGCGTACGTACGCGAGGTCGACGGCCGAGGGCGCCGCGCGGGGTGCGACACGGGGTTGCTTTGCACTTCCGCCTCGCTGCACTCATTTCCGCATAAATAGTACCTACCTGCCTTACCGTATCAAGATATCTACCCACCGTTGATGCGTTGACACGTCTATAACACGCAGGTGACCTCTCACCAAGACGTTCTTATTACGGTAATAAACAACAGCTTTGCTACAAAATATAAATTCATAATACGCAGGTAATAGGAGAATAAAATACCGTGACCGCTAACAAAAATAAATTACTAACTAAACCGAATCCTTCCAACTAATCAGCACAAACCAGCTCCAGTTAAAAGGAGAAACGCAATTTGAAGTTCCCCTTAAAAGTTTCGAAAGCGCAGGAGTATGGGTGAAATAAAACAAAGGCAGCCGTGCGCCCGCCGCGGCACTCATGCTGAGTGCTCTGCTTTGTGGCAGGCTGAGCGATACAATGCAATACGCGGTACACACACAAGCACGACTCTACTGAGCATAGCCAAGTAGGCTTCCGCGGGCGTACGTCCGATGCGGAACCGATATTGTGTTACCTGCTAAGTCAGTGCAAGCTAAGTCGCAATATTTCGTTAGCTAACGAACATGAGCAGCGTGTTGCCTACTATCCTATTTTAAGAATTGCAAGTATTATCTTTCATTTCATTCACTTATCAAGTGATATTTTCTAAAATATTCAGAAAACTCTTTGAACTCTTATTTATATATTCAAAAAATTCATAAAGGCTAGCTAGATGTACAATGTCAAGATTCTAAATAAATTGAACCAGTAGATTGTGTCCAAAAAAGTGTTTCCACTTGATTGTTGGTGTTTCCGCTCGACCGTGCAGCGAGGATCATTAGTGAGGTGAACACTAATGACCTCCTCGATCGCGACCGATCGCCGGAGGAGACAAGCGCTCCGTCGAGATCGCGATACCGCCGACTTTACCAAATATCCGATATTCCGTGTCAAGAATTCGTAACAAGAGGTTTTACAAAAACTCGCCTCAGACCTTCCAGTCATAACCTCGAGCGCTTTTTAATTCTATGCGGTAATAAATCATTCCGAATAGCAAGTGCTTAGACGGCACGGTTGGAGCAGTGGTTGAGAGATCGACTACCGCTCAGCGTGTCGCAGATTCAATTCCCGCACAGAAAAAATATTTGTATGGAATGCAGGCAGCTGTTCCGGGTCTGGGTGTTTATGTATGTGAGTTTCTATGTTTATAAACGCACCCACGACACAGGAAAAATTCCTAGTGTGGGGCAACGTTTTAAAATAAAAATCTTTATCTTTCTTGCGCAGTACATCAAGCTACCAAGATCTGGCAAATTCATTTGATTTTAATAGATTTTCAACGTTATTACAATATCGGATGGTTTAATTTTCGATTGGTTAAAATTTGACAGATTCGGGTAGGTTGAACTGCTGGCGTCTGTACAATATATTTTAAAGACACTTAGTTTATAGTACTTAGTTTATATTGAAATTCTCGCAAAGTGTCTTGAATTGCTTGCGAATAAGCTTGAAAATCTGTGAAGATCTTGCATTTTAAGCAGCGTGTTGCAGTTTATTGAGCAAATATAAGAGCATACCGGCCGGCGACCCGCCACTCGGCGGAGGCTTATCGAGAGATGGCGGAGCACTCTTGTATCTAAAGGGTTGCTTTGTGCCTTCCACGAGAACCACTTTTGAGCATTGAAGACATGCTTCCTTTAAAATAAACCTACTTTGCTTAATAAGCTCACAGACTACACCAATTTGCAACGAACAGTATATACGAGGTTGAATCAAATAATATTTGAAACTTAAGTTTTCGCAACAACACGGTTACTTTGTAACCTTCCCCCGATAAGTGATCTGCGCAACTTTCCTTGACCTTTAGAACAATACTCCAGCTATAAACCGATAGGTTAGGGATAAAGCGACAGCGCCCACCTAAAGTAAATGCCAAGATGAATTTATTATACTTACCTCTTGGCATAAAATACAATTTCATTTCAGACTTCAAAGAAAATATTACATATTTTCGATAAACAAAAAAGTTCCAACTACATGTATTCGGACAGCGTCTGATAAGCAAATTGTTGAATGTTCGTAGTCTGGTCCATATAGAATCACCGTAATGGAAGTACGTCACGCCTGATTGATATAAGGATGTAACCATATCGTTATCCTCTAATTCGGTTCTAATGGAACAGTTAAGGAACCGTTCTCGAGGCGGGGCCAGTCCTCGTGAAGGAAATGAGTTCAATTTACCATTATCTCGGGGAATTGAGTGGTGAGACCTCGCTCGCCACTTGTTATACTGACTTATTTAGTATGACAATCCAACTAGAAAACCATCACGGAAATTGCACGGTTGCAAATTGGGTTCGCTCTAGTGCTGCGGTGACTCGGAGTTATTGAATTCAATTTTTATTGAATACTTCCGAGCTTTACGAAGAGGCCCTTATTTCTGTTCTAAAAAAAAATGTTCAGCTTTAGAAATAGGTGGCCGGAGTGCGGTGTTATCATGGATTTTATGCGGACTTGCGTCTATCAAGCCTTTCCCGCATATTTTTAAAGATAATTTCAATATTTCTGTACAAGAGTATTTTATTGTACAAAACAATGAAGAGTTAAGATTATCAGAAAATTTATTTGACCAGATAAAGAAGCCCATTTATGTCCATCCAGAGGCTCAAGCATCAACTCTACGTATTTGACCGTACAGTATTCTTAACTTAAAGTATTAAGACGTAAATTGTATGGAAAATGAAATCCGCCTGTAATGTACGAACGAGGAACTAATTTTATCCATTAAATTAACGTAAAAGTCCCTGTTTGCTTTACATCACAAAAACATGAAAAGGTGATAAGGACTCTGCTGTTATTTTTTTTACTTATTTACTACGAACTTATTAAGTTAGTAAACTTGTAGGAAATTAATTCCTAACAGCTGTACAGCTTCCAAGATTAAGCAATAAGTTTATTAAACAAGTGTCTGATCTTTCCCAGAAGTTGTTGCAATCGGCCTCCAGTTTAACCAAATGCTGTTAAATGACAATATTTTTCATAGAGTGACAACCTATCTGATTTCCGCAAACCAGTGAAAACACGTTAGTGTGCAATTACAGTAGCAGCGGGGCGGGCAGCGGAATCCGCTGGCGGGTAACGCAAAAACATAGTTTTTGACTAAAAAGGTGCACCAAGTGCGGGCGGGAGGGGCGGTTTGAGCCAAAATCTATTCCATGTTGTGACCCGCCACCCGCTCCCGCTGCCCGCCATACGCCACTGTAATTGCACACTTACATCGTGGCAAAACTATTTAATAAACTGTGAAGATTTTGACGCTGTTAAATATCTGCAATTGACAGCCAGGGTACAGCGTTTTCTGAGGCAAAACATAGCCAACTACCAACACAACTTATGTTTACTTAACTTGTTTCCAGCGGGGTCGACGACGTGCAGCGTTCTCTGGAGCTACTGGACCAGGTGCTGAGCGAGTACGACGAAGGCGAACCGCGCTCGTTGGAGGCGCGTGCGCCGCCCACTCCCGCCACCCCCGCAACTCCGGCCACCCCCGCCACGCCCGGCACCGACGACGACTCGCCGCTTGCCGGACACACCTCCGAGGACGATGGATACATGAGCATGAACGGCAGGAGGTGAGCTAGCTCATGCGACCTCTCGTCTGGAGAAAATAATTTCTTAGAAAAGCCTAGTCGTCATATTTGTTTTACCTACAAGCAGAACTGTCAGGTCCTTCCAGGACCCTGGAACGTAAAGGGCCATTGAATGACACCATGGATTTTAGTCAGTACGAGTCTGACAGTCCCACCTGCCCTGCCCTGGTTTGATGATTTTACCACGTAAAAAAAAGCAGAACTGTCAGGTGACCATTTTATAATCATGACGCAATTACCACCGAAGACGACGCAAGCAATGCGTCATTGCTTGCGTGATGCAAGTCATATCTTGAGCAGAATTAAAACAATGCAATGCGAGGGTACTTCTAAACTTTTGACAACTTTTGACGCATGTTATAAACTAAGTACCGAGTATCGGAGACGATTAGAAAATGCATAAAGACTTTGATCACCGCATGACAGAGCCACAGTTTATGACAAACTAGCTGTTCCCATAGGTTTAACCTCATCTGCTTGGCTCCTATTAATCGTAGCGAAATGTTTTAATTATAACCTATGCCTAGCCTTCCTTGAAAAATGAACTATCCAAAATAATTTTTCAATTGGATTAGTAGTTCCTGAGACTAGTGCGTTCAACCAAACAAACTTTTCAACTTTATAATATTAGTAGAGATTATATGTTTTACTCTAACCCGAAGTCACGGTCAAGGTTTATGAGTCCTGCATACTGTATTTTTATAAGCGCCCGTCCAACGAACCCATCTCTATAAACTGCTCAAAAAAACACCTGTCTTTGATGTCGCGCAGTCAGGTATTTTATAAAAAGAAATTGCCCATTGATTCTAACATAGCAAACCCAAATATAGACTCTTGAGATAATAATAACGTGTCCATTTTAGAAGCTAGTACTTACAATAGACAAGAGATAATGGTTGATTATATGCTCCATACCCAACTGAAGCCGTTCGTCTATTGTTCTCGAGACGGGTCTATATTCAGCTCCACCTTTGTGATACAATAACTTTATGTAGGTATCTAATACCTAATGTTATTACTATGAGATATAGCGTATCTGTGATGACAGGCACTAGGTGGGCCGACGACATCGTCAGAGTCACGGGCAACCGATGGATGCAACTGGCGATGTTCGGCGTGGCGGTCTAAGGGGAAGTCAGGTAGTTAGGTATTGCAATTTGGAAGAGGCCTATCGTCAAAAGTGGACGACTACGGGCAAAGTTGATTGATGAAGTTACGGCAAGAAAAGATATTCTTCCGTTGGCTAGAACAATGCGCTGTCCGAAATCCAAAACGCCAACTTACCTGTTACACAAATAACACTTAGGTATTACTAAAATATTGCTGTTGTACTAGGTTCCAGTTCTTAAAAAATTAACTTGTATAATAATCTATTTGTGTTTAATTACAGAGCGAAGTTCGCGCTGGGTTTCCGTCCGACAGAGGAGCGCGAGGAGCCTTCGCCCCCCGACCCACCGTCGCCGCGCTCGCCGCCGCCGCCCGAGGAGGCGGAGCGCATCATCTCCACTTTATTGCCCAAGTCAGTATTACGAAGTGCCTCGTTAGTCGATTGGCCACAAGCTCGCCGATTGAGGTCCTTACCGAAGGGTAGCACAGAGGTATACCCTAATTACTAAGTATTAGGGTATGCCTCTATATACTACCGTATTCCCACATTTTACAGTTATGTTTAAGTTCCATGTTATACGAGCGAGCCTAACCGAAATTCGAAAAAATCCCAATAACACTGATGTTCGATCTGAGCATCGAATCCGGGAATTTACCCTCAGCAGTCTTGCTTGCGATCACTAGACAAATGGAGTTCAAAATATCTCAAATTAGAAGTAACAGCAATCGTCTCACTTTTAGATCCTACCGCATCATATTTGGGTAACAAGTTTATGACAAAAGAATCTCACTTATGTTACAGAGTGTCACCAGCGAACTCAGCCAAGCGAACGATATCAGTGGAACAGCGGGAGGCAGAGGAGAGACTGGACTCCATCATCAGCGTCAATGGTATCACCACAGCCACGCAAACCACTTTTGTAAGTAGAGTACCCAGAATAAAAACGTTGAAAACATGTATTGCATTTCAATCGCACACCGAACCATAACTGACCGTTGACTAGTCAGATGGTCAATTATGGCTTAGCAGGGCATTAATATTTGTCATCATCATCAGCCATGGTTCCCATGCTGGGACACAGCCTCCCTCTGTGAGAGGGGGTGGGCCATAAACCACGCGGGCCCAGTGCGGATTGGTGATGTCACATGTCTTCGAATTTTAGGTTCTAGGACATCGTTTCCTCACGATGTTTTCCTTCACCGTTTTGAGAGCAGTGGTGATGAAATAAATTACACAAAGTAATGCGCCTGCCGGGATTCGAACCCACGACCTACAACTCGTAAGTCGGGGCCGATACCACTGGGCCACCACTGTATTTGTGTAAGACCATACATATAATAAAATCTTTAGACTGGTCTCATCTAATTTCAGCCGAAAACCAGGCACCAACGTCCGTACGGTTGGGAAAAAGACACGGAAGCTAACGGTTTCCAGCTGCAGCAGCCGCCCGTGCCTCCGTACCGGTTCGCGTCGCTGCAAGCACGGCGCGCGCCCGCCGCCGGCCGACGCCGCGCCCGCCGCCTGGCTGCCGCCCAGACACAACGCACCGCCAACCAACCTCAAGAAATCACCCAGTGTTGAGAACCCACCCGTCTTCCCCTTCATGGGTTTCTCCAGTGAATTTAACGACAAACCATACAATGAACACCCAGTCACAATATATCCAGGGCCAAATATACAATTCAAGAAGGAACCAGCACATTCACCGACATACAACGTACCAAAAATTTCACCCTCCAACACGAAAAGCTCGGAAAGAAAGAGCAGCATGAAACGTGACAGCAGGTCGGACGGTGAAATGTTATCACCCAAAGGGAAATTACCTCCGCGGACTCTCGCCGGTTCTATGGAGAGACATAGAGAAGTGTGTAGAGGATCTACGGAGGACGTGGTTGTGAGCTGCAAGAGGAGAAGTTCGAGTAAGAGCAACGACGAAGAGCACTTTTCGGACGATTCGCTGGAGGAGTCGTTCCCGCCGCCGCCGCCCGCTGTTACTACGCCTTCGAAACGCAATTCCATAGCTTGGGAAGTGTCACTCGATGGTGATGACCCTCTACTTACACCAGGAAGCACAAAGGTAATGGTTTCTCAATTAATTCCGTCGACAGGTAATAACAGAGCGCTTGATTACTGGCGTCAAAAACCGACAGCCTTAAAGCCACACTCTTATTTTGATGACAGTTCGAGGGTAGTCTAGACTTGCATGTGATAAACTCGATAACTCGATTTTTTTTAAATACTGTCGATCCTGCCAAAATGATCATATTTATTCTATTAGCCTATTACAAATCAGCTCTTGTTTACAGGTTATAGGCCGACGAAGAAGAAAGTCCGGTGATCAGTCACATTCTAGCACAAGTTCAATACCACAAAGAGTAGACGATGATTGGGGAGAGGAATACTGGCCGCCGCCACCTCCACTGACGCAGTGCGAGTCCCTCGTGTCGCCAACTTCAGATGCCGAACAAGAAAGTCGACGAGCACAAGATCTCGCGTGTGGTACATACGTAATTAGAAAAGGCAAAAATCGAAAGCAGTTACCAAGTTTCAACAAGAATACGACTAACAAGTCATCCACCAACCTACTCAATAGTCACAGTTTGAATAGAAGTTTAGATACCGATAAGTCAATAGACGGGTCGAGCATATCAATCAGCGGCTCCGGATCAGTCGGCTCATACAACTCCCGGCCGAGCTCAGATTTAAGTTTACCGCAATCTCGTTACAGTGTGGACTTGAACTCGAGACTGAGCCGCGAGCTTAACACTCCAAACTCTAGATATAGTATAGATCTCTGCACACCGAATTCTAGATTGAGTAAAGAAATTACATCGCCAAAATCTCGTCTTAGTTTAGATCTGAACAATGGTCCAGATAGATATATCGCTCAGGAGTACTTCGGTCACAGTCCCAAAAGCAGAAAAACACTCAGTGAGAAAGGCGCACATACGTCTAAAGTTCAGAACAAACTATCTCCACAAAATAGGTTTTCTGATTTCAAAAAGTATTCATCAACTTTCGATAATATTCAGTCACTCATAAGAGAAGGAAAGGTAGAAGAGACTCCCCCGACAGAGTGTAATGAGACCGTGAACGAGCTGAGCACGGTGCCGCCCAACATGGTGCGCGTGGTGTCGCTGCCGAGCCTGGGCGAGGACGCGGGCGCCGGCCGCACGGCGCTCATCACCACCGTGGAGGAGGAGGAGGACGCGGAGAGCGGCGAGCCCGCCAGCAGCGGGGACACCTCGCCGCTGCGCAAGATCGAGAACAATATTAGCGCTATATTAAGTCAAGGTCGGGACCAAAAACATTTTACCCCTTATATACCTAAAGACTGGAATATTCATAAGGATGAATACTGTGATGACGTATCTAAAGATATATTAGAAAACAATTTCCGTTATAGTTCTAGAGAGAGACAAAAGAGACATGATATACAGAAATCGTCAAGTCACAATGAAATACAGAATCAGCGGTCGATAGATCGCCGTGACCGTTCCAAGAGATCGAACAGTATGCATAAGTCAACGAGCGCCAAAGATGTTCCAGTTAGTTTGATGCGGCAGCCATCTTCGTCAGACTCTGCTGTATCGAGCGGCGGTGACTTCCCTCTGAATGTTCAAATAGTTGAGCACTCGTACAGGCACCCACCGCTACCGTTGCCTCCATCGCCGATATTAGGGCACGAGATGGGGCCTCTGCCGCAAACCCCAGAGTCACCGAAGTTTCCTCCCCTACCTCCCTCGCCTGTACAGGAGGTTGAAGATGAATACACGGAAATTATGCAGATATCAGAGAAACGGCATGTGAAGAAAGCTGACACGTTACCGACCCCAACCATGGAATCTAGGAGAAGGTATGCTTAATCAAGTTTTTAAAAAATGCAAAAAGAAGCATTTTATTTTTCAAATGTTATGTTCATACATTTGTTGCTCACGTGTATATTTTGTTGTTTAGGCCTTCGGAACCCCCCGCGGTGCCACCGCATCGTGACACCACAAATAGCCTTAAGACGCGCTCTATGGAAACCAGTTACAACAAAAATAGGAGGAGCAGTAACTTCAAGAGTGGATCAACAGACAGAAGAACGTTACCTACAGGTAGGGGTTCTACGAGTATTTCACTGCTCCTACAAAATTGTTCATCGCAAAGAGCTAGCTCTTGTCGCATACTAGTACTGAAAAAAGTTCAAACAGGCATTGATAGATGGCGCCATCATCGCCTATAAAATAATATTCGAAATACCGAATCAGCACGCGCAGCATGACAAGTTCTATCTCTATTCTAAGAATTAAAATAGACAAAGTTATTTATAGAGCCCAGCCCTTTAGAAGGACCTCTCGATAGCTCTAATTTTTTTATTTTAACTTTCAGACATCGGAGCTAGTGGCGCCAGACGTCGGACCCTGCAGCGCCAGAGTCGTGAGGCTGCAGCATCAGGCCGCGGACCGCTACAGACTTCTGCCAGCCTGCCTGAGACGCCGGTGTTCGCACGGGGCTGCGATGTACCCCGCACTCCGCCGAGAAACTCTACTGGACCCCCTCGGAACAACACCATGAATTCAATACAGTCAATAGGTTAGCTGACTAATTTTAAATCACCGTTTTATCTTTCTTTTTTTTTTCCTTAGCCTGTACTGTCCCACTGCTGAGAAAAGGCCTCCCCGAATTCCTTCCAGGAACTCTTTTCCTGGGCCACTTCGAACCAGCGCTCATGGTAAGCGTCTAGGTCGTCTCTCCACCTTTTTCTGGAAGGAATCTGACAGATGATATAGGTACTAAAAGCATCAGTAAGTGTCCAATGTGTCGATGCCCGAAGAAAGCCCTCGATCGTACGGAACTTCCTAGAATTTTCGCATCCATCTACACTGCGCACTTGGCAAATTGCCGCTTACTGTGGCCACAGTGTGCAAGTAAGTTAAGTTCTCGACTCTAGGTGATGACCGATGACCAACAAAACTGCTTGATTTTGATCAAAATGACTACATGTAGTAGTTCTGCTAGTCATTTATGACATCATAATTATATTTTGATGTCTTTATATTTGTGACTTTATAAAACACCTGTTTAAATTGTGACGAACCCTTTAAGAATGTGTTCTTCCAAACAAGTATTTGTACTTATAAATGTTTTGCGACCGATCATAGCTGCATCACATGACGTGATCTACCAGAAAAAGGTCGGAAGAAATTCTAAGAACTGCGTATTTTTTGTCGTAAAAACGACATGGAGGCTGGCTCATTGAATACGAGACGGGCACTATCGACTGAGTACTGCTTGCCGAGTATACTTCTGGATAGTTAAAAAAAACTATGAAGAAGATAGTACGGTCTTACAGACATCGCCATCTCCTTTTAAACTAAATAATCATAGTCAAAGTACGGTCAGTATTGATAAATATACGTGCACATGTCGATCTGTTGATCTGACACATGTCACGATGTGCCTAATTCAACATTCCGCCGGTCATTTATACATGTGAGAGTACACTAATGGATAAATCCACCTTTAAAATGATAAACCATGAATAAAGCGCCATTTAGACGGAGCAAGAACTCGTATGCGAGTTTCACTACATTGCGGCATTTGTTTCATTAACTGAATTTGTTCTACCTATAAATTCCGCAATGTAACGCAACTCCCATTCGAGTTCTTGCATCGTCTAAATGAGGCTTAAAGATAAATAGCGCAAACGCTGTTGCTACGAAAGTGCTACGACGTCGTACAGGGCATTTATTGACATTTTAACTCTCCTGTCAAGTGCGAATCGGACCCCACCACCACCAACGATTCTGTGCAAACATCCCTAATCCTACTTACATACATATACATGAGTCAGACCTTTTTCCATTTGTTAGAAACCACAGATCGCCACCTATGCTACGAGCTACGATCCTTACATGTTACTGATTAAACTTAGGGATTCACAAACATACTCAACCTATAATGTTATCATTGCTGATACACAGGTAACTCTTAATTCATCGTGATACCAACAACTACTCCTTCAACCATACATTAGAATACGTTCTTTTATGTTTGCTACGAAACTGCTACGCCGTAGAGGCCCTTGCTACGGCGTAGTACTTTCGTAGCAATTAATTGACCTCGAAAAAACATTCCTCGTCAAAATATAGACTTATTTATTTTGTAACTTGAAGTATTTTCATGTACTTTTGTACTTAAGGGACACATAAAAAGCCCTTTCAGACTTATACGAGTACATTCAGACTAACCGAAAAAGTAAAGGAGCGTAGCAGAATTGCTCTTCAAGGTATCTGGATCAAAATCAAAATCATCAAAATCAAAACGTTTATTTCAACTAGGCCAATTACATGCACTTATGAATTGTCAAAAGACATAAAATAAAACAGTTACAAAAATAGTTATGGTGCTACAGTCCCAGTCACAAGACATAAAAACTGTGAAAGTACCGTAGGTGCTCATTCCAAAGCGTAGATCTCTATGGAGAAGAATGAGCAAGAAACTCCATGGACACTCTTTTTCAATCGCCAAAATTATTACAAAACTTTTGTTACATCATTCATCATCAGATGGTACATTACGTGAGAACGATGTGGCAAGTTAATAGTGTCCATAGTAAAATGAAAAGACAATTCAAAATAAAGTTACTGATAATTAAAATAGGCCGTGGCAGCTAAGAGATGACCAGTCCCAACAGACAGCGCCCGTTCACGAACATGACACATATATCAGCACCATTCAGCTCAACCATTTTGAAGGGAACTAAATGATCCGACATACACGCCACCATCAGCGAGACCTTTGAGTGAGCCTGACATACTCTCAACTGCCAGAGTCATTCAAGTCAATGAAAGACGTAGGTTTCTAGTCAATGATAGATCTGAAGCACATGGCACTCACACAATGCTGGCTATGACGCTATATAATCTATATATATAAAAGAACAGGGGTTTTTCTTTTGACACGACTACAGCCGAAACCGCTTAACGCAGAAACTTGAATTTTGGACAGTATTTGCAGTCTACCATGTAGATTGGCAATAAGACGGGATTTTGCGAAAATCCTCCTCTAAGGGGGTGAAAAGGGGTGAAAACTTTTGTATGAAAAATCTTATTCCTTGGGTTTATAAACTTGAAACTTACCACGAATAAGAACATCAGTAAATAAATAATATTAGAACCACTATTTTTTTTAAACTACCCTCCATTGGTATTCTATGGGTTGTTAAAGTTTGTATGGGAAAATCATAACGCGTGAGCTGATGAATTTGAAAATCAGTATTTATATACTAGATAAGAAATAATTAAACACGTGTTTTTGGATTTTTCGAAAATCACCCCCCAAGTTGGTGAAAAGGGGTATTCAAGTTTTAAGGGGAGGATATTAAACCACTAAACGTAGAAACCTGAATTTTGCATGGTAGTTACAATTTATAATGTAGATAAGCATTATGGAAGGATTTTGCGAAAATCGCCCTCTAAGGGGGTGAAAAGGGGTGAAAACCTTTGTATGTAAAATCTTATTCCTTGGGTTTATAAACTTGAAACTTGGTACGAATATGAGTATAAGTAAATAAAAAAGATGGACATTATTCTTTTTTCAAAACTACCCTCCATATTTCGGTTTTTCTAAAATCACCCCCTAAATTGGTGAAAAGAGTAAGTTTTAAAAAGGTAAGGATTTTACAGCTTGCTTCGATGAACTCAAAACTGGGACATAAAGTATCTCTCAATCGAATAAAAGATGCGTATGCGTAATAACCCCTAGTGGGGTGAAAATCGGAAAATCAGTTTTCTTCTACGATTGATCATTTGTATTGTATTGAATAGGCTCCAAAACTACTAGAGCATTTTTAAGATTTTCGTAAGTATCCTATTAGTCGGGTGAGCGGGAATTAAATTCACTGAGTTCGAAGTTAAAAACACGCGCAGACGAAGTCGCGGGCAAAGTGCTAGTACTAGATAAATACACTCTATACAATGCAAAAGATAATTTTACAATCTTCATCCGCTCCGACATTTTATAAAAAAAAAAACAAAAGAAAGCCTACGACTGTCGTACTTAAAAAATAAAAAAATACACACAAAAAGACAAGCAATAAAATGTAAAGTAGGACAACAATGTCCGTCGATCAAGTAAAACAATAAAAACAAATCATCATCATCATCATCAACAGCCGGAGGACGTCCACTGCTGAACATAGGCCTCCCCCTTAGACCGCCACGCCGAACGACAATTCGCCACTTGCATCCATCGGCTGCCCGCGACCCTCACGATGTCGTCGGTCCACCTAGTGGGAGGCCTGCCTACGCTGCGTTTTCCGGTCCGTGGTCGCCACTCGAGAACTTTTCTTCCCCATCGGTTGTCAGTTCTACGAGCGATGTGGCCTGCCCATTGCCACTTCAACTTGCAAATTTTATGAGCTATGTCGGTGACTCTGGTTCTTCGCCGAATATCCATGTTCCGGATTTTATCCCGCAAAGAAACTCCGAGCATAGCTCTCTCCATTGCTCGTTGAGTGACTTTTAGTCTCTCTAAGAGGCCAGCAGTCAAGGACCACGTTTCGGAGCCATATATCATCACTGGCAACACACACTGGTCAAACACCCTTGTCTTGAGACACTGTGGGATTCTCGATGAGAAGATATCACGTAGCTTCCCAAACGCTGCCCATCCGAGTTGGATTCTTCGGGCGACCTCTTTCTCGAAGTTGGACCTACCTAACTGAACAATCTGTCCAAGGTAAGTATAATGGTCTACAACTTCGAGAGTATCGCTCCCAACAACAACCGGTACGGGTGCCACATGGACATTCGACATGACTTTCGTCTTGTCCATGTTCATTTTAAGGCCGACCCGTTGGGAAACGATACTGAGGTCGCTAAGCATAGCATTGAGGTGCTCCAACGATTCTGCCATGATGACTATATCATCGGCAAAACGAAGGTGAGTGATGTATTCGCCATTGATGTTGATGCCGAATCCGTTCCATTCTAAGAGTTTGAAAACGTCCTCCAACGCGTTCGTGAACAGTTTCGGAGAAATAACGTCTCCCTGTCTCACGCCTTTCTGCAATTGGATTGGTTTCGTGCTCTCTTCCTGAAGTCGGATGGACATGGTGGCGTTTCTATACAAACACTTCAACACTTCGATATACCTATAGTCGATATGACATCGTTGGAGGGACTGCAATACTGCCCAAGTTTCGATTGAATCAATTTTTTTATTTCGATGGAAAAAACAAATACAAACACATAAAACAAAACCGGATGACTTAACTAAGTCATAAAAAAAAATATAAACAATTATATGAACACATATAACTAGTCCGGAAGAAAGAATAGAAAAGGAAAAAGAACTAAAAACATCTGGGAAAGAGCATGAAAGCCGTCTTAACTTCAACAGAGTGACCAGCTGTTATTATCCAAGGGAAAAAGGCGTATATATTTAATTTATACAGTACGGATTGTCCTTCACTGTGTAAGCGTTGGAAGGGTCGGCCGGTAGGTAAAAATGAAAAGGTTCTTTCTTGCAGCAGAGATGTATAATCACGGAAATAACAGAGTGAGTGAAAGGGGATCGCCCTCGTTCAGCAATGGACGTCTTCCAGCTGATGATTATGATAACATCTGATAACATCCAACGTTATAAAATGAAATTGAAGTTATTCAAGTATCCCGTTTTCGTTGAACTATTCCCATAAATATATTATCTTATAGCTCAGTCTAATAATATACTAGTGCCAGGTTTTATTATTGCATTACACCGCGTCGGCTCCGCCCATGATGTCGTCGGTAAAATTTACTCGTAAAAACAGTAACAGACATTCGTGTAAAACCAACTTATACGTGTAATTAATGAGGCTGTTGCCCTTTATTTTCCTCTGAGTGTTCCTAAGCTGATGCGCGCTCGATAAACGTTATGACTGTTCTGCGTATATGCCTGTAGTTTCTGCCACGAAAATGCTGCTTTTTAGTAAGGTTAAACTGCCGACGAGGCAGTTCTCAGATGCCCTTTTTCTTCTTTAGTTCTCAAGCCACCGTAATGCGTCCTAGTTCTACCGAGCCCCACCGATTCTGACCGATCGTGGGCGTTGAAATTATCGTAACAGCCATAGATTCAGTAAATTTCCCAAACGTGCTCGAGTCGCGTTCCAATCTGCAGGAATCATCTCTGAGTACCAGAATTTTAAATAGATCCCGTTTTGAATAATGTATCGGATAATATTTTACAGAAGAGGCACGAAACCAACTTGAACAAAGACAAATTTTCATTCATTGAGTTATGCGTGTTACTTTTTAAGTTCAATTACTTATTATTTATACAAAGAATGCGACATATCTATTTAAAAAAATATGCTAGTTGAAACAACGTGACACAATAACATAACACTTGCATTATTAAACGAGTCGTTTATCGTAACTACTGAACAAACAGGTAATTTACATGTAGATAGTTCAAGTCGAACAAATTGCCTATTAGCACGGCAAGCAATAATAATAACTGAAATATTATCGTGCCTATGATGTCATGCGGAGTGTGGTGCAGCTCGATAAAACAAATAGTTATAAATTAATTATGTTATGTTCCCAGTGTGTGGTAAGCATATGCTCCCATCCTCCTTCAACATCATAGCATTTTATCAAAATGACGTCACGTAACGAATTTATAAAAGAAAACCGTTATATTACTCACCTGTTTATGTAAAAAACATTAAAAAAAAACTTATTTATTCATGGCTGCTGGTTTGATTATTTCGTCAGAGTTTTTTAGAAGCCATTGTCTCGTTGTTTTCTTTAATTGTCAATTCATTTAGACTGGTAAGCTATTTTCATCAATATCTTTTTCAAGTCATATTTGATAATTTCTTTTTTTTTCTATAATCATTATGATACGTCCATTTACTCAGACTATCGCCTTATCTAGTCCTAGTTACTTATAAATCATTTCGGTGCGCAATTAGGTATCCGGTTTCCTTTAGGTAGGCATCTATTTTATGCTATTGATTTGAATAAATTCAGAATTATAAAAACAATAGTTTTACAAACGTTTTGAGCTTTTCCTGATTCCTTGCATTTTACATTGATGAGGCATATCTGGACACTCATCTGAGTGTCCGCCGTGTGTGGTTGAATGTCGAGGGATCTTCAGTGAGGCTATGTGCATGTGAGAACGAAGAAGGAGAAGAAAGAGAAGAAGGGGAACTTATTTTGTTTTAGCCGAGACGGATGTAATTTACGTTGCTCCCGTACTTATCCTTACAAAATCTTTTCGACAATCATTGGGCGGCGGTTTCAAAGATGCAATACAAATTATGATCACAATTTGCCATTAACACAATTTCTGCGAGTGATCTCTGGTTTAAAATTTCTGCTGAAGAACGCTTAATCTTATGGTATTAGATACTTTAAATGTTTTTTTTGTTATCAGGGAGCTCGGCAACGCTGGGCGGTTACGGACGTGGCTCGGTGATGGGTGCGACAGGCGTGTGCACCGGCGCCGACCTGCTGCGCCTCGGCGGCCCACCGCGCGGCTGGTACCCGCGCCAGAGACACAGGTATTTTTCACTAACCTCCAACGGTCCAACAGTACCTACTATTCTATATAAAATATCTTATCGAATCGCTGGACTCTAGTATGTGCTCTTCGACGAAGCGGTCTTGATATCGAACGATCGTTTAGCATAAGCTCCACACAATGTTTAGTCAGTTGCTCCAAGGTTATTTATGTAATTAAGCACCACTGTCATAGAAAAAGATTTATTGTAATAATTTCCTCTATTCATCATAAAAGTAGGCTGTGAAACCAAAGGCCACGGTGAAACGCAACTGCGATGAAACTGCAACTTGTAGTTTAAAGTTTCATTTGAGTTTCTGCCTTAGACTCTTATGATTGAGCGCACATGACGCAACCGATGAAACCGGTTTGAAACGCCATAGACTCTTATGACTGCATAAGAGTCTATGGCAGAAACTCAAATGAAACTCTAAAGTTGGAGTTTCGTTGCAGTTGCGTTTCACCGTTTGTTTAGGGCCAAAGTCTTTCTAAAACTGAAATTTAAATATACGTATTTTGGTTAAACAGACGGAAAACTGAAGCATAATAATAATTCAGAATCATTATTTCCATATAGTTAATGCTAAATAACTATAATATTGTTGACCACGACATATTTATTTATACATCCTCAAACTAAGGAAAATCAATCTAATAATGTAATAATATAATAATTCCACAACTATCACACAACGCCATCTAGTTCCAAGCTAAGCAGAGCTTGTGTTATGGGTACCAGATAACTGATAAACATACTTATACACCGTGTTCCGGACGATATACATAAACTTCGACCAGATGTTCAGACCACGGAAGTAAGCATTTTTCATTATGGACACATTAATAAATTCTTATTTTTTATTTTTTGTTAATTTTCATACAAACTAAATACCTAGACGTAAATAACCCGATATGCATGCCTCTTTATCCGAATTGGCAACGTCGTATTTTCATTCATAACATTTGGCGGGCTGAAACTTGTCAAAACAGTTTCTTTGATTTTTTATCTCGTTCCTCATAGCACTGTCAATGTACTATACTTATCTAAAGAGAACGTATAAGGCTACCAAGCAAGTAGATACGTATTTCGAATTGTCTTTTTAATTGAGGAATAAAAAAAAAAAAAAATTCCATAACCAAATCATGATAACCTCTTCCCACGACATGCAGCCTTCGCAAAACGTTTCTGCAGTCCTTATTTTTAGTCTAGGCTTAAAGCAACGCCGGACCTCCAACGACGGGAAGGGGAGTAGGCTACCATAATTATCTTCCCATTCTGCCGTTTCGGCTTAAGTAACGAACATTCAATCTCAAAATTATTGACTAAAAGAGGGGCAGCTCAACACGCAATCTGGGGACCACGCTTAGAGCTCACGTACATTCGTAAAAATACTCTCAAAAGATAGGTCTCGGTCAAATTAAGATAAATGGTAATCACAGCATATTTTTTTTATGCATTTGAGTAGAATAATTATAATTTATAAGCACACTTGTTGCGTGGGCAACATCAGAACTAACGCCACCATCTTATTTTTCAATACATTTCACAAATGAGCGCTCTCCTTTCAACCTCAATGGAGTGTCCAAAGATCCATATAACACTGTAGGTTAGACAACTACGTCAGCCGTAATGTCATTCAAAAATATTTTTATTAATAAAAAATAAACTCTAAAAAGCAAAAAATAAATTTAATGTAAAAAGTTTTCGAAATGACCACCTTCTTTTTCGACACAAATATTCAAACGAGTCCTAATTTGGCCATTTAAATTTACAGACATTTGTCTTATTTGTTCAGCAGCCTGAGATATTCTATCTAAGAGCTGTTCACGGTTCTGAATTTATACGGAGTACACCTTCTCCTTTAAGGTTCCCCAGACATAAAAATCTAAAGGAGTCAGATCTGGGGACCTAGCTGGCCATGCGATATTTGTGCTACCTCGTCCAATCCAACGGCCAGGAAACGTTGCATTTAAATATTCACGCACTTGTGTGCCATAATGTGCAGGGGCCCCATCATGTTGGAGCCACATGGTTCGCAGAGTTTGAAGATCCACTTGTTCGAAAAATTCGAAGCTAGTGACGTTTCTTAGGAACTCTAAGTAATTGTCAGCATTTAGGCGGTGGGGAATCTCAATAGGGCCGATCAGCTGATTGTTAAAAACACCAGCCCACATGTTTACAGAGAATTCAGTTTGATGTGACGCCTGCCAATGTAAATTCGGGTTGCTCTCATGCCACTGCACTTGATTTTTGGAATTGAATACTCCCGCTCTTGTAAACTGGGCTTCATCCATCCAAAGAATTTTTTGAAGCAGTATTGGATTATTTATCAGTTCTTGATTCATTCTCTGGCAAAAAACAATTCTTGAGAAGTGATCAGGTGGTATTATGCCTTGGGATTTTCTGTAGTGGTAGGCATGCAAACCATATCTTTTCCACAGTTTCCACACTAGCTTATGAGATACACCCACGATTCTCCCAACGCGTCTCGTTGAGAGTGTAGGATCATGAATAATAAGGTTCATTATTCTGTTTTCTTGAGCGACGCTCAAATTGATTGCTCGTTCAGGGCGGCGTGGTCTAATTCCGATCTCACAAAATCTCCTGTGTATGTTAATAAATGTTCGTATATCAGGAACGCGCCGACCAGGGAATCGCCGTTGGTACTCTCGCACAGCTGCTGTAGCATTTCCGTCACAGAAACCGTAGACGAAGTGAATATCAGCTTGGTGTTGAGCAGAATATTCGTGCGGCATAGTGAAAGTTGTAATCAAAATGATTGATTAAATTAGTCGGAAACCCAAAAGCAAATTACAATAAACAATAATCCTGACAGTTAAAATCATGCATGACAAACAATGACAAATAACAACTTAGGTATCCATAGCGACCAGTTTAATCTCTTTGAAAGATTCGTTATCGCAAATGATCGTATTTCTTCGCTAACTCTCGGGTTCCTCTCGTACGTGCAAATGAAATGCAAATAGTATTTGATAGATTTATCATTTTAATTGCACTAAGCGGCAACATAGGCCAAATTAAGATACTTTCTCACTGCATAGCTCAATTAAATTTCATTAAATGAAATTACAAATATCTTTGTAACGAAGCCTTTTTAAGTACTACTTCCTTTGTTGGATTTGATTTGTAAAAGCCATAGAAGTATTTGCTAAAGTTTATGGATAACGTGAAGAACACGGTGTATATTTCTAAATACATACATATCATATAGATAAATTACACCCAGACACAGAACAAATGATCGTGCTCATCACACAAACATTTGTCCTGGGTGGGAATCGAACCCACGACCTCCGGCATAGCAGTCAGGGTCACTAACCACTACACCAACAGGCCAGCCTATCTGATTTTTACGTACTTAGAGATGCCTAAGTACGTAAAAATCAGATAGGCTGGCCTGGCCAGTATGTTGGTCATTTTTTTATGCACCTACTTACTTTATTACCAGTTATAGTTTATAAAATATGCTCATTTAATATTCCAGCAAAAGCGATAATTTCATACAGAGACATTAGTTACTTAGGTCTATCTTCCGCTTATTACATAACTCAAATAATAAACTAACGCAATGCTGAGCAGATTATTGATTATACCTAACGTTTTAACTCGTATTGACGAGACCCCTAACCTGTGCGCTTGCCGGCAGGCCTGCTTCAACGGAGCACCTGGACCGACTAACAGCCTCATCAAAGATCGCAGTGGAGCACCCCGTGGCTTGGGAGGGCAGCGCCTCCCGCAAACCCCTGACCCTACCGCCAAACCTGACGCCCAAGTTCTTCCAGAAGTCACCCAGAGAGGCGCTGCGCAGGGTAACCAGCTTACTAATACGAAAAGGTGAGCTAATGTTAATTACTTTATGAACTAACTCTAGCCTGTTACTTGAAATCTAACTGGAGCATTATATGCTGGTAAAGAATATAGTTCACATTGATTGCAAGAACATCATGACCTGGGTTGAGAGCATAAGATACTGCTCTCAACCCAGGTCATGATGTTCTTGCAATCAATGTGAACTATATTCTTTAAGAAAAAACAACAGCGCTTTCTTTCGTCGATTGAGACGAGAAAAGGTAATAAGCAATTAACTTCCGTGTCTCTACTTAGTATAAAACAAAGTTGCTTTGCCGAATGTAGGAGCAAGATGCATTTGCGAGGCCCTTTTATTTCAGGGCGAAAATTATGACATGGCCCCCGTACTCGCACGAGGCCCTATTGTACGAGTCAAAGAGTTCAGTACCCAGTTAGAAATAAAACGAAACCAAGTCAGAGTGCAAGAGCACCTGAGTACCAGAGTACTACACAGAGCATCAGAGCACCAGAGTGCCTCACGCGAGCAGTAAAAGCGCCAGACCTAAATATGATTTTTCTCTTAGGGTCTTTCATAGTCTAAAAAAACAAGGTCCTGACACTCCCGCAGTGACACATGTTGACGTCACTTTCCAGTTGCCAGTTAATTGCAACAAAATACGAAAATAAGGAAACATTTTTTGTTTAAAAAAATAAATAAAACATTTAAATTTTACTTAGCATAGCAAACGATACAATTCAATAAATATACCAACAGAATTGTTAAATAAAACCACAGCGTTTTATCGTATTCGCTGAAGTAATAAAATGCGCTTAGGGAGTTATAGCCACACACTACTGGTAACACAGGAACGGGCTGTGTCATTGTCATGCCGCCATTTTATCGTGTATCGCTATCCTTGTTTTATGCGTATGCCTGTCTCGCTCAGTGACTGTGGAACCAGCGGCACTCAAACATTTTTATTTGTGAACGTCGAAAAGTTTCTTTGTTATCTTTTATACTAGGATGGATAAATAATGCTTTTTGTCACTGAAAATCTACTACGCTGAGGTAGGGGATGGAAGCCACGTGCAAAAGTTAGCAGTAATGTTATAATTAGGTCAATGTTTTATTAGGTTAAATTTCCCCAAACTGTAAAGTTTGAGAACCAGCAGATAGCGATGATGACGTAGGCTTGTGTCACCCACGTGACCACTGTGTTTCGGAGTGCCATACCTGGCGAAGTATATTATTATACCATGGGGTCTTTCATTTCCTAATCATCGGATACTACAAGTATCACTATCACTACATAGTATAAAACAAAGTCGCTTTCTCTGTCCCTATGTCCCTTTGTACGCTTAAATCTTTGAAACTACGCAACGGATTTTGATGCGGTTTTTAATAGATAGAGTGATTCAAGAGGAAGGTTTATATGTATAATAACATCCATTAAATAGTGGAGAAGTACTGTTATTTTTTAGGTTTCTAATGTGATGTCGTAAATAATTACATTTTTTCCGCTTACATTGCAAACGCAGGTTGAACCCTACGAGTTTTATCAAAATAATGTACTAAGTATTGTACACATTGAAAAGGTCTACAGAAAAGTCCGCGATGGTATATGTCTATCTCTTATGGATAACCCACAATAACTTTTTTTGTCATTTACTTTTTACGACAAATAATGGCTAATTTTCGAAGCGATTTTAACCAATACAGCATTAATCCTTAACCAATTAAATACCTTGAATACATTGTTCATTTAATATAGATCTATATGGCCCTTAACACCGTATGATTTAAGTGAATATTTTCGAAGATATTACAGATTTAAAAATTGCGGGACGTAGCGTTTGCGGCGGTACCGGCCGGCCGCCCGGTGCGGCAAGAGCGACTTTGTTTTAAACTATGTAGTGATTCTGTAATATGTTGTAAAAATAAAATAAATAGTTAAAAATGTAGTGTATGAATTTAGATATTCCAAAGATAGCAGGAAATCTTCATGGTATAGGGAAAAGGGGATTGTTTCACTCCAAATTTAACGCGTGCGGGCCACGGGCAGTAATGAATAAAAAATCAAAACTACTGGATCGATTTTAATCACATAGGCTATATATTTTATACCAGTGCGAAGCCGGAGCGGGCCGCTATGTTTTTATATACAACGTTCACAGTTTTTCTGTAGTGTATTTAATATCAGCATTGCACCCGTGCGAAGCCGGGGCGCCTATTTCCAAAGCCTATACCATTTCAGTCACGAGCCAAACTGTAATCGATTAGCTTTTGTTTGTGCATATTTCTCAACAAAACCTAATCTATCTCAGTAAAAAACTTGACTCAAATAGATTAGCTTTTGGAATTGATATTTTCAATGAAAATGCACGGACAAAACCTAGTTCTATATAATTCATATCACTCGAATAGCTAGACTTTTGGCGAGTTATTTTAAAACATTACGTACGAACAAAACCTTGTCGAGTAGAGGCTCACTAGCTATATGAGTAAATTTACCTCGGAATTTAACTTTTCTTAAATTTTATAGTACTACTTGATTATCGTAAATACGACTGTGGGCACCCCGACTCGGACAGGTTAGGTTAGAAGGGGATGGCGGGGTCTGAAAGACCCCGCCATCCCCTTCGTGGTTATTTTTTTTTAAACCACCCAGAAGTAGGAGCACCGCGAAGCGGTGCTCCGTCGACGTTTTCTAACATTTTACTTAGTTTAGTGAAATTACATGATCTCTGACTTTATATTAGTATTTCTTGTCATAATTATCACTAGATACTTTTCTTGATAATTGGATTTCGTGAAATCCCTGATTTCCTCATTTCACTGCGACATGTATAAACAAAACCTGGTCTTTTTTTTTAGAGTTTGGCTCGTGCGTGACTAAAATGGTATAGATTTTGTCAGTGCATTTTCTTTGAAAATATTAAAACAAAACCTAATCTATTTGAGTCAAGTTTTTTACTGAGATAGATTAGGTTTTGTTGAGAAATATGCACAAACAAAAGCTAACCGATTAGAGTCCGACTCGTGACTGAAATAGTATAGGCTTTGGAAATACGCAGCCGGGGCGGGTCGCTAGTTAGTTAAATTTATGATACTAGTGCGGTAAGTTGGTTTTTACAAACGAGTAGACGAATGTAAGCCCGAGGCGAAGCCGAGGGCTTACCATAATCACGAGTTTGTAAACACCAATTTCTACACGTGTGTCATACAATGTTTTTCAACACATTTGCGAGAAAACAGTACAATATGTAATTAAACAAACTTTATATAACAGTAGAAAAGTCTCAACAATTTATGAAGTTACTTGAAAATGGCGTGAATTTGCAAATGGCGCCACATGCACGTGGTGGAAATTAGAACTACATCTTTCGTCTCATTTACTCATAAGTATTAAAGTGAGACAAAGTATTGATCAAAAGCGCTCCCAAGGAGGTCCGATCAGTCAGGCTGTTCATTCTCATAATGTGAAACTCTTTGGTGGAATTCATTTTTTTTTAATGAAAATTAAAAAAAAACCGTAAAGAAAACGCACGGTGCTTATACAACGGAGCGTGCGGTAAAGTAGGTGTCCAGGCACTAGGCCAGGGGCTAGGGTCGCTTCGCCCCCGCCTAGCTAAGTAGCTACACCACTGCGCGTAGATCTTTTCAAGCTTCTCAACGGATTTTAATGCGGTTTTCATCAACAGACAAAATAATCTATGAGAAATGATGCTGCTGCCTGAAATCTAGATGATTCCATCAGCCTCTACATCATCTTAAAATTGACAATAAATTAGCACACGTGCATCCGCAGCATGACACCGTAGACTGTTTTGTTAGTGGATGAATGGCCAAAATGACAGAAGGTAGAAGGAATAAGAAACTATCGTACCAAGATTATGAAAGGCGTTACAAAAAAAAAACAAAAATAACTTCGTCTATTCCTGGCAGAGTAGAATATGGAGGAATTTACTCGTAAGTCCAAAATACCAGGACCTTCAAGCAGTAGAAGTATAGGATCAGCGTCATTCTCTAAGACCGGGCCTAAAACATTATCTTCAATTATTGACTCGATTTTAACAGTAGTGAATGTTTAATTCGAGGAAAAAAATATATGTAAGGGTACTTCGATAAAATATTAGTAGGGTCATGAAAAACATAACACCAAGAACATTTTCTCCTCGTCATTTCCACGTTTATTCATCAATACCGGGTAAATTAATCTTATAGATAATGACGTAATTACGCTGACGGAGATTAGGTACTCTGCGTCAGCGTCCTACAAAACTTTGTTACTCGTATTTGCACATAATGATAACTAAATGGACACCGTAGTAACGCATTAATATAATTTAATTTATGCATATTTTTAACCGACTTCAAAAAAAGGAGGAGGTTCTCAATTCGTAGGAACCTTTTTTCATTTTTTTATGTATGTTCCCCGATTTCTCGAAGACGCCTGGACTGATTTGGAAAAAAAATCTTTTATTTGAAAGGGTATACTTTCCAAGTGGTCCCATGATCATCAGGTCAGGATCTGGTGATAGGATCCCAGGGAAAGCGAGGGCAACCTTCAAATTTTATAGGCAGATAGTACCAATTTCATATATTTTCTATAGCTGTGTAAGTATTTGCATCTGATTAATCATCATTTCAGGTGGATAAGCTGATGATGGAAGATACAACTCCTTAACAGTAAGGAGTAGGCATCGATTGATTTAGTTTGTGTTCGCATATCTCCGGAACTTTAAGTCCGATTTAAGTAATTCTTTTTTTTGGTGTACGAGGTATCATTTAACTTAGGGAACACTGCAAGTTTCATCAAAGTAGTTTTTGATAAATGGAATTTTATTATCTTATTGTGTACCTACATTAGCGATGTAATTACCGATACAAAATTCTAGTGCACATGTAAGAGAATGATGTTCTTGACAAGAAATCGGGTTGAATATATTTCAAACTAATAAGAGTAAAATAAAAACATAAAAAAAAAATTAACCGCCTTTAAAAACAACCACAAAAAAACTGTAAAATAATCTACGCAAAATAACTTTTCTTTCGGAAGTCGGTGGCTAAAAAGACAATGAAAAGAAGAAAAAAACAAAGGCACCGACTTCCGAAAGAAAAGTTATTTTGTGTAGATTATTTTACAATTTTTTTGGTTGTTTTTGAAGGCTGTTAAATTTTTTTTATAAAAGTTTTTATTATTGTAACCATTGCACTCCACCATGAAGAAAACACGCATACAAATATCGATCTGTAGACGTCAAGAAAATAAATATTTCAACAGCGGCAACTAACTTTATATCACGAACTGATTTTATAACTGATTCAAAATATTTTTTTACTGATTAAATATCACGAACATAAATCTTCAATTATTTGTGCAACGTTGTAGCGATTACAGTACGGTTAACCGGATACGTCCTCTGATTTACTGTTATCCTGTTGATATGATTTGGGTTTATTTACTTGTTTTCATGAAAACCAACTTGAAAAAGTCTAAATAAATGTTTGAAAAGATCATTATTATCATTATGTCATGTTTGAAAAGATCATTAATTATCAGTAAGTGCTTTTTTTTGCATGTGGAGGCTATTTAAAGGTTCCTAATGGGTCTATCTTATCACGTATTCACAGAATAGGCAAACAATTAGTCATTTCAAAGTGCTGAATGACACGATGTTTAATAACACATCCTACTCAGAATTTGAAAGCGAAATAATGAATGAAGGTGTACCTACGTGCATTAATATCTACACGAAAATATTTTTGAATTAAAAAATAGTCATTTATAGAGCAAAGACTACTTTTGGTCGTTTATTAAAACCTCTTTTTACGTCTTTTAATCGAATGATTCAGTCTTTATTGTGGATCTCATTTCTGCATTTATAATTGAAAAGAACTAAATCCCAATTTTCAAAACATTTGAAAATTTCACGGCCACGCCCGTCGTAACGAATTCCATTCATGACATCATTTATAACGATCTTAATAAGGTGCCATTAACCTTATAATATCGAACGGAAAACTGAATGATAAAATAGAAAATTACATAACCGCGAGATATAAACTAGTTGGGTTATTGCCAAATGTTGTTCATCTAGCAAAAATTTAAACGCAGTGATCTTGAGTGTCCTCTATTGTAATATTAGTGCATTTTTCTTACATTTATAATACACTATCAGATATCAATCATCTCAAGTGACAAAAACTTGTCTAAAAACTTTAGAAAGTTAACATTTTCTCTTTTGGCTATTTTGGTATTTCAAGGTTGATGATATAATCGACATTGACTTTGTTAAATTACTTTTTTATTTTAACTACGTCAGCGTTCTCATTATAAATATTAATTATATCATCTAGTTAATTACCACTTAATTGTTATAAATAACCCTTGCCTGAAACGTAGAATATAAGTTTAATTACTTCAGCCATTAGCTGCTCTAATATGATAAATTAAAGCACTAATTAGGACTGAAAATACCTACATTTACTTGTACTGTTTTAGTTACAAAGACCAATTTTATTTTGACCGTTATATTTGATATGGCGTTTGTTGTGTTTGTTGCTAACAGATGGCGTTAGTGGTAGCGGTTGATCGCTGTGATATTTAGGTGTGTGACTAATTCCCGCGCGGCACAAACAACCGCGGACGTGTCTAAATAGCTGTTTACTTTAGAAGCACAAAATAAAATAAATGTATGTTATCGATTTAAAACAAGATGCAACTTCTGTCCGTAATGCAATTTACGCTGTATCTTGGCGGGTAGGTAGGCCTACGTTAAATCGTCTATTGACCCAATCACTACGTACTTTGTTCGATTAAACAAAGATTATTATTTATGTATAATCGTTTACGAACGGTATGGACTCTTTAGTAACATTTTATTCTGCGCACTAAGGAAACATCTGCATATTAAACTACATGCAGATAGATAGATAGGTATTACGTACAGACGCTACCATGTGGTAGCGTCTATCAACCTATCCCATCCGTCTTTATTTAATAGATTTTAACTTTAACACAAATGAAGAAGGTTCATGTTCGATTGGAAAAAAATTGGTGTAGGTTGATGTGCTAGCGTCTGTACCTGCACTTAACTATGTATTATGTGTGAAGTTCACGTATAATGAACATGTAGCAGCTAACCTACTTTAAGTTGCTGGTTATATTTTAGTAATCAACTAAGAGACCGGTTATTAAGTTCCTAATTTCATAGTAGTAGTACTGTCATCGTGAATCTAAATATAATAATTTTTGTGAAAGAAAAAATATCTTATCTATAAACCGATAGGTATTCCTTTGTTTTCAATGAGTGTTTAATACCCAACCAGCGTTGTCTAAAAAAACGAACAACTATACATCGACTGAAAATATCAATAAGTACTTGAAAAAATGTTTAGATAACGAGCAATCCGAATGATAACTGTACTAAGTTAACCGTCGACATCGTATAACATGTGTTCTGGGCATGTAGCCGTGCAATATTTATTTGATAAACTGAGGTAGACAATATGAGTTAAAGAAACATTAAACGCTGAGACCTACCTACCTGTAAAGATTCAGTCGCTGTAACAAAGCAACGCAGAGCCTAGATAATTAAAATTTTAATTGACACAACGTGCTGCAAGCGAGCATGACTCAAGACATGATATATTCATAATACATAAACATAACTATTTGAATGAAACTGGTCTGTGGGCTTAGAATCCTGTTATTATTACACTCCAAATAAACAGGCACATTCGAGCCGTGTAACAATAAGGCGTTAACAATCGCTTACGGGGACCTAAAAAGTTCGGCTGCACAATAGTGAATAGCATACAATTGCGATTCTGTTACCTGCGCCATCAATATGTGCATAATAGTATGGCGAGGGGCAAGGTACGGCGTGGTGTGGTATGAAGTGAGCAGTCAGTCAGTGAATCAGCGCCCAGTCGCCCTGCATGACTGTCGCCGGTGAGTCACCAGCGCGCCACCGCACCGCCAGGGAAGATGCCAATACACCCATATTCCGTGATTAATTGAGACGTGAAAGTAGATAATGCCCGACTCCATTATTATTTATTACTCGCACATAAATTATTAATTCTCAGAAAACCACGCTTGTGTCTGATTATTCACACATCCGTTTGTGAGAAGTCCTGATAGTTCATCCAGCGACATTTACTTTGTTGTAACGTTCACGCAAATAATGTGTGTTAGAGAGTTAACTTTTCTACAAAGAACTTGGTCTGTTAAACCGGTTGCTACCAAAGAAGGTAACCGGTCAGGATTTGAGGCCAAGATCATAGCTGTAACAGCGGCCAGAGTGCGACGCGAGCGCGGCTGGTGACTGCTGCCCTACATACGACCTCGCCGCTATCTTCTTTATAAAACATATTAAACTTGGACCGAGAATAACAATGATATCAAATTAATCGAGTCATTGATTTTGCTCGTAAAGTGAGTCAATGAGTTAGCTCTAAACGTAACGTTAAAACATGATGTGATGATGCATCAACATGCCATGTGCCCAATTTTGTTCACTGGTCTTATGACTACGCATACGAGTACCTAGTAGTTATCTTTATCTAATTTCTGAGGATAGCTTACGAATTTGAGGATATAACTTGTATGCTTATCATATTTTTTTTACTAATTTATTTCATTTTTAACATAAAAACACAGTGTATTATCATTAACGAACTAGAACTTATAACGGGATATTTACGACCTGTATTATTTTGAGCTTCCGAGATTTCGGCATTGTTACAAGCGCTGAACTGAAATCCTGTGTTCTTTTAGATTTATTTGGTTGAGATGGCGCTGTCGCCACGTCCTTATCGCGCTCCGTAATAAATTAAATTAAAAATGTATATAGTGATATTTAGTTAATGTGTGTAGTATCAAAATAGTCTAAGCAGTGCAATTATTACGAGAAATTGTTATCTCAACAAAACAATCACAGTGAACATTGTTATAGTGATTTTAAGTTGTGAACAGTGACTAGCGCCAAATTCAAAGTGTTTGTGTCTTATGGTAAACAAACAATGAAACAAACCTTACATACTATTAATTTAACTGCAAAAACTGTTCCAATACATCGGAAATAACTGTATTTACAAAGTGAAATGATATTCCACATAGCGTCCCTTTTTGAATTTTGTACAAAAACCAGTGCCATAACGAACTTTTAGAAAAGACTTTTAATTTGAACCTTAAAATAAAAATAAAACAGTCACACAATATTAAACTCTATCACCGTTATAACAAGTACTTTTGTTCAGTGCATCAAATTAAAACTGTTAATAAAATAAAAATAACTCCACTCATTACTGAACCTAACGCAGTCTAAATAAGTGCCAAAATCCAGTGCTTATTCAAATTTATGAATAATCATTGAGACAGGTGTCCTAAGCAAAATTCCAGGAAAATTGCGTCATAGGCCGACGCAGGTGCACCCGGTTTAAATTCCTAGAAACCGCCTCACCGAGTTATTTGTTTATTTACGTAAAATACTCTCGCAAAAACTACAAGGAACTATGATCCATAAAGCTTAGTGATAAAAACTTATATGGTGTGCAGTATATCGACGTAAGCCTCTTCACCCCCTCGCAGGAAATCTTGTGGCAATTATTTTTAATATTCTTCAACTTGCATATTCGTACTACACAATGGTAAACAGCTGCGCAACGTGTTCTAAGCCAATAAGAGCCAACCAACACATGAAATGTCTTGAATGTGATAGTCATCATCACCCACTATGCGTCAAAGTAATTGACTTCCGTAAATTATCGGAAGTTACGAAGTCAACTTGGTTGTGTATGTCCTGCCGGAACAAAAAGTTCAACTCGAGTAACTCCGACACGTCGGCGTCGGAGCAAAACGATACCGGCAACAGCTCGCTACTGAGGTCTCCGGCTGCTGGATCTGACGCTGTTTGCCTGTCTGCACTAACGTCTGAAATAAAACTACTACGCGAAGACGTGGGCGATCTTAAGCAACACATCAAAACGCTCACTGAACACCTTACCCACTGTAACCAACGACTTCAAGTGTCTGAGGCGAGCTTGGCCCACGCAGAAACAAAAATCCAAGTACTGGAGGAACAGGTGCGTGAAATCCCCTACCTAAAGTCCACTATACAACAACTTAGTGAACAAGTACAGTCACACGCCCAGGCTCACTTGAAAAACCAAGTCGAAATACTTGGCGTAAACGAAACTGCAAACGAAAACCCCGTTCACATCATTCTCACAGCGGCAGTGAAAATAGGTATAAATCTAGAAAACTCCGATCTAGAATACGTCACTAGGGCTGGGCCCCGTCACAGTGAAAACACTGAGAACACCACTGGCGCCTCTGTGGAAAAACTTAAGGGGATAGGTCAGTAAAAATACGGTTTTTATTTTTTACTTTTCTTCGTACATATCTGGACTACAGATCTTACAACTTGGAATATAGTTATTGACTATATGATCTAAATTCTCACAAAGTTGAAAACACGATTCAATTAAATTTTCTCGATACAAAAAAAATGCAAAGTTCGGTCTATCTAATTAATTTTTTGGACTTTATGGAATAACTACTATGAGTTTTTGAAAGGATGTTGTTTTAAATTGTATAAAATACTAGTATCTAAATTCTGTAAAGACATTTTTTCAATTAATAAAATTTTAATTCATAAAAAGACGTCAATATGTTTGGGCACATACGCCGTTTTATTCTGAGCACACATTTACTATCGTCCTCTCATCTTTTGCCTTTTAAAAGTAGTGTCATCACTTTCGTTCCATGACGAATCAGTCAGCCAGCGTGGCTCTTACAGGCTAGACCTGCGACACTTTTTTTCAGATCGCGGCTGTCAGATTTTCGTAATAATAAAATTGGAATGGATAAAAAGATCGAGAAAATAAAAACGAATGATACGTAGGCTTATAGATTATTGAAAACTATGTTCCGCTGTGTTACATGGGACGTGATTAAACGGACCTGACTGTAAATAAGTCACGTAAACTTTCTATTTTAAATAACACATTATTTTGATGAATAAATAAAGAATAAAATAAACCAAACTCACTGAAAATCATCGCAGGAAATTCCTGACGACCCCTACTGAGCAAACAAGGGAAATGTTAGAATACGTATGATTCTATACATTACGAATTGTTCCTATCATCAATTATAATAAATTACTCACAGTGATATTATATCAATGCCATCGTGATGTCGTACTATTGTTGTCGGATGGATCCTCTGTGTCCATCCTTCTCCCATCTAATCTTTATGCATCTAAATACCATTTCACATAAACTAATGATAAATGCAGATTTGCAGTCAACATTTTGAGATAATATGTAACTGAAAACAACTTCTAATCGTATCAAATTGCGATATAGGATAAGAAGCACTTCACTTTTATTATTATTTATTTAGTTTCGTCACAGATTTATAACAATTTCTAAGAAACAGGATTAAAATAAATTAAATGAAAACTGCTGTTGTCATTTTGAATACTTCAAAATTACTTGTCAACTACAAATAAGGCATAGCACCCATCACCCGGTTAAATATCGTCTATGATGAGAAAAATCGGTGGTCATTGCTGTCTCACCGCGTGTTCGGTACAAGTTGCTTCTCGCTCTATTTATTGCTTTGGAGTAAAAAAAGATCAGTACTGGGTTCATTTTGGAGTGGCTGGAGAGAAGTCATGGAGTCCTGACCTACCGCTTGATGCAGGTCCTCACCGGACACGGAAGTTTCGGGTGGTACCTTTGTCTGATGCGAAAGGAGGAAACGCCTGGGTGTCACCACTGCGAAGATCGCCCGGAGGACACGGTGGAGCATACGGTGCAAGACTGTCCAGCTTGGGCAGAGCACCGACGTGTCCTCACGGTTGCGATAGGCGGAGACCTCTCGCGCACAGCATTGGTCGCGGCCATGCTGCAGGGCGAGACGGAGTGGGAAGCGGTCGCGAAGGAGGAGGCGGGCCGCGAGCGAGAGAGGACAGTGTCCTCCCTCCGCCCCACCCGCGGTGGTGAAGCCCACGGCGACGGACGTCGCTAGACGATCTCCGGCCACCGTAGGCGCGGGCATGCGGGCAGCGAGTAAAGGGCAACTCGCTGCCCGACCATGGACCATGCCCGGGTCGACGGCGCGTTGTGTCCCAAGCGCGCCTCAAAGAGCGTCAGCATACTGACGGGGCCCCCCTCTCAGAGGGCCAAAGCCTACCGGGGTCGCGTGATTATTTCCTTACCGTGACCCCGGAACAGAAAGGGCTATTGAAGGACACCGTCGATTTATCAGAAAAGTGATTATTACAACCTTGTCCCAAAAAAAAATACTGTGGATAAGATATTATAGAATGTAGATTTAATTATAAAGAGGTTACTGACATTAAATTGTTCTAGTGTCCGTCATTACATCAAAATGCATCAAAAATTAGTACCAACACCAGATGGTGGAGGACAGGGTGTCAAGCACCCGTAGCTTTCCACTCTCGAACATATTAAGATATCACACAACCAGCTTTGTGAACGCACGTTAATAAAAGGAGCGTGTGTTTGGGGCTTTTTTTAGCGTGCTAAAATAATTTACCAGCCCTACCCAGGGCGGGGCGGGAGGGACTGTCAGACTCGGAATACTTACTAAAATTTACGATGTCTTTCAATAGCCCTTTACGTTCTGGGGTCATGGTATTCGTTAGCCCGCGACCCAGGTAGGCCCTCTATAAGAGAGCCCCGTCATTGCCATTGTGCTGACACTCTTTCAGGCGCGCGTGGAACACAAAGCACATGCCCTTGCCCGTGCGCGCGTGTGTTTGGGGCTTAACGATAATAGGTTTTGTCACTTTCGTAAGGTATGCCAATTGTCATTCATTTTCTACCAAATAGGTAGTAGTTATTTTTGTTATCTCGGGACGTCAAAATCTGTGTCAAAGTGCTAAAAAATAAATTTAAGACTTTGAATGATAAAAATATTACAAAATATTTATCCACATCAATAAGTATTTCTATCATTTTGTTTTAGTAAATGTTTCGATATCCTTATATCAAAATATTTCTACTAGAGTAATACATGTATTTTGGGTAAAGGGAACACTTTATGAAATGTCGAAGTTGACGAAATGAAATACATAAAACTTTGGATTGCGTTAATTTTGCGATACTGGCGCCTACTGGTGGCGGTGCGTGGCAACTTTTCCGACTCATCAAACGACGCTTTCGCTTGACCATACGCCGTTAAGTTTCTGCACCGTGACAAACGCAACGAATTTCTACGCGCAGGGAAGACTAGACGCAACTTCTCTAGTGACGATCTAGACATACCCGGCACCCGCAGAACCGTGTACTTCAACGAAAGACTGACTAAAGAAAACCGGCTGTTATTTCGTACAGCAAAACCTCGTGCCAAGGAATGTGGTTACAAGTACTGCTGGATTAAAAATGGCACAGTCTATATTCGCAGGCAAGAAGGAAACCCTGCCATCGCCATCAGGAACCTGCATGATCTATCGCGGCACTGCCCTATCCCAACTGGCCAACCAGAGGTCTAGAGAGACAGAGCAGTCTTTAAGTTCACACATGTTATGTTTCTTTTTTCATTTTATATTTGTTAAATATTTTAACAACTTGTTTTTCATGCCAATATTTTGTTTTAACCTTTTATCTCATAATTTTTCTACAAGTCTGTTTACTACGTTTTTGCTCATATGCAAAAAATCGCTTCTGCTCAAGAACCTACCATGTCCTAAAAAAGTTCTTAAATATTTTGGTCCTACTATGCCAAATCTCAACTACACAGGAAAGCTAGAACTTAATTACCTTTTAAATATTTTTGTTATTATAAAAACATTTTTGAATATTTTTAATTACTTGTTTAAATTGTTATTTCTTTCAAACTTTATACTATACAAAAACAAAATATTATTTGTTTATTGTACTAATTTTGTAAAAATACTTACAGGGGCTACGCACACACACACACATCTCTACTATCCAATTCTAACACTCACATCTTCGGACACACCCATACAAATACACTATCATAATTACACACTTCAAAACTTATCTTATGGAAGAACCTTGTGTAACACAAAAGTATTCATATGTCTCGCAGCAACAAACATTCTACATAAAATCGCCTCACAGAGTCTCAACTTTTATATTTATGTTATAACACTTAAAAATGGCGTTACTTAGCGTATCCAACGACCTAGACGAAACCTTTAACATAGAATGCCGCTCAGTAGAATCTCTTGAAAGCTGCAAGAATATACTAAATACTTCCAAAGATAATATTAAGGTGCTAACATACAACATCAGAAGTTACCAGAAAAACTTTTCCGACTTTGAAATTGCCCTAAATCGGTTAGACTCGAACATCGATGTTATCGTGCTAACTGAATGTTGGTTGTCTGACGGCTCCATTATAGAAGACCTGCAGGGATACAGCTCATACACAACATCTAAACAAATAAACAAAAACGGAGGAATCGTTATTTACACAAGAACAGCCTGGGACAGCAGTACTGCTATTGTAGAGCCAAACCTCGCTGACGCCGACAGTATATTAATAAAAACCAACAACAATTTAAGCCTCCTAGCCATTTACCGGTCTCCCTCTTTTACAAACACAGAACCATTTCTTAACTCGCTAGACTCCGTCCTGCTAGAACTCAAAAATCAACAAACACTTATCGTGGCCGGCGATATTAACTTAAACCTAAACGACCCAAATAACAATCAAGTCTCTAACTACGCTTGTCTCATGGCCTCACACGGCTTATCCCCAGCTATAACTCTCCCAACAAGATCCGGAACTTGTATCGATCACATATTTATAAAATCACCAGCAATACCTTTTGGTCTCGTCTGCAACCTATCTATTACCGATCACGACCTAGCCATGTGTAGTGTCCCCATTAAACCTGAACGCCCTAAAATTATTAAACGATGGAGACTCAAAACTGATTGGACCGCCGTAGCTGGAGAGATCACGAATACAAACTGGGATCCTGTTACTAATTCATCCTGTGTAAATACCGCCGTAAACTACTTCAATGACATTATCTCGCGTGCCACTGAAAAACACACTCAAACTGTCAAGCTTAGTCGTAGAATGACCAACATCCAGCCCTGGGTCACTCCCGGTCTAATAAGGTGCATGAGACAGCGCGACAAACTTCATCTTGAATGCAAAGCCAACCCTGACGATCACACAAAACATCTTATTTACACTAGATATAGGAACTTCGTGCACACACTTCTTCGGAAACTCAGAAACCTACACTACAGACAGCAAATTGAAGAAAACCAGAAAAACCCAAAAAAGCTTTGGACGGCCATAAAACATATTTGTGGAACTGAATCTCGTAAAAACTCTTCTTCACACCTTATTGCTTCCAGTGTCTCCCCAACTTCAGCACTTGACAACTGCAACCGACACTTCGTCTCTGTTGGAGAAAAACACGCAGCCAAAATATTAGACAAACTCTCTACCACGCACCTCTCATTAATCGAATCGAACGTAATTCCGAGCTCTATTCCACAATCTTTCTATTTGCATCCGACCGACGAAGAAGAAGTGTCCAATATAATACGCAATTTGAAAATAGACAGCGCCCCTGGACCAGACCAACTAAATGTTCCATTACTCATAAATTCTCGTGAAAGTATAACCAAGCCACTAGTGCACATCTTTAATTTAAGTCTGGAAACAGGTGTATTTCCTGACTGCTGGAAAACTGCTGCAGTGTCCCCAATTCACAAAAGTGGTCCCAAAGAAAAACCTGAAAATTACAGACCTATTGCCCTGTTGAGTATTGTCTCTAAAATTTTGGAAAAGATTGTCAACAAAAGACTGGTGAATTTTGTAGAGAAGCACAACCTCGTCTCAGATAGGCAGTTCGGATTTCGTCAGGGAAGATCCACCGAAGACGCGGTCTCACTTTTGACAAATCAAGTTGCTCACCACATAGAAAATGGTGAACGTTGTGTCGGTGTCTTTCTTGATTTGGCAAAAGCCTTCGACACGGTGTCACCAGGACTGCTTCTGAGGAAACTCGAGGCTATAGGTATAAGAGGAACACCTCTAGAATGGTTCCGAAGCTACTTAACATCGCGGTACCAATACTGTAAAGTTGGCACACACCAAAGCAAGTTACTCCCTATAGCGTTCGGCGTTCCACAGGGCAGTACCCTTGGCCCAACATTATTTACGCTATACATTAATGTCGTAGTAAATCTCCCGCTTAGAAACGCTACAGTGATAGCCTACGCTGACGACACAGCCATCGTCTTTCATGATACGTCATGGGACCGAGTGTACCAACTGGCGGAACAAGGTCTCTCCCAGATAGCGCAATCACTTAACACTAACCTACTGACACTAAACACCAGCAAAAGCAAATATATTGCATTCTCCAAAACTATCTCCTCCAATGCCTCCCAAACTATGTCCCTGAAAATACACACCTGCCAACAGCAACACAACACTGTCTCACACCTGCCACACCAACACTGCGCGTGCACAGCCCTAGAACGCACCGACACTATTAAATACCTCGGAATTACGATCGACAGCAATTTAACATACAAAGCCCACATTAACGTCCTCTCCTCCAGAGTACGAAAACTTATACACGTCTTAAAAAAACTCCGTGACTGTACCCCACTCGACATTCTACGAATGGTTTACACTGCACTATGTCAGTCAATCATTCAGTACTGCATCCGGATTTGGGGACGCGCTGGCAAGAGCACTTTTATAACACTAGAGAGAGCGCAACGGGCACTAATCAAGGTTGCACTAAAAAAGCCCTACAGATTCCCCACAGAACTTATCTACCATGACTTTCAAGTACTCAGGGTACGACAAATATACGTTCTCCAAGCGACACTCAAATACCACGCAATTATAAAAAAACGGCCCGACTATGAAGACATAATAAACAAACGCGTCTTTAGAGTACCTATACCAAATGTTAAATCCGAACTAGCTAGACGCTGTACCTATTTCTCACTACCCAACACTTATAATAAAGTTTGGAAAATCTGCAACCTAAAAGAGTGCTCAACTACAACCTGTAAGAAAACCCTAACTTCGGCACTGTTAAAATTATCATACCAAGACACTGAAGCCTTGATATAGCACCTACACACACATACACACACACACACACACTTGCTCACATACCCACACCCACTCGCTCACTTACACAAAAACAACCAAGCCCAACATCAACCTTTAAATGTAACATTATATTGTGTTAACTTTACGAATTCTTTATTTTATTGTCACCCTTCTTATTATAAGACTACTTTTTAATTATTTTCTTCTCTCATTTTGTTATAATGTCACAACATTGTCAAACTACTATGTACCTAACTGAAAAATTTTCTCCAGAGCCACAAGATACAAGCTGACGCTTAGTTTGTGGCTCACCAAAAACTGTCAATATTGTAACTTTACTTTTGATAAATAAAATTTATTATTATTATTATTTATATTTACTTTTCAGTTGTTACACATTTGGACAACTCAATTCCAGACCCTTGACAAATGAAACCTATCCTACCGTTAGTTCTTAGGTTAGGTAATTGCTCATGCCAGTCTAGGTATATGTATGTAGAGTAGCGTTCTGTCGAGATGAGGGCTATGTAGCTCAATACAATAATTTACATTTGTATATCTTACATCGTTAACTGAAAGCAAGTAAAACTAAGTCACGGTAAATACCCCGTTTTAAGATTTCTCAGTTTAAAAACCCTTGTTTATGTCATCATGAAAATTATGCCTTTGACATCCATCTTAAAGTGTAAACTCTAATATATAAAGTGTGTCGCTGTCGTTTATTAGAAAATGCTGGAAAATATTTTCTCTCAAATAGTTTGGAAGCTGGCCAGGGTTCATTCATTGTGCACACTGGCGGGCTATTTAAAACTTGGCTCTGTTTTCAAGGGAAAGCCCTTTGGCGTCTATTTATGAAACGCTTTCAACATCAAACCGTGGATTACAGAATAATTTACGAGTAGATGGTCTTCTAACTGTAGGTTAACCTGGGGTTAATTTTACCATTGGATTCTTATTACCATTATTGCTATTTTGACGAAAGTTTCTATATAATTTGAATCAACAGTTTCGTTTGAACCGCCTTCAACTTGCCTGACATATCTATAGCACACAGCAGTATCCATACTGATAACGCAATCTGATACGCTGGTATCAATGATAGCGCGGTGCAATCAACAAACTTCACATCCTAATCAACGTTATCTAGCCTGGCTCTACCAAACCCATATTTTGTGGGTATTTGCTATCAGAAACAATATCCGATAGCACAACACATTAGTGTCTGACTGATAATCAAGAATATATTTTCGCTATGAATATATTGTACTTTGGTAATGATATTATTTCCGTCTAGAAAGTTACAATCGATCAGCGATTGTAAAAAAATCTCATGCTCTAGGCTAAATAGAACAATTATTATAGAATGTATAAATACCAAGTTATTTATGTCATTCTAATTAATTAGTCATGTGTACGTAAATAAATCATAACAATACACTTATGTCTAATTATAATGTTTTCGATTTGTAGGAATGTCGTTAATACGTTTTCTTCAATTCTTGCTTCTCTCAGAATTCACAAGACCTAAGGGTACGCAATAAAACTTAGTTGTATACCGAAGTAATATATTCTGCTAGTAAGATCGTTTCGGGAGCTCCGCACTCCGCAGGCATGCATTGTCCTGCGTACGCGACGTGAATGCAAATGACGCCACATCCGTCTCCCAACGAATAATATATCCGGTGTGTAGTAAGGCCTTTTTAATATTCATGTTATATAGAAAATCTTGTTGTTGGGCCCTGGACAGCTCTCTGTGATCACCGCCACGGTAGGCCACGTATTACTGAACGATGCTATTCCAACTGACTATGTATATTATTTCCCTCTATTTATCCTCTTCCACATTTTTCCGCAACTTGTGGGTAACATGCAGCTATAACTTGCGGAAAAATTAATGGTTAATTAAAATATTCATGTTGTTCACATACAACTCTGGATTTCTGTAAAATAACAAATAGATAGGTACAGTCGTAATTATGTAGGAGATCTCGTACAGGTTCCAGCTATATTGCTAAGCTGATATATATACACATTAGAAAAGAATATAATGAAACAAATACCTATATGTAAAGAGTAAGCTCCTTTCATAAATACTACAGATAAACTGCGTTTAGATCAACAAGGGAAACGTTTAGAGTAATGTCTTCTAATCTCATTAGCCCACTCAACTCGGCGCTACACGAACCACTTACTTTAACACGCTTATATAGATTAGGGGCAGAGCTAACCAAACAACCTATAATTTTACATAATCATGTAAGTTGCCATTTACTTGGGCTGATCCAGTCTCCAATGATTCGGTCTTACACATTTCAATCAAGGAAACCGATGTCCTAAAAATAGACTTTCTTGATACATTCAAAAAGCAGTAAACATCTCGAGTAATAAGCTTTTCCGTTATATTTTTAGAAGAACAGTTTCATGGAACGTTTTCTCAGTATTCGGCTTGGAATGTTACATTTGAGAAAACAAAATAAAATACTTTAGAGATTCTTCAGAGACACTTTAGGGACTCGTCATATTGTGACTCTTTATTATAATGTTTCTAAATTAAATACCAAAGCGATGAATATTCTTTCCAGTTTTCTATAAAACAGCCGTTTGCCTGAGGAATGTTTCTATAGTTAAAACATGATCCAAGCGAGGTCGTGATGAGTAAGCTTCGCGAACTTCCGAGCAGTGGTGTGCTTCATGTACTCGTATTGGGTATTGGAAAATATCTGTTGAATCTCAATTACGTAACGCCTTCGCGAACGTCCTTCACCTTGGATGCCCAGTTGCCCACGTGCTTGCCAGTCCTAATGTACCAACTACACATGTACTCTTGTATGAGAGTAGCTACGAACACTCAACATGTGGGCTGGCCACAATTAATTTAAGCAAAAGTTAAACGACTGGCGAGGCAGTAGCTGGCAAATAAATCTTTATTAAAAACAACCAATAAACATCAGCGCAGCACGCAACTTCGGTTGTTTAGATGTGCAGACATTCTGTGCTCTATCTACATTTATTCATGAGTGTCTCGCTTGAGGACGCTTCAACACTTATTAATTAACCAGAAGTCGTTTACAATACTGATCATAAATCCAGATGGGCCAGGTGTTCTGACTCAAAAGTAACTTCGACAAATTAGTGTATGATAGATCTATCTGTTCATGTAGAGAACATAGCTATTAATGTCACAGTAGATACCTATGTGTTCTCAATTCTTGAACTCTAAACAGTCCCTTAAAAGAGTAACGTTATTCAGTGGGTACATGTGATGCATGCACGACCTTTGCCGGCGTGTAACCTAAAAGCTTCATAAACCTTTTTATGGGTATGAGTCCGTCGACAACCGCCGCTGCCATATGGCGCTGTACACTCGAGTACACATTCACTGAAACGATAATGTTCATGGATCACTACTTCGCATGTTGAACTGGATATCAAAGATTAATAGACACCTACGTGCAGAGTTTATGAGCTAACATGATACTTTACTTATTAGAATTTTTAAGTAGCGTTAAAACGAGATGAGAGAAAATACTATCACCTTATAGCGACTTATACCGCTTTGCCCCACCACGTCGCCCCACTGGTGGGGCAAAACCTTTAAATTCGCAGTGGAATCATTCCTCTTTGCCCCGCCAGTGGTCTTTAAAGCTTTATGTTCCTATCAAAAATATGTCGCATTTTTTATAACATAAGTAATAGAAAAACATTAATAGATACGTAGAGGTTTGCCTGCTTGCCAACAAGCATAAAGAAATAAAGATAAGTTAAAACGCTTATCGACGATAACACTTTCTTTAAACTAAGTGACTCAGTTCCGTTCCTATTTTAATAGCAATCGATTTACCAGTTTTCGTTGTGGCAAATATTGAATGTTATAAGTCGTTGTAGAAAGGAGAGTTGCTAATTTCTAGTAATCCAGTTGAGCCGTTTGTGCGTGACATTACAAAGCTTAACCTTAGTGGTATCCTTTCGTATCACACGCTCGACGGCGACCTCGTGGTAATACAATATGGCGAGGCGCCACGCTCGACTTACGCCGTGATTACTCTTTTGTGACAACATGCATGTTACAATCATCTCTTATTAATAATCCTTATAATGAACGCACCTACGTGTCATCGTGCTAATCGAAACAATTCTTTGAAAAATAAAAAGCATGAGTCACCATCACCATTTCGATAAGGCACTAGAATCGTCGCATTCAGTTTATTCGTTGACGTGTTGATATCATAACGTTTTGCCTATATATGATACCAAATAAAATCAATAGAGTCGACATAAATCTGTTATTTACTACGGTGAGAATCGAACGAGCTGTAAATGTATTTTTAAACTGGTCTCCAGTCCAGACGTGGCGGTCGTCGGTCGGTGGTCGGGCGACAGCGGCGCGCCCGGTGTGCTGACACTGCGACCATCACCCACATACCGCATGCGGCATTACTTACTGCACCTGTGCACACACTTCTCCACTTACATACTGCACTCTTATTACTGATACTGTGATACAAAATAAAACATTCAGTCTGTGCAGAAAGTCTTATAGTTCATAGGCAGGAGTACAGTTTATTTAGTCAGTCTAGCAAGTAACTCTATGAAATGTATTTTCACTACAAATTGAAATAATTAAAGTAGAGTCAAGAGAAAATAAGTGGAACAACATTACGAGTTTTAAAAAAACGTAACTTTCGAAAGCCATTTTTCACCGATTGACACATATGCTCCCAATAACGTATCATTTAAATGTAAAATACAATACCCTTTCGTATAAAATTGATATCTACCAAAGAAGGTGAAATATTTACCATTATATTTGCGCCAATTTGAATTCTGGTTCAATAATGAATATGATAATCATAATAATTATAGGGTTGCGAAATGGGTGGGGAGTATAATTTATATACCAATATGATGAGGTCATTGTCCTCATTGCTGAGGATACGATGTTTAGTATCTGCCTGTCTGTTCACTTACATACAAATGACTATTAGTACAGGCAAGCACAATATTTAGTCTATTTCACATTCAGTTACCCTGGATATGTCAGACTCATTGATCATTGTGTAATTTATTTCGTTAGTCCAAACTATGACTATGTAGCTACCTACTATATGCTGATTGATTCCAAATACCTACAATGTTTAACTAACGAACTACACACATTTTCCTGTTGACCAAGTGACAAAGTCATACGTAGCCACTGTTTAAAATCAGTTAATTATTAAATTAATTATTTTTTAAATAAAATTATGTGGTACCTACCTGCAGCATCATGGTTTTTTTTTTTCTCAAAATTTAAATTTACAAATCCGTGATTAGACCTGTCGTATTGTACGGATCGGAATGCTGGGCTGTGAAAAAGATGGATGAGAAACGATTGCATGTAGTGGAGATGAGGATGTTAAGATGGATGTGTGGAGTAACAAGAATGGATAAAGTAAGGAATGAGGTTATAAGGGGCAGTTTGAAAGTGGCGCCTGTTACAGAAAAAATGAAAGGGAATCGTCTATATCTTGGTATGGACATGTGATGAGGAGGGATGACAATCATGTGACTAAGAGAGTGTTAAGTATGAATGTTGATGGATGGAGAGGAAGAGGAAGGCCAAAGAAGAGATAGATGGATTGTCTAAGGAATGATATGAAAGAAAAAGGACTAGATGAGACTATGACGTGTGATAGGGGGGAGAATGGAAGAAAAAAAACGTGTTGCACCGACCCCAAGTAAAATGGGATAAGGGCAGGAAGATGATGATGATGAAATTTACATCTTAGCATAAAGAGGCTTACATTAATGGTCTTTCTGGTCGGAAAAAAAATAATTTTAAAACAGGAATCGAGTTACAGGCTGTCAAAACTACGTTGACGTGACTGTCAACGAAAAAACTACCTACCTAGAACGCTGATAGCATTGCTACGTTGGCTGGCAATGCTGGTTCATCAAGAAATAGGCTTGCCCCCTATTCACAGATAGAGCGCGACTAACTGCTTGGAGGTTTCTCAAAGACTATGTGGATACTCGGACCCCACGACCAACTTGTGATTCTCTAAAGTTTAGAGAATCACAAGTTGGTCTTGGGGTCCGAGTACCCTAGAGGAGTGGTACAGGTATTTAACCATTTAGAGTCTAAACGGTTAAATACCTGTACCAATACTACCTAAGCGATTTTATAGTAGGTGCTTGCTCGGTAACAATGGAGTTAGGGAAGGAAAGACGTAATTTCCTTCCTCCATTATTGTATGGAATGTAGCGTTTTAGCTATAACTTGGTTTGGTTGACTTATATTAGTCAACCAATACATATTCCTTTTCCTGTGGTTATTAATACAACCATTGCAGCAGTCTTATAAAATTGGCTTATCAATGTTATTAAATTAGGGTTTTTTTACACTTAGAACCTTCTTGAAGAATCACTTCGCTTATTCGGTGGGTACCTACCAACTTTGTTTTTTCCATACTGAGAAACCGAAAGCTCCGGAAGATTGTGACAAATGCACAAACTAACTTTGTAGGCTAAGCTATACTTATTTTAGACTCAGCACAGATAACTTAATAGTTACTAAACCTCACAGCCTAAGTTTGAGCCTTGTATAATTGTATTTATGTAGAACACGAAGTAGGCACAAAGAGAACCACCACTGTATTGGACAAGTAACCCTATACACAAACAAAGAGCTAACTAGATCCAGTAGGATCTAGTTAGCCACTTTCTAGTAAGAAAGTACCTACTATACAGTAGCATAGCATCACGGAACCACTGTAATTTATGACCACCTGCAAGGGAAGTGCTAACCCCAACCCCATAATTCAGCGCCATATTTACTTCTTCAACTTCTTTGAAACAAGTTCAAAAATGATAATAATTATGTCGATTAAGCTCGGGAGCTATATTATGGATCATGTGTTAGATCTATGGCGCGACTGTCGGTTGCGATTTGAGGCCGCGCGAGTCAACGCCACTGCCAAGGTCGGCTCGTCCGCCGCTCGAAATGAAACAATCGTTACTTGGACTCGGTGCAAGCGAATAAGCTTTATCTTTATTGATTAATCGTACATTGTGTCAATATTAGACAGTGGGAAATTTCCAACTGGCCAAATAGCTTTGGTTTAATGTGTTACACCGAAAAGAATCCGTAATATTTCGCTAGTGTGCCTTGCTATTGCTTTTATGGATTTAATTAAACAACTTTGTTGTATAAGGGAACTTGAAAAAACACGGCACGTTGTTTCCTACAACACAACCCTGTTAGAGTTCTATGTTAGGGGTTTTGGTTTCCGCACTTAGTCCTTCATGTGGACCATTGTGCACCCTGTTAGAGTATACTCACTATCAACTGACCAGTCACAATTCAAAAGTACCAAACGGTCACCTCGACCCGAGGTGTCGTTCCAAGAACCAAGTAGAATATTAATGAGATGACGCAGCAAAATCGATAATAAAGTGGATATCGAATAATACTCAATTGCGATTTGTTACTTTGTAGAGGGAACCCGTGCAATGTAAATTTGCGAGCGAGTGTGCTCGGGTGAACGATCGCAATGGAACCGGTCTGACAGGCAGCCGCGGCTAAGAGGATCCTCCCGGGAATGTGCCGCCGCACTCTGCGGACCTCCGAGCACTCCTCCACTCTCTATCTGCACCCAGATATTTCCGGTCTATATTGAATCTAATTCGTTAAAAACCACTGTTGTTATCGGTTACCGTACAGAGTAGAGGCAAATGCAACAGGAAATGTTATACCGATTTAGTTGAATTGTTGTGTAAATATAACTATGATTCAATTAGGTATATTTTTCCTGACAACTATTTATACTAACTAACTTAAACAGAAAGATTTCATGGTACTCAGAATTTTATTGTTTTTTAACGGTGCGTTTCCTTGTAAGTAGTAGGCATAGGTAGGTACTTACTTACCCGTAATAAATTAGCAATAAACGCTTTCGTATTGCAAGAATTGATAAAATATCGATTACTATATTTAGGTGAGTGTTGGCAAGCGTCACTGAATTGAATTTCGTCAACTTTGATGTTCACCTAGACGTTATCGGTCACTTATCAGGCCGACATCACTTTGAAATTTAATCATTTATCTGAATCGCTGAAATACCTATACGCAAAAGTGCCTATCACGGCTTTCTCAGGAAACTGACTTTTGATCAAATTCTGGATGTAGCTATTACTAATCTAGCATTAGAAACTTTCTATTTGACACCCATTATACAAGACCAAGCTTACACATCTCTTATTTCTTATGTACAAAAGAAAGAGGATCTTCAGGCTTATAAATGCATGATGCTGGCGATGGCGTCTCGAATTCACGATGCCATAAATCATCAATAGACTCTCTTCAGTTATATTGGGACTTGCCATCTAATATTAGAATCGCCAAACTAAATGTAAACGGTAGAACACCTGTACTCTGCCAAGAACGCCCCCGAGTTGTACTCGTAACAAGTTCTGAGCTGATTCTCAACATTGATTGCTATTTACTTTGAGTTTGCAGCAATTAGCGTTTATGCCCTATCTACTTTGGTACTCCGCATGAGTTTAGAGGATATTTTCACAGCGACTTATCCTGAAAATCATTGTCGAAATAGAATCAAAACGAATTAAATCCAATGTTTTGCCATTTATTTATGTAATCCATTTTCAAATAATTTATTTGATTTGTTGTAGGGAACAACGGGAAGGAGAAAGAAAATTCTCGAAACAAGGAAGCCACGTCACCAGCAGCTCGCTCCGCAAACGGTCAGTAGCTTCCTGAATCATCTAGTTATCTCTTCACAGACCAGTTCTCTACAAATTCTCATTGACTACCATGGCGGGCCCGCAGTTTCAAGTTACCATAGCGATAATCGCGTATTAAAGCTTGAATGGGTCCTTAATAATCGAGCTTTCAATCGGGAAGGGAGGGAGAGGGAGCTCCCCTCGTTTGTGGCGCAAGGGTTCGGGGAGGGCACACCACGCACATGCGGCACGGCGCGTCCCCGGGGCCCGGGCCGCGGCGCGCGCAGCCGGCACCCCTGTGCTGTGCCGCGCCCCACCCGCCCGCACCGCACACCCCTCTCTGCAGGGGCGACGAGCGACACCCCATCCTACCACATTTTTGCGGAAATTGGAATCCTCCCTAGATATTCGACTGGGTACATCATATTCGCATGTACGATTTTATTTCAAATCGCCACAGTAAAGTAGTAAAATTATCTGAAATCTCAATAAAATTGTCGTTTACATTAAACTTTTTGAGATAATTTTATCTACTGTATGAGTCATTATAATGATGTTAATAATAGATTATAATATTTATGTTCCAATAACAGCTCGTCCAATCAATTATGACAATAACAATAATACCCGTCGCCTTCGTACGAGACAAAACAATGAACTTGATATAAGTAGTTTACATTACATAGTGCTAACATAACACAATCTCGGTGTCGTTTACTGTACCTTCTTATTTCAATAATTTACGAGTATATTATATTAGTATATTCTCGCCAAAACAAAAGCATACCAACACTGCAGTACCTATGATAATACAACGTAGAAACACATTGTCACCATGTCGTCAGACGTGACATATCAATGGGACAAACTGCCAGATAAAAGGACTTCCGTCTTCCGTACCTACCTACTCGTGTTACACTACAAGTATGATAGTATTGTCAACTACCTAATGTACATTACAACACGTATTTTATAAAACACTATTTATATCCAACAAGCTTTAATTGAAAAACGTAGCTGTAAATCTCACTTCGATGTCGGGCTCGGAATAGTTTGTAGACTTCCGTTCGTGGCGGGCTGTTGTACTCGGTTTAGCATCATCGTGCTGGAATCTATTGAGACTCAGCCCTACGGCAGATTCGGCCCTGTATTTTGACATAATACTCCTCATTATGAAAAACTGAAACGCGGAAACATTCAAGCAAGTAGCGATTGTATTTCGCTGTTCTTGGGTAGATTCCAATTTGAAAGTACTACCAACTAATAACTACTAAGTACCGTACTACTAATTAATTGGTCCTGTACGTCAGCCATGTTAGGTTAAAGTTTATCGATCGAATAGAAGCAGACTTTCACATCTTTCTTGCTGTATTACAGATCTATTTTAAAAGCCCATAATTATGCAGAGATAAAAAATCGGAACTCTATTAAATAAAAGTTTTACTCACTCAGTCGCTCTCAATCCAAACGAGAAGATTTTTTATCGATAGGATCTAATTCAAACGGTATGCTGTCTTTTAGCATTTCAGTAACGTTTTTAATGTGTAACATCTTTTCGTGAATTAGGACGGTAGTGTGTTACAGAAAGTCTCAAGCGCGCGCTGTTTAATTTGTTAAAAAGCGCATGCTATTTAATTTGTTAAAAAACGCGCACGATACCTAGATCGATAGCAACTCTTGGCGAGGTCTGTCTTTAGATGGGTAAGATGGGTAACCATAGTTAAGCGGTAAGATGTCAAATGACCATCGTAAATACGCTACAGTAGAGATAGCTCGTTTTGTTTTTACAAATAGTCATGTTCGGTTAACGTGTACTTTGTACAACTCGTTTTAGTTTTTAATTTTACCGATAGAGCTACGAGTAGGTGACGTCATGTAGCATAACTACCACCTTTTCACTGGGAAGCGATCAGTGGCGGATTAAACGTTGAGAGCGCTGTAGGCAAGCATCTCATCGGCGCCCCTATATTAAAAATAACTCGTAGATACTATAGCTTGACCAAAACCGATGTACAGACGCCAGCAGGTCAACCTACCCGAATCTGTCAGATTTTACCAATCAAACATTAACCTTCTACTCTTGTGATAAGGTTGAAATTCCATTAAAGAAATCTGACAGGTTGTGGTAGCTTGATGTGCTGGCGTCTGTACCTACCTTAGGAAAACGCGGTGATGTGGGGGCCAAGAAAAAAAGAGCATCAGTTTACATGAGATCGATATCTGTCGAACAGATCTTAAAAAAAAACGACTCCTGACACTTATTAGAACAGGGTCATTTTTATAATTCGACTTAAATAAATAGACTGTAACGCGTTGTTCTAACACTGAAGAAGCAGCGATTCAGGGCCTCCGTAAGGGCTACTGGCGCCTGTGTGCAAAAAAGGATTTTTGCGCCCCTTAAAGCATTTTGAATTATCTTTTTTTATGGTAGGTAGGTCAGTGGAGTATTTAAAAGTTCACCGGCCTTGGGCTGAAAAGCTTCCCGCCTCGGAACTTAAACACAAAAGAAATCATCCAAGTATTACTCAAACTTCACACCCAGAGTGCCATATCATCTTAGAGAAGACAAACTTAAGATTTTGTAGACCACAACAAGATTAAACTATAGCTTAGGAAGCATTTGTTATTGAAAAATGAGCTATCAAAAGAGAGGTCAAGAAAAGCGAATGTCAACCTTATTTGAAGCGCGAGCGAAGCGAGCGCGAAATTTTTTAGGTTTTTGGAATAGGACAAAGTAATATTTCATAGAAAAGCGAACGCAGTCAGCTCTAAATTAAACGTTTCCGGACTTCAAGTTTTAATCGAAAAATGAGATCAAATATTTGAAGTCTTTAGTAGTTAAATCTAATCCTATATACTCGCAAGTTCTGAACTCCTATTTTAGAATTATTTTTGATCAGTTTTTTTTATTTTTTTGTTTTTATTTTGGGCCCCTGGCTTTGGCGCCCTTAGAGGATGGCGCCCGTGTGCATTGCACGCTTTGCACATAATTATGGTAGCGGGGGCCCTGCAGCCATTGAAGTAGGCCGTATTGTTCTTGGAGCGTTGAATAAAGTTTTTAGAAAAATCTTATCAAAATCACACATTGCTTGTTATAATCAGTCGACGCGACGAACATTGCAGTCGTATCTTTCCAACTTCAATCAGAGATCATGTACCATCGACAAAGTAGATTGTAGGCGTAAGTTTTGGTCAGTCCCATCTTATAATATCTTTTGTTATAAATTGAAGAAAATTGAGAATGTATGCAAAAAAAAAAATAGTTCTATTGTCTAAGTGGTGGCTATTGACACAATTAATTTTATGCTATATTGTATATTTTTTTCTTTATTTTACAATTCCACTCACGCGCCCCTTTGTACCTTCGCGCCCCTAGGCAGATGCCTAGTTTGCCTTAAGGATAATCCGCCACTGGAAGCGATTAGTTAATTGGTTAGAATCCTCCCGTCCATTATGGCAGGCTGGTGAGTCAAGTGTCTTGGTATTCCTTAATTGATGTTCTGACGCACTTTTATCATCAGTTGCTGAGATAACAGTGTTTTTTTTTTGTTAACTTCAAAGAATGTTGAGATAGAGCACGGACGTCGGGCACGTAAAGTTTTGAATAGTACCTATACCACTGCCAGATAACAAAAATAAAGATATACCTAGTTACATACACAATGCCTTTATTAAACTCTTTATTAATTTTCTACATTTTTTAATATTTAAAAATAACTGCCAACTGAAAGCCTCCTCTGATGTTGTTCGAAGCTCTTGGCAATTAAATCTTTAGCCGACACGAAAATAAATAATTAATTCAAAAACCACGCCTCGATATTTTCATTTTTATTTTAACTTCTTGCAAGCTAACGCAATTCGTTGTTAACCGGAGCTGCTGATAAACATTCGCCTCATTTTCACATTTTGGATCGCTTCCAGTAATAACGAACACTGTTCCATTAACACGACAGCATAAAATACTCACATATTATAAATATTTATTCTGCCAAGTTTTTAATTTCATCATTTCAATAATTATGAAATATGTTCATTTTGCAGCCGCCTAGGCCTATGCTATTCTAACCCATTAGTGTGTAGTCAAGAACAAAGTTTTAGCTTGACTTAAACCAAATCTATCGAGCATACTTATTGCGTAGTGCAATAAAACCCTACTAATCTATTAATTACATATATTCTTAATATTGTAGAAGACAGATCGATTGTACAATGCTGCCTGCTAGTGACTACGTTTCTTACTTTCTATTCCAGAGTAAGGAATTTTGAGGCGGCAAAATTAAAAAATGCTAATTGATTTTCGCGAGGCATGATCATAATTTATTTAGTAGAGCGAGGCGTACAGACTTCAAGTTGATGTCATAGTATTGAGGTCAACGAACTTGTACTGAATATTGTCTACAATTAATAATTCATGTTGTTATAGCGCCTGACCGCGAACACATTTAGCGAACTTTATTTTTTCGCAAATATTTCTTCGAGGCAAGAATCGTTCAGAATCTCAAGATGTTTGTACTTACAAATTTCAAGTACTAACATATCCATCTTGCTTTCATTATTATTTTCTGAGAATTTCCCTTGTCTACGATAAAGTAGGTATTGTGATTCACCACTTGGCCAGTGACAATAAAATACCTAGGTACTAACTTCTCATAAGCGACTGGTTATGTTCTAGCGTACCTACATGCTTTTCGCACTCAGTTGCACGTCATCATGATTGTTCGCGCCTAGTGTACGGACACAGTCACAGTTATAGCGGCGGGATCAGTTCCGCCTTGATGCGCAGATTAGTCAGTCTGTTCGTTACCGGAAGAGAGTGACTTAACCATCAATTAGAAGAATTATGTACACTTACAACTCTGATAGGCTATCGACAACTACTTATCTCAATTATTTCTTCGAGTTGAAACATTTTTTTCAAGTAACATTATCATCTAGGTACCTATCTACTTTACAGTTCAATAATGACCTTGTTACTCTTTTCGCAAACTGATTTCAGATTAAAATGAGACATTGTGTAGGACTGAGCTGCGTGTCGTAATCGTAAGTTTGATTTCTGCACTCTTCTGGGTTTCAGGGTCTGGCTTTACTGTAAATTTTTCATTTGGCAGAAGTGTAGGGCAGTCTTTTTGAAATTAATAGGTATTGTAGATTAGCCAAGTGTGTCGCTAAGTAACCAGTCAAGTTCGAACGTATGGCACTAGTCTAGCGAGTCTCGTTACTCGGAGAAAGTAAAGATTCACAGATGTATCCTCACCTACCTACCTACTAACCTGCATATTATCACAGATGCCTACGTAGGTAACAGACTGTTGTCATCAATCTAAGCTTGAGTTAACGTTCGAATACGTAGTTTATAATTAAATACCTATTAAGACTATAAACTTACTAACTAACCACTGCTCAAAACTCCAATTAGTTTTGCATTTTGCACAAACGGTAAATATTGTTGGCGCGGATACGTTCGCCTCTCGTTGTTAATTAGTGCACTCGCGCTATTACTAGGGGTTGCAGAACCGGTACTTTTTAAAGCCCGGTACCGAAGTTTCGGTACTGGGACATGGAACCGGGATTTCCCGGGAAATTCGGTACTTTCGGTACTCACGTCGTACGTGTTAATGTCGCTTTTAACTAATGGTATGAAAGGCACGAGTGCGTGCACACTACATAAAATTGCCTAAATCAGTTGAAAAATTAACTGAATACAAATGTGGGTGGGATGGAGTAGTTCATAAAAATTGGTTTTATTCGTAAATCTATAATTGACAATAAGTATCAGAACATAATCTCAAGGAACCGAATTTAAATGTTTTTTTAAACTACATATTGCATAGCTTTTATTGCGGGCTCTGATCGCGGCGCGGCGCGGCGCGGCGACCAAATCAAGTCAACAGTCCCAATAAAAACCTAACGAAAATACCCGACACCACGCATCGCACGCGTCTAACGTCGTTTCAGTTCGGGAGACTTCAGTAATCATAAAAATATCCGTCATAAAAACAATTACCTTTATCTTACTAATTTTTAACGGCTAGCTACAAAAGGAGTTTTCACAATGAACCTACTTATGAAATTCTCCTGCAACAAAGAAGTTCTATATTACAGTCGTGCATCACAAACATATTAATTTTCTTTTGAGCTTCTTTGAGCGTGGCGAACTTTTCAAAGGTACGAGATGCAGAAAAACATTGCTTCCGAATGCAACACACAACTTTTCACCTCACTACAAGATATTTTGTCCGAATTTTGAACAAATCCTTGCGCTCTAGCGCAGAAAATGGAGTACTGCGTGTTTTGCGTGCACATAATTGGTCACTTTTTTCCTTCTACTATAAATATCATTAAACAAACTGTAGCAAAACAAAACTAGTATAATGCTTTTTGAGATTAAAAAAATATAAAACTCAAGAAAAGAATGTAACAAACGCTATAATATAAAATACACAAAATCTGAGCATGATTAAAGTTATTCTCTTCAAAATGAAAGTGATGCAATAAATGAATCATAATCATCATCATAACTGACATTGCTTACTTGACTGACTTACTTACATTGCTGATTAGTTTTTGTTTATGAAGTTCTCATTATTTTCAAATAAAATGTTTTATATCAACAACATTGTAAACTAATAGTTTATTGGATATGATTATAACATTATATTGGAAAAAAAGGAAAATAATAAAGTACCGAAAGTATCGAAAGTACCGGGACTACGGGACGAAGAACCGGTACAGGATTGCTTCAAAAATTCCCGGGATTTCCCGGTATTTTCGGTACCGGGATTTCCCGGTTGCATGCCCTAGCTATTACATTAAAATTGCTTCTAGCTCGAAAGCGTCTAGTGCATACCGCGTCTACCAAACCTATCAACAATATTTTTAAAAGAATGAGTCAAAACAATAATAATATCAGCCTATTTATTTGCACTCAATAACAAGGTAAAATTAATAAGAGTTGAACGCCAGTGATAAGAGGTCAATACCTACATCGCCGTTTATCGCAGTTCAATGGCCGCACAAGATTTACGAGGAAGAATATCGCACAGAACAGAACGCTTTAGGGTATTTATGAGCCGGGGTCGCGGGTCTGTCTAAACAGATAACCGTGTCCCTGGAACGTAAAGGGCTAGGGAAGGTAGGTAGGTACACCGTGGATTTTAGTCAGTGGGAGTCTATGGTATGGTATGAATCCCTTCCGCTCCACCCGGGTCATACTATGGAATCATTTGATATTTTTTGCCACGCTAAGGGTATTGATAAAATAATACATGCCATTATTAATTCTGTGTCATAATTATTCTTTCTAAAGAGGGAAGATGTAAATAACAAACGCGGGCGCAGGCAGCATCAAATAGTGATCGTGTTGCAGAAACAATAGCCGGCGCCGGCAGCCGCGGTCGCTGCGGCAACCCAGCTGACTTATGTTACACTCAGGGCTATCACTATTATTATATTATATTTTTAACAGTAAATATTATTTATCCATACCTACATAGATATATGTAAATAGTCGGTTAATTTTCCCTGTGAAACATCATTGGTCACCACTTTTGGGACACATAATGACAGACAGACCATCTTTGTGAGTTATAATTCATATCACGGCCATAGCTTTGTATATTTTGTGGGTATTGGTGGATGTCTTGCAGGATTGTATTATTATTAAAATTCGTTGATCTGAGGACAGTGGTAATAATGAAATGATTAATAATTACTGTGACGGCCTGGGTGAAATTTAGACAAATGTTTCATCAATTATTAGGTTCCCCTAATAAGTACCTAGCCTGTAAATTAGACGAATTGTACCTAGCAATAATCCACTGAAGTGTCAAAGTTTTACATGTTTATTTAGATAAATTTCCTATTGATTTTTAAGATAAATATCATAGGTACAAAATACCAATAACAAAATGAACCGAAGCACCAGCCAGTGACTTAGTTTTAAACGAAAAGAAAACCAAGTCATATGTAAAAACCGGCCAAGTGCGTGTCGGGCCACGCACAGTGTAGGATTCCGTAGTTGCCCATCAAAATACTTATGCGAACTAACTAAACTGATTCGCTGAATTTAATTTTAAAAAGAAGAATTTTCAAAATCGGTCCAGGAGTCTTTGAGAAATCGGGGAAAATACATAAGAAAAAAGATTACAACGAATTTATAAACTCCTCCTTTTTTTGAATTTAGTTAAAAATAGCTGACGATAAAAACCTACCTATCCCCAAAAAACATACCTATAAAAGCTGTAAAAATAAAGTTGACAAACTTACATTTGCAGTTGTCTCCGATACATTTTGTTTAAGAAAATATGATATCAAGTACATTTTATAAGTTGGTCGACTATTACTCGTAAAGTTGTAAAGCCTACTTAGTCATGATAATTTTCTTTTAAACTTCGTTATATATACTACTATTGTGAATTTTTTCACACCCCCAAACATAACCGTTTAGCTGGTAGAGGGGGGGGACACTCGAATCGAGCAAAATTTAGCACTTTAAAGCTTAATATTTCACAAACGAATTTTTTTATCAAAAAATTGTTAATGGAAACTATCATTATTTTTTAAAGGCCTATTTAATGATACCCCACATTAAGGGGTACGCGGGAAAAAAAAAATCCTCACTTTACGTGTAAGTACTGGAGGTACCCTAAAAAAAAATATTTTACGAGATTTTATTTTACCACTTTTTCGGCACAACAAATCCGTATATTTACACCAAATTACAGCTCTCTAGTACTGTGCGTCTCTGAGCTAAACTGCGGACAGACGGACGGACGGACGGACGGACGGACGGACGGACGGACGGACATGGCGAAACTATAAGGGTTCCTTGTTGACTACGGAACCCTAAAAATAACGAACGACAAAACATGTTTGAAACTCGTAAATTAATGTCTATTATAAATAAACAATCTTCGTGGGAATAAAATCCTAACGGCAGTAGATATTTAGGAAATCAAGTAGAAATGTAGCACGGATCGAGAGCGGGAGGCTGCGAAGCTGCGATCAATACGCGGAGCCGTCGACGCCGCCGCCGCGCCGCGCCGCCCGCCGCGCGCCTACGAAAGCGAACGCACCGACCTCGCTGCCCTTCACCGAAGTGTCGACGACCCCTGGACCCCGCGCACCGCCCCACACGCCACGCGTCCCTCGCACATCAGCCCTTCGTACTTCTCCAAGTCGATCTTCGTGACCTGATTAGCTAAAATTGCCATTGTCATAAATTCATATTTCTTCAGAAAATGTAGTTTAATAATATTCATTAGGTATAAAACTTAGACAAATAGATGCGCACCTTATTTTGTTTCGAAATAATTGATGCGTAAAAGCTTACGCTCAAATCATAGAAGTTCTTGAATCCGCAAGTGATATGGAATAGAAAACGTTAGATGCTCGAAACTTCGGGTTTCGTGCTTAATGTTATGTCCTAACTTCGTTGAACAGTCTTTCCGCTGGCTTCCGCATGCCGCCCGGAACTCTATACTTTCTGCCGATGAATCTTTATGGAGCTTCCGCAGTAAATATGTGTGTGTACTGAACAGCAGTACCTCCTCTCTTGCGGAATAACAGTTTTAGGGTCATTTGCAATTGTTGTAAAGATACAAAACTAAAATCCCCCATTGACGTAATAGGAGGGACATCAGTAGTTAAGCTATTTGTTACAATCAAACAGCATTAACCATTTGTAAAAAATATAAGACTTTCACTAATTGTGTCAAGTTAGATCATTATTTTTAAAACCCAAAAATGCCAATTGCTTGTTATGTAGTTTTAAAGTTTTAACTAAGTTCACGTTTCATCACAAAACGCCAATGTCTTTGCGGGGAGTCTAGCCAATGAACTTGAATTGGAGGGACCTCCACTGCACAGACACGTGCTATAAATACAAAGACACGCTATGCCGCACAGCTGTGTAATCGTGTTTTTTTTTCTTCAAGTAACTAAGTTGATACTTAGATGATACGAACTTGGGTAGGTATTGCTGCTTACTTTAGAAATCCATTAGATATAAGAGTTGTAAGAGTTAGTACCTATCACAGGAAAGGTAGGCCCAGATACGGTATGGATAAGAATTAGTTAAAATGATGGGGGCATTGAATTCAGAAATAGAATTGTAAATCAATTAATTCAATGAAAGATAATACACAAATTACGATTACAAGCGTAGACGCTTACAAGCAGTGGAGTCGGATGTCGGGTGCGGCATCTCACGTGGCCTCAGTCCACGACTATTTTAGGCAGCGTGCATGGCATTTGGGACGCGTGCTGGAAACTACCTACTTACTGCGGTTTATTTTCGGATGCCCTACTAACAACTCTTACTGCATAGATGAAATATCGGTGTTTTCAAACAAGATACGTATATTTAGGAATTTTATTTTTAAATTGACCTGCGTAAATTAATATCTTTGAAATTGACTTGAATTTATAGTAAGTAGGTATGTATGTGCGAGGCGCATTATTGGTATCTGGCAAGAGTAATCATTCACGGTCTTGTGAGCTTTAAATTATTATTAATTCATGACTTTATCCACAGCGTCTTACTAAAAAAAAAAGTGCAGCTAATTAGGTTCTGAACACGATCGCGAGCAAGTGAACGTATAGTTTTTAGACTACCTAAGCAGCAGCAGTAAATTTAACGGTTAATAATTTAGTATCTTTACATTGTCTTTGAGTATCTAATTATTTTGAATATCCTCCACATAAATAACGTGTAGATTTCAAATAAAATACCCATGCGTCAAAATAGACAGGAATTCGGAAAGGTTTACACGGTTTTTTTTTCCCATTATACCTACGTTCATTACAAAAATAGGCATAAAATTTCTTGCCAATGGGTCTGATCTGCGGTTTGCAATGGTTTAACATGGATCCCATTGCCGCTAGAAATAAAGGATACTACAGCAAAGTTCGGTCGTTCCGGGCCGAAAGCTCTTCCCTCCGCCCGCGGTAGCGGGCAGGGGTATACGCGTTGTATCGACCCGCTTGCCGCGACACCAGCGAGCGAGCAGACTGCGGCCCGCTCGTACACTTGACATTCGCAATAGAGGGTTCACGACCCTCTAAACGTTGTATTTAACTTGCTTGCAATAATTTCAAAGTTCTTGTTATTTTTTAAAGTACATGGTAGGTATTAATAATATTTCAATACCTACCAGTAAGGGACGTTTATATTTAAACTATCATTGAAATTATTATAGCAACAGGAAAATACTATCTTCATTGTGTTGGTGGTATCTATCTACCATTCAGCGGAAGCAAATTTATCTACAACCAGTGTAATGTTATATTTATAGAAACTCATTTTGCAGACTTTTTTATAAATAAAACAATTACTTACAAGCTACACAGTTATAGTAGATATGTAAGTTAAAAGAATGAATAAAGAGAATCATCTAAACTAGGTGACTTACCTAACTAAGACCACCCAGTCATGGACGTAGGCAGAACAATCCTTGTTTCACTATGGGTATCGACTGTAGAAAGTACTTCCTGAATTAAATTCAATTTTTATTTTGTAACAGGTGAGGAGCACCCAGGGCAGAAGCAACGCAAAGGGTTTTTCAGAAGCCTTTGGAAAAAATCTCGCCATTACTCCCTCGAACACCCTTGAAGAAGCACCATGGGAGAATTTCGACTTGATTAGGATTCATGTTGTTTCCCTCGCACCCAGCAAGGATGAAAATCAAGAAAATGTTCAGACGCTAAAATTAATGAACGTATTACTTCGGAAAGAGACCGATAAAAAATGTGTCAGAACTCCAACAGTCGAACATGACGAATATATTTTTGAAACGTTTATTAAGTCATGGAAATCATTCGATAAATACATCGTAATGATCCTAATAAAATTATCACTACAACAGTTGTGCAAGACTACAGTAGTTGATAGTACAGTTCTCAACCTGTTGGGTTACGGAATCAATTAGCTAAATTACCTTTAAGATGTTTTGGCATATGGGACTTGAGTATTATTATTTTAATAAATCTGATGTATAGGGAATAGTATTACATTGTGGATTGATTTGTATAATTATTATTATCATGCTTCGATGCATAATTTATTTGTTAAGACGAAGTACCTACGTATTTTATATTCATACACAAGCGTTTTCTTTTCGTATAAATAGAATTGTAGAAATGTAGATAACCACGTAGTAAGTAAAAACAAACGCATTTTAATTTCTTTGATATTATACTGTTGTAAATGCTCTTTATTGAAATAACGAATAAACAGCAATTTGTATATCAACTCATCAGAGAAAATCTACTTTAATTAAATATTTGTAGATAGTAATGCAACTTAACTCTAAACCTTTCATAAATTCTCTGAAAATAATTTACATTAGGATAACAATCCTCGAGAGTTGAACTTTATGGAACCAAAATCACTTGATGAATTATTATTGCTACAAGTTTAACATTTTATACCAATCCTTGTATTCGAGTGTACTTAACTCTTAATACTGTAGATTTTGTCAAAAGGAAAATAAATTATGTTCATTAGCAATAAAATAAGGCTTTTCTTTACGTTTCCCTTTACTTCCTGCGACTCAATAGGATGTTTTTCAAAGAAACAAAATGTTATAATACAAATCATTTTATTATTAGATAGACACAGTTCCCATCGCTTATCAGAAACAATGTACAAAGCTATAGTAGTAATATCAAATATAAACAATATGCACCCTTCGTTTACTGCAAGCCTTGTCTGAGGATACAGGGTAATTGAGCGCTTCTATTTCTGCAGCTAAGAGATAGAATAGAACAGAATGCAAATGTTTATTACTCACTACACAAGATTATAAATGCGGCACAATTAAAATGAAAGCATAGCAGAAAACTGTTAGCGGGCCATGTGGAGGCCGCAGCCGCGGCGCGTCGCGACGCGAGCCTCGTACGCCACGCACTGATGTGTCGGATATTACTCACACGATGGATCCAGTGGGACTAGAGATCTTCAATTAAAATCGTAATACTTGGGTTACAGTGTCTTTCAATTTGTAACAAGCCCTTACACAAATGCTATTTATAATTATATATATATAATGTTGTATAATGTTGTTACAGTAATTTCATTACGTGGTTATTATAACTTCTCTTCAAGCATCTGTACGCGGGCATTTTTGTCTAGATGGGTAATGACGCTATTTCAAGTCTACCATAATTATAATTTAGATCATTGTACACGCCAGATAAAACATCAGAATGCTTGAGAAGAAACCTAAAAATCTCTATACATCATGCTTTGAGACCTGCTTGCAAAGCTGAATATGCTTTACCATACTGGTCAATAAAAGCAAACTTTAAAATACATGTTTAAACCATTACAGCTTACAATTACTTTATGGAAGCGGTGAGCGTATAAAAAGGGTCCAAAATCCGCAAAGTAATTGCATCTGCACACAGTTACTAAACGCATCACGCACTGTTGACGCCATAATTTATCGAATATCAAAACAAATGAACGGTCCTTATCACTTTATAGAATATACAAAATGCAGTTACTTATTTCCCTGTGGAAAAAATATTATCTTATAGTATTCTTAGATCACGGCGCGCTTCGATCTGTAAAAGAAAGAAATAACGTTTTTCAAGTCTTCTAGGGAAAGAATCGATATCGTTCAACAATTACAAAAACAGGGTAGTTTTAGAACTCACCTCTAATAACCACAGGTAATTAAATAGTCTCCTAACTTCTCCACTACGGATGCAGCTTGCTGGGGTTGGATGGGTTCTTCATACAGAGAAATTACGACGGCTGAAACAAAACGTTAAAATAAACTACCCGCTGCTGAATACGTACGAGTCACCGATTCACTTTCCCCACACATAACCGTGCCCAAGTACCTTAAAAACTTTCCCTTTCGTTAACATAATGAAGATTACAACTTGACTCTCCGTAACATCCACATAAAAGGCCATTAATGTTACAAAATAAAGAATAATTGCGGTGGTTGCAGTTACTCATCTAATCAGAGAAAAGCACCAACAAAAATAATGGTTGTTGTTCCTATTGTATAATAAACCTTATGATCATATAACGATTATTACCATTTTATGTGTAGAGATTTTACAGATAAGATAAACATTTAGAAAGCTTTAAGCTCATTATTAATCTATTCTCTTTCCACTTCTTATTTTTCAAAGATTGTGTCTTTTCGTAAACCGAAAAGTTTATCATGGTACCTACTCTTGAGCAAGTGATGAAGAGGCATGAAAAGTATAATAAGGAAGATGACTGAAAAAACGAATTAGTCCGGAAGTAACATTTTAACGAAGTAAAAACAATCAAAACTCGGCGCCCGCTTCAGAGTTTTGAACTTTGAGTTTTGACACGTTTTATCATTTTCAATAGTCATCGTCAAAAAAAAGAATGGGGGCAATTATTTCTAGATGTATTGACAATTTTCGGGTAAATATTTTTCGATAATCTAACTTACGGAGTAATTTTTTTTTTCAGTTATCTTGCATATTTAATGACCGGGACTAAAGGCATCCTTTATGTGGGTGTCCCTGCAAATTATTTACCCTAAAATATGTAAAAAATTACAACAGTCGTATGAAATAATCATTCATAGCCAATTCTCAAAGTTGACTCGTAACTTATTCTCTTTATAGACTTAGTTTTAAAAGTAAAATTCACATTCAAACACGCTATTACGCTACATGTACCAATTACTATTTTTTCATTCTTTTCCATTTGTTTTTGGTAGTTTCGTATCGCCCTGGTCCCATACTTCTTTAAAGACTGCCAAAAGGGGAAATCCTAATCCATGAGGGATACGGAAAACTTTCAGAACTAATCAGAACATTAGCTCCTTTTTTATGTTAACAGGTTTGATATACAGGGTGTTTCTTTAAAATTGGCCAAAAGGTAGAAATCCGAATCCATAACAGATACGGGAAAACTTTCTTAGGAACCTTTAGCTCTTTTTTGATGTTGAAAAATTCGGCGTTTTTATTTTTTCTTCAAGTATGAGTTACAAATTGTTTGAAAGAAAAAAAAAAATACTTTTTATGATGGGAAGGAAAATGTCTGGGCAACAGCAGTGGGTGAAATCTAATGAAATACTGATTACTACTGTTAAACTTGATGCTGTTGGAAGAAACTTTACTGTACTTTTGACCAACTTCTACTGTCCAGATATTTTCCTTCCCATACAAAGAAATGATCCTCACATAACAACAAATCAAATAACATCATAAAAAATAGTAATTTTGTCATTCATACAATTTGTATAATTTTTTTTTTTTTGCAATATTTGACTTCCTTCCGCCATCCCAATTTTTTCTTCCGATATAATGAAATGATCCTTACATGAAACAGAGTCGAACGGCATTAAAAAAAATGGCCAGTTTCACCCATTTCTGTGGACAACTCATACTTGACGAAAAAATAAAAACGCCGAAATTGTCAACATCAAAAAAGAGCTAAAAGTTCCTAAGAAAGTTTTCTTGTATCTCTTATGGATTCGGATTTTGCCCTTTTGGCCAATTCAAAAGAAACACCCTGTATATTTACTTTTTTGGTCGTGTTAGTGAATTATGGCATTTTACTTTTAATACCGTTCAACTCTGATACATGATAAATGTGGACAGCAGAAGTTGGTAAAATTAAACAAAATATTATTTCCATGCAATTTGTATGAAGGAAAAAAAAATGCTATTTTTTTTATTGGTGTCATTTGATTTTGTTATGATTTCATTGTAGGTATGTGGGGGAAAATATCTGGACTGTAGCAGTTGGCCAAATAGTAATGTTTCAACAGCCTTATTAATAATAGCTATGTAGCTAGTAGTCTATGTTACATTAGATTTGACCCAATTTCTACTGCCCTGAAAGCTTTACAGTAGGTATCTTTTATGGATTCGGATTTCTTCCTGTTGGCAATTTTAAAACAAAAACCGTGTAAAAATAGTCCTAAATAACAAAGATTTACTTATTGTATTTATCAATTATAATGATCTCTTTGAAAGGTGGTTTCTAATGAACCAGCCCTTACGAATTAATGTTCTTATAATAACAACAGACGCCTACCTTGCTGTGTCTTCATGCAGTGCACGCCGACCTTGCCGAGTTTTGCGCGTATGATGCGGTCTGTGCCACTGAGGTAGATGTACCGTGTGCCCGCTATCGTCAGGCCACCACTCGTTAACAGTGATTCATTGTCGAAACCAGCCACTATCTTCGCAACTTCATCTTTTGATATCTGTTAACAAAAGACAAAAAAAGTGTTATGGACGCCAGTATTTGTTACTAACTTCAAAATATTTTTTTTTTAATATCTAGGTTCACCCAAATCAGTATCCATGTGCTTGTATGGGTTACCACCAAAACCCACCCAATTTTGTTGTAATGTGTATGGTTTGGTACTATCCTATTGGTGTTATAATCACTTTTTTTCATTTCATTTTATTGTTTATGTGGCAAATTACTTTGAATTATCATTAAACTAGCATAAACATAGAACAAGCGTTTGAGAAGAAAAGCAATTTATTTGAGAAGGGTTTTTTTTTTCTGAATTGCCTTTGTTTTAAATTTCACTATGGACTCTTTTAACTTGCGACATCATTCTCACATAATGTACCATCTAAGAAAGAATAATGTAACAATGAGTCTGTAATAATTTTGGCAATCTGAAAAGAGTGTCCATGGAGTTTCTTGCTTGTTCTTCTCCATAGAGATCTACTTCTTGGAATGGGCATCTACGGTACTTTCAGTTTTTATGTCTTGTGACTGCAGAATTTTAGTATGTTTAATACTAAAAAAAAATAAAACGAGGATTTAGTGATGCATAGACCTCAAAAAAAAAAAGATTAAGTAAGCTGTTCCCTGCGGTTTCACTCGCTGCTCAGCTCTTATTGGTCATAGCATGATGTTATATATTATAGCCTGTAGCCAACTGGGCTATCCTACACAAAAATATATTTCAATTCGAACAGTTATTGAGATTAGTGCATACATCTAAACAAACTTTTCAGCTTTATATTATTTTATATTTAAAACTTCATCAACAAAAACGTCATAGATGAACTTATACCTAAGGCATTCTCTACCAGTCAACCAAAAGTAGACGTGGAAATATAAAATGACAGATACATGAAAAAAATACCAATATAAAAAGTAATACAAAGGTGATTGACATGACTAAAACGTTAACCCTAAGGGGGTTAATATTTTAGTAATAAATGTGGACTAAAGCTACAACCATACATTTTAAGGGTTAATCCTTGGCTTAACCACTTCCCTGTCCGATGAGTCACATGTGACTCACGACTATTGTTTAGGTATTGTGTCTGCTGCGCGGACAGTGAAAGTGTTAACATTGCTTCTCATTTTATTAATAAGGGGATATTAGTGTAAGAAAATAATGCTGCAACGTCCACTTATATACATTTTGACTGGAAAGGGAACTAAGTTAAGCTAGCATACCATCACATACTGCCATAAACTGTGTTTAGGTAGACTGAAGTATGGAATATTCAGATGACACCTAAGCAATTGGTTTGCCGACTTCAAAAAGGATGGGTTTCTAAATATGGTTGGTATTTCTTTAATGATGTGCACTAATTACTCTTAACGCGCTCCCTCACCACAAGCATTCACCTGTAATATAATGTTACAGATTCAAAGACATTAAATTGTGCACTTTTATTTTACATTGGGTGGGGTGGGTCAACTGAATGCTCCCGGTCAGGGAGCGCTTTTAGGTTTCTAGTCTAGTTTCTGCACTTCCTTTTTGTTTGATGCAGTTCTATGACATTTTGTTCCTTAAAAATTTCATTCAGTTCAGCTCAGTAGTTTTTAATGTGAGCATTTTTTCTTCTATTGGATGATGTAATTAACATAAATATGGATTAGGAAATTCTGGTCTGCATGTCAGAAAATTATATATGACAAGAATATCTGTCATATTGCATTGTCATATGCCATTGAATATCTGGACTAAAAACCTAAAACACACACACATTTTGATTCAATCAAATGAAATCAAATCAAACTTTTGTGTCCTTCCTGCTCTTTGACCTTGGCTAATGGCTGATTTTTGTTGAACTGAGAAGTGTGTGTAACATAATTAAAATTAGAATAATAACATTTAAAAATGTTCTGATTTTATACAAACTTAACACAATGCACTGACAAGGAAATCATCTTAAAAAATTCTAGAATTATTACCTCATTTCAAAATTAAATTGAGCAAGTCAAATCAATTTTAATAAATGATGAATAGCTATATTTGCGAAATATTTAATTAGTAGCTTTCCCTTGCTTTCAGTTGGAAAAACAACTTAAATCAATACTGCTTGTTGTTGTTCTAAATTTATAGCATTTTGTGATACTCTGTGGTAGCATAAATTCTGTTTACCTAATACATATTCCTGTACTAAAAACAGTACAGGAATAAATAAAAAGCAACATCTGGTTACAGTTACTTACAAAAATCAACACTATTTCATACATTTTATCAGTCAGATGTTAGGCCATTTGGATTTTTTTTTGTGGTCCATAAATTTCATTCTAATCATCATCATTCATCAAAACACTGATGCTGAGGTTATGAGCTTTGTGAAACAAATTGACAGCCAATAGCAATTGAGAAAATATACCATTTTAATGTTACAGCACTAAACAATCCAAATGTTGTTCACTGTCAATTGAAACATTTGTGAATCCCAACAATGCATCAAGCTCTACCTTCATCCAAATCTCTTTACACAATCTCTATTGATCTGAAATTGAGACAGTAATCTGAATCATAGTCAGGGCTGACTCTGACTGATAGCAAATGATAGTAGAAATTTAAAAAATAGTTTTAGTACTGGTTATAAATAATGCATGGTAGTTATTAATTAACAACCAGCTGGATTATTTGATACTGACAAATTTAGTCACCTAAAACATATTCATAAATGGTACGGACTTAAAAGACGTACACCAACACAGATATTTATCGCTACAGCTAGTGAAATTTTCAAAATTTTTATTTTTGAAACTTGAAGATATGACTATACGGTTTACAATGTACTCATATATCTTGGTTTCCAATTGTAAAACTGTTTTTATTTAATGTTCACTCTTCCTTTTTACTCTTTCTGATACAGAATATTTATACTCTGCTTCTAGAAATAGTTGGGAACCAGTTCAATTTCACTAACTTTGAATTCAATCATTTGTGGGTCAATGGTCATTGGCGGATATGGAAAGCCCTTTCATTATAATTGTCTAAAATGTCATATTCTCGGGAAAAGATCATGAATTGAATTCTAATCTACAATTTATTGGTCTGTGACAACAGGTCGTCATGCATATTTTAACCAGGAATATTTTTACGAAACTAGTTTCCTCAAGTTTCAGTGTTTTGTACAGAACATAATTCGTATTGTACACATTGGCCGGAATTCGCATCCAAATTTTTAGCTGATATTCTGACAATTTACCGGCCGGTAGTGAGGAGGCTCTTGATAAGTACAATCAGAAGCTAAAAGTTCATCAACATGGTAAAGGTATCAGCAACTCAACACTAATTATTGTGCTGACTGTAAAGCAATATCATTCCTACTACGGCGCAATTCACAATTTTTAATCTGAATAGCACCCTCCACCACATGTCGCCATCTTGTCAAACTCGCCGGATAAAGGATTCGTCACCCGTCGAACCCAATACGAACTACACTTGATAACACTATTTGGCACTGGTATCCACAGCATGATTAAATTTTGCAAATCACTGTCCATGTAGTAAGAACTTGACAGAGGAAAAACTTACTTCGAAGGCTTCTGACTTGGCCCAGACATTCCCATCGTGACCGGCAATCGCAGCTTTTGTAACACATCTGGATGCCATTAACTGTTTATCGACATAATCTTGCCAGCTCATTTTGATTGAGTTCGACTTAAAATAAAACTACACTTGACTAAATCACAATCTACTCCGCACAACGAGCAAGCGCTTCACACGAACAAAAAGCACTGCCGTTTCAAAATGGCAGCGTAGTCATAGACACTACCGGAAGCACAAGCCACCAACATTACAAAAATATTTTTTGTTTATGACTCATAACCATAGACAGAATTATTGTGCTCTATTCTTCTATCATGGAAATATGGCCTGGCGCCTAGTGGTCCACTGAAAAACATAAGGGGAACATATACGATCACAGTCAATTTATCTTCTGACGTGTCAAGATAAGTAGATGGTGCTATTTCTATCGTTCAATGAGCAGACAAGTTATGGTAGTAGAAGGTGGGTAGATCCACCAGGCATATTTGCTAACTTGATAGTCACTAGACACACTACACCAGCGGTTGTCCACTGAATTTGGATGGCTTGATACCTGATAAGAGGCAGTTGCATGAGGAGTGGAATGCCTCAAAAGCGTTAGAATGGTTGATTTCAGGGAACATTTACATTTAATCAGTTTCATTGCAAATGCCAATACGAAAACCTGTAGACAGCCAGTTGATGATCACCACACAGACACGACATTGAGATACGCAATAGCCCTGCAGGTAGGCGGTAGGCCTAGTGGTGTGTTGGCCCGCCGCCGCCGCGCCACACAGATATCGTGTGTTAACCCATTTAAAAAACCGAGATCGGCGAGAAACGGTTCTAAGCTGTGACAATCATTAACAGTAGAGTATTTACGCTATATCCGAGTCCCAGCAGTAGCAGTAGCAGTGCCAGCACAGCCCACCGTGCTTACGGACAGGGCAGGAGGAATGGGGATGGCAACTCAAAGCTAATCGTAGATGGCGCTGCGATAGTTGGTCCCCACGTCTACCTTGTACAAAAAAACAAACAAGTATATGTTATAAAAATTGAGTATAAATACAAAACAAATATGGAAAATTATTCGTCCATGCAAGTACTATATACTAAAAGAAGAATTAAGACGCCGCGGCGCATCTACAAGAGGAAAAAAGTGATTTAATTGAGTGGTTATACATTTGATTTTACCGTAATAAATCCACAATTACTTGTAGTTGAGGTTTCAAGTTTTGAGTTTAGGTATGTTTTACCTGACCTCTCCTTTATCAAGAATATAATGCTGGTTTTGACTTTCTATTTTGATAAAATATCATAATGTTTTAAGTCAGTAATTTTAACCTTTTTTTCTATTTAGATTCGAGAAATATCACAATATATTTAATTTCTTAACACCACAACTATTACAAAACTCGTTCCAGGTGATAATTCTTCGATTTTCGAGCGTTGCAATACTGGTACATAACCTCCAAAAGAAAAGTAGATATTATTTTGAAAAGTGTATTCCATCATTTTTACAGCTTATTAAACAACATCTAGTCATTTTACATCAATAAATGGTTTTTTTTTCTGAAAATTCCTTTGATTTTACAGTTCTTTGGGGACCAAACTGTCATTTTCACTTTGACACTTGCCTTCTCCATTGTGCCCATCATTGAAATCATAGACAATTTTGTTCAAAAGGTTTTGAAGATTTTACTATGGAGCGTGGCATGCTAGTCCAAGAGCTACTGAACCCTGCGACCAACGGTCTTCCTGTAACCCCGGCCACTCACATGCGCGCGAAGATTCGTACATTGTACGAATCTTTGCGCGCATGTGGAGGGCCGTCAGACATACATTCGCGAACTTTGCATATTTGCAAATGGGTTCGCATACTCTATAATCAAATTAAAACTAATAACTTTAAACTAAGGACCAAAATTTAACGGTGTATGAATAGGTACTTATACTGATCAGTATTTCCTCACACAAAATATAACAACGACACAACCATTTGCTTCGCAATCGTGTGCGCAACTGGTCACACGAATGTGTAGGAGACTACGCGAAGGTTCGCGCACATAAAACGGACACAGCTTGGAAAAGCACGAATGCCACGAAAACTTCGCGAAGTCATTCGCAAATGTCGTCCTACACATGCGGGTTCGCGTATTCGCGCGAATGTGAGTGGCCGGGGAGGTTAGAAATTTGTACACATAATATTTATAGCATGCTAACCCCGGCCACTCACATTCGCGCGAATACGCGAACCCGCATGTGTAGGACGACATTTGCGAATGACTTCGCGAAGTTTTCGTGGCATTCGTGCATTTCCAAGCTGTGTCGGTTTTATGTGCGCGAACCTTCGCGTAGTCTTCTACACATTCGTGTGACCAGTTGCGCACACGATTGCGAAGCAAACGGTCGTGTCGTTGTTATATTTTGTGTGAGGAAATACTGATCAGTATAAGTACCTATTCATACACCGTTAAATTTTGGTCCTTAGTTTAAAGTTATTAGTTTTAATTTGATCATAGAGTATGGAGTATGCGAACCCATTTGCAAATATGCGAAGTTCGCGAATGTATGTCTGACGGCCCTCCACATGCGCGCAAAGATTCGTACAATGTACGAACCTTTGCGCGCATGTGAGTGGCCGGGGTAAGAGCAATAGCGACGACCTGGCAGGCGTCAGCCGTGCACTCATTAGACAATTTAATTTTCAAAGTGTAAAAAAAAGTGAAACAAAAAACACTTGTTCCTGTAAGCTTAAAAATTTAACAGGATGTAGTTTATTTATTGTAAATCTTGGAAAAAAAATGACAGGCGATTACAAGGTGCACGAGTATGTACGTACAGGTGAATTGAAAAGTGCAAAGTTGATGAGGAAAAATAAACTTACTCCACTGTAAGATCAAAATAATCTCGCGTTTGGCTGAACTGATTTTGATGCCGTTTTTAGAAAAGTGTGCGTAACATTCCTAGAAAGGTTTTAATATACAGGGTGAATTTTTCAACTGGGCGTGGATGGCTACCTCCGAAACAATGAGGAATATCGAAAAACGTTGAAAGGAATCTCGAGGCCGATTTTGACGAAAACAAAACGGCATCGTTGGATTTTAGAAAAATCAATAATCCTGACCAGGAATCGAACACGCTGATTTTGAAAAAAAAAATCACAGCCTGTAACCCCGGCCACTCACATGCGCGCAAAGGTTCGTACATTGTACGAATCTTCGCGCGCATGTGGAGGGCCGTCAGACATACATTCGCGAACTTCGCATATTTGCAAATGGGTTCGCATACTCTATAATCAAATTAAAACTAATAACTTTAAACTAAGGACCAAAATTTAACGGTGTATGAATAGGTACTTATACTGATCAGTATTTCCTCACACAAAATATAACAACGACACGACCGTTTGCTTCGCAATCGTGTGCGCAACTGGTCACACGAATGTGTAGGAGACTACGCGAAGGTTCGCGCACATAAAACCGACACAGCTTGGAAATGCACGAATGCCACGAAAACTTCGCGAAGTCATTCGCAAATGTCGTCCTACACATGCGGGTTCGCGTATTCGCGCGAATGTGAGTGGCCGGGGCAAAAAGAAGCTAATGGTGAACGCACATCTAGCCGCACCGCAGTCTCCGCATTACGAATTCTTTGTATGAAGTTCTATGAAACCTCGCATACTTATGGTGAACGCACATTTAGCCGCACCGCAGTCTCCGCAGTCTGTTCTCTTACGCAATTCTTTGTATGAAGTTCTATGATCCCTCGCACACCGCATCGCAAATTCAAAGAATTGCGTAAGAGAACAGACTGCGGAGACTGCGGTGCGGCTAAATGTGCGTTCACCATTAGCCGCATCGCAGTAACCGCAAAAACGATGACTGCGGGGACTGCGGAGACTGCGGTGTGGCTAGGTCTGCGTTCACCTAAGTCTGCATTTACCTTTACCGTTCACACATTTGTGTTCGTCATTCGCCTCGCTATTCGTGCGAATCACAGACTAATTAGAGATGAGCGAATGTGCAAATGGGCTATAAAGACGCGAATCAAAGGGCACGAATAGCAACACGAACTTACCGTTCACACATTCGCGTGCATTCAGTTGACCGCTAGCATCTCAGCATGGCAAATTAGAGTAGAAAACCGGAAGTCGACACTGTGCTCTCACTACCAGCACTTTGAATGTTTTTTTTTTTCACTTATTACATTAGTTTTATGGCACAATAATAAATCTAACAAAAAACACAAAAAGCATAAAAATAGGTAACTCTTCTTTTTGAAGTCGGTCGCAAAACACAATAATAAAAAAACAACGACACCGACTTCAGAAAGAAAAGTAATTTTACGCTATTTTTATTTATTTAATCATTTGTGCATACACTGTGAAAGTATAAGGACGTACTGCTTGGCCAGAACGGATTGAAACGGAACTAATCTTTTTCTTTGTTAACAACGTTTAAAATCTTTGATATTTGATGTAAACAAAGAACACAAGTTTGTTAGATTTATTATTGTGCCATAAAACTAACGTAATAAGTGAAAAATAATAAAATAAAATCATTCAAAGTAGTACAGTTTCACATTCACAGTAGTAAACATTCTACAGCCTGACATAAAAATGTAGAAAACCGGAAGTCGCCACTGTCTTCGCGCTACCAGCACTTTGAATGATTTTATTTTATTTCTTTTCACTTATTACGTTAGTTTTATGGCAAAATAATAAATTTAACAAATCTGCGATTTTGTTTTACATCAAATATCAAAGATTTTAAAACGCTGTCAGAAATAAAAATTTTACAGCTTGGCCAGAACGGGTTGAAACGGAACTAAAATTTTTATTTCTGACAGCGTTTTTAAAATCTTTGATATTTGATGTAAACAAAGACCTCAGGTTTGTTACATTTATTATTGTGCCATAAAAATAACGTAATGACTGAAAAAATAAAATAAAATCATTTATAGTGCTGGTAGCGCGAAGACAGTGGCGACTTCCGGTTTTCTACATTTTTATGTCAAGCTGTAGTTCCGTTTCAATCCGTTCTGGCCAAGCTGTAGTAGTGAGAGCACAGTGGCGACTTCCGATTTTCTATTGTTTTTTGCCAAGCTGTACATTTAACTTACCTATATGAAATTAAGATAATTTATATTTTTGTTTTTTGTAAGTGGATGGTTGCACTAATAGTAAAAGCATCGGGTGTCTATGTTATCCTCAACGAATGCCTCAACATTGAAGAATAATGTTTATGAAAAAGTGAAACAAAAACCATAATGGCAATAGACTAATAATCGATAGTGAGTTGCGAATTTCGTGTGGAGAGACCTGAATTCCATAAATTGTCGTGACGTACTTCCGCAATTTTATTTCCCAATAATATAGTATTACTCACATTGTTGTAATCGAACACGTTTATCGACTTTTAATAATTTTATAAATCATAAAAAAATATATTAAAATTATTGTTACACAATTTTTACCCTGTACTACTCAATTTCAGAGAACCCATAAAAAAAGCTTCTGTTAACTTAACTTGACCTTGCTTATGCTTTGCTAGTTCTTTTCCGTTCAGCTACCGCGATTGGAACATGTCTTATTCACCTGAAAGAAGGTAAGTTGAGTTCTTGAGCTAAATGAGCCTTGCTACCACAAGTTTATTTCGTATATTTCATAGAAAAAACGGTGGGTTTTGATACGGCTTAGTAATTTCATGTAATTTGCCATAAATTTTGGAATAATTTCAATGTCCCTGTGCCGATTGCCAACATGGCGCTGGTAGGAGTACATTATTGCAAGTCTGATTCAGCGCACGTGTTTTATATTCTAGTGACTATTTCTTCACTTTATTTTGTTAAAAATGTATTGTAGTATGTTCCGTGTTGATTTTAATCTATTGCTATCATTACTAGCGCTTACTTTACAACAATGATATGCCAATAACTGCCAATTTGACAGAAGGGCTACCAATAATGAAATTTTTCATGATTTTTGCGCATTCATTCAATTAAGGTTAACCTATTTGCTATGAATGAAAAACTATTGTTCACAGATCAGAAGATTGGCCGGAGGATTCCAAAAATGGGCCATCAAAAGACCAAGGAAGCTATGATGGACCTCCGGGGATGGAACCCCAAGGGGCATTGGATACTAACTGGCATCAGGTCGTGGAAAGCTTTGATGACATGAATTTGAAGGAAGAATTGCTGAGAGGAATTTACGCCTACGGTTTTGAAAAGCCGTCGGCTATTCAGCAACGCGCGATTATGCCTTGCATTCAGGGTCGCGATGTTATAGCTCAAGCTCAGTCTGGTACTGGCAAAACTGCTACTTTCTCGATTTCAATTCTTCAACAAATTGATACCAGTATTCGTGAATGTCAAGCATTGATTCTGGCCCCAACCAGAGAGTTGGCTCAGCAAATTCAGAAGGTATGAACTGTGTTGTATGTGTTTTGTGTTTGGTGATTCGTTAATGCTTAGAATTTGGAATTAACAGTGTGGTATTTTTAGGTGGTGATAGCTCTTGGTGATCACCTGAATGCTAAATGTCATGCCTGCATTGGAGGCACCAATGTACGAGAGGATGTGCGTCAGCTGGAGAGTGGTGTTCATGTGGTGGTGGGAACTCCCGGTCGCGTCTACGACATGATAACCCGCCGTGCACTCCGTGCTAATACTATCAAGCTGTTTGTTCTTGATGAAGCTGATGAAATGTTGTCTAGAGGGTGAGTCAATATTATTTATTTGTTGCAAACATTGTGCAAGGTTTACTTCTAGTCATTAAATGAACCTTTACCCCTATTTAAATAATGTTTCCACCAATACATCTGAATTTTAAACCCATGTCCTCAATGGTCTAAGGGGTATACCTATAGTCAAAGCACATTCTGCTTATTCTGTATTTTGGAAGTGAGACTATAAAATTCAGACCGAAGTGCTATTAATTTTTTAAAGAAACGCCCTACACCTACAGATGTACATTGTGGGTGTGATTTTATATTACTTGAGATAAATTTTGTTATTTGAGGTGTAAATCTATTTCATAAAATTTATTTTCTTTTTAGAAGCATCAGCTGTGCTAATAATTGTGTTAAAATCATTTCAGATTCAAAGATCAAATCCACGATGTATTTAAAATGTTATCTGCTGATGTGCAAGTTATTTTGCTTTCTGCCACTATGCCAGATGATGTACTTGAGGTATCCCGATGCTTCATGAGAGACCCTGTGCGCATTCTTGTGCAAAAGGAGGAGGTATGTAGGATATACTATATTATAACATGTTTATTCTTAAGGAGATCAGTCATTTGATGAATCAGATTGGCCTCTTAGATCTTCTAAACTGCACAGTCATCATAGGTATTGCCTTTTCTACTGTTATCTTGGGCCCCAATAATGGGAAATGAATGTTTCAATCAGAAATATAAACAGAAAACGACAAAATATAAACATCCAGTGAATGTGAGCTTAAGTTCCTTGTTATACAGAACAAACCCACTGCTACAAATATCAGATCTATTGCTGATATTAATGCTATTTGTTTTCATAATATTGTTATGATAAGTTTGAATAATGCATGAATTTGTTTTAATTGGTTTTGGTATTATTTTTTTCTAGTTAACCCTGGAAGGTATTAAACAATTTTATATTGCCATTGAACTGGAAGAATGGAAGTTGGATACGCTCTGTGACTTGTATGACACCCTCTCCATCGCTCAGGCTGTTATTTTCTGCAACACTCGTCGCAAGGTGATTATTATTGATTATTATTTGTAACATGACATCATCGTGCCTGTGATCGGAACGAGTTAGGCAGAAAATCAACTAGCATAACCCCATTTCTCTATTTATGTTAAAGTTCATACAGGCTAACCCAAGGGTTCCCAAAACTTTTCAGCTCCCAACACATACAGGTTTAGAATTTTTTCTCTGCGCCTTGGTAGTTGATATCAGGTGAATAATAGAAACAATAATACCTGGTTCCAAACTCCATGACATCAGGGCACATTTATCTGGGTTTTTAGCTGCAAAAGAGATCAATGAGACTAAGCTCTTCTTTCTGGTGTATCCTACTACTGTTATAAAGGCGAAAGTTTGTAAGTATGGATGTATGGATGTTTGTTACTCTTTCACGCAAAAACCACCGAACGGATTTGGCTAAAATTTGGTACACAGATAGTTTATAACCTGGATTAACATATAGGATAGTTTTTATCCCGATTTTATGTTCCCGTGGGATAATTTTCGAGTTGTAGCGGGTGAAGCCGCTGGCAACAGCTAGTATTTCATAAATCTCAGAACGGTCGACCCTCGCATCTCACGGCGGCGCTCTCTGAAATTACGACGCATTTTTGGGAACCACTGGGCTAGCCTATAACCATCAAACCAACTCAAAATCAAAACTGCAACCTCATGCTCTGCAGCTAAGTTTGCATCAACTAGACCACAGATGAATTTCATTTCTGTAACATTTCAGTTTTCTTAAATGCAGATTTTTTGCCAAATACCCTTACTAAAGTGTGTGCCTTGAATGTCCACAACATATTCCAATATTATGGGAATGTAGAGCAAGGATACAAATTCAAGTGCCTTTTGAATATCTGTACCAATTTTGTAATAGTATAAAATACTGTATTTCAGGTGGATTGGTTGACTGAGTCCATGCATCAGCAAGTGCCTTTTGAATATCTGTACCAATTTTGTAATAGTATAAAATACTGTATTTCAGGTGGATTGGTTGACTGAGTCCATGCATCAGCGTGATTTCACTGTGTCTGCTATGCACGGCGATATGGACCAGCGTGAGCGTGAAGTGATTATGCGGCAGTTCCGTACAGGATCTTCGCGTGTCCTGATTACAACTGATTTACTTGCCCGCGGTATTGACGTGCAGCAAGTCTCTTGCGTCATCAATTATGATCTGCCCACTAACCGTGAAAACTACATTCATCGGTAAGTGTACTTCATGAACACTTAGTTAACATAAGTTGGTTGTAATAATGCTATGAAATATGAATTATTTCAATTAAATATTTCATAGCATTATTATAAAATATCTTAAAAATTATCTTCACCATAAATATTTTAATGTCTTCATTGTCAACTTCAGCTCATTTCCTTGTCAAATTATAGGGATGACCAATGCCTAGATTCAATCTTCATAGTTTATCACCAGTCTCAGTAGAAGTAAATATAAAATATTTTTATTTTTTGTGCCTTAGTCTCTCTTTCAACAAAAACAAAACAAAAATGTCAAACATGGTCCAAACTGATTTTAGAAATGGGGTATTATTATTAATGTGCAGAAATTTAAAAAACATCTTTTCTTGTTTTCAGAATTGGAAGAGGTGGTCGTTTCGGCCGTAAAGGAATTGCTATAAACTTTGTCACTGAAGCTGATAGGAGAGCGCTCAAGGATATTGAGGAGTTCTACCATACAAGCATCTCGGAAATGCCCAGCGATGTGGCTAACCTCATCTGAGGTGCCTGCGCTTACCCGGTTTATACTTTGTGTCCTGCGTTCTATTGCGATATTTATAAGGTGTGTGTATTAGGAGGAGTCTTCTAATAACCGCTGTGCCGAATTTTCATTGGAACTCATTTCGTTCGGACCGATATAATCGTTTTAGTTTAATTAATGATTACATTATACTATAATAGACGTATCAATATAAGTTTAATATACATAGTTAGGAGTAAGACCGGCTCGGCCGGATGGCCCCCGTTCCGCGCAGGCCTCTTTGCCACTTGCACAGAGGTCTCATCGGGTACTGGAGAGGCTATTTCAATCACAAAAGTTCTAGAAGGAAACCCACTGTATTGTAACTTTTTCCAGTTGTACATAATATGGTAACTGTTTTTGTAATACCCTAAATAAATATAATGAAATATCTCAACTGTATTGTTATTGATATACTTACTTGAAAATTGTAGCGCTCCATTCCCGATCGGAACCTTAATTTCTCTAAAGCAATTGTATTGAATTGTGTAAATTTTGTTTTACAGAACATCTACCTACTGAGCCTGTGAAACGCACTTTGGACACAACTATGTGGAAATAATAAATCAAAATTTCCCAATATGTTCATTACTTTCTTTTGACAGGTCCTTATTGTATCCTGTATTCCCATTTACATTTGCTTTTGCATTTTACTTTTTAAAAGATTGTTTTCTACATGGTTTTTATGTTCATTTCGAATTATTTATTTTTGGAATAAATTTTTGTTCAAAGTATTAGTGACTTTTGACAAAAAAAAATGATAATTAAGGTTCCTACGCTTACATAATATTATCTTTATATAAGTAATAACGAAACTGATCTTATTCCAAATGCATTAAATATCATAATTGTTAATTTTAGCTTAAACTCTTGTGACGATCAATATTCAGATATAAACGCATGACAATTTTTTTTGTGTCTTAACTCTCAACACACACACCAATAGCACCAACCCAAATCACTGCCATAATATTCTTATGCCCGCTCTTCCAGATTCAATTGGAGCGGTGTTGCTAACAGGAATGGTCAGAGAAAAATAGATGAAAGTCAAGTTTGGATAATTCTTGTTGCTATGACTTGTTCCTGTATGACTACGGTATTTGAGTCGATCGGACGTATTGAAATTTTATATAGGTACCTCTTATCCCTGACCTTGGCTAAACCCCGTTCACGGGTTTTAATTTTGATAACAATTAGTCGCTGGTTCAAAAGTTATAAGGGTGTACTGGTGGCCTAACTAGAATTAGTTTCTCCAGCTTGGTCCCGTGCGAATTTCAAAAACTAGAGCTAGCGAAGAACCATTTTCTCCCAGGTTTAACGAAACTTGCGAATTCTCGAATGCTCTTCGTTTATAGACAGGTTTGACGGCACGGGTCCAGTGGTTGAGCGATTAGGCTGCTACGCTGTGTCGCGGGTTCAATTCCCGCACGGGACAAAATATTGATGATTGATGATCTAAAAGTAGTTTTTCTTGGGTCTGAGCATTTTTGTATGAGAGTTTATTAGTTTTAAACGCACCTACGATATAGGATGAATTAGTAGTGTTGGGCAAAAAAAATGTGTCCCGGGAAATGTGGATCAAACTAAACAGGCATGGGAGACGTCATTACCAGTTGCACAGTTTAAAAGTTATGACCACTTTTCGTGTTCATGTAGGCAAAAAATGTATTGTAAAATGTGATTTCATTAAACTAATTTCAAAACTAATAAACAATATCCAGGCAATTAAAAGGTATCTACTTATTAAGAATTTCGATGCATCGGGAAGCTTTTTGAACGCGTGGTTATATTTCACACTAGTGTTGAAAATCGAGTAAATTTTTAGCAATAAAAGTGACCTCTCCTGTTCAGTTTCATCCACACTTCCCGGGACACCTACCGAGTAAATTTCTCAACAGGGTGTGCGTGAATGACTATAATCGAAACTATGGAGAATATAGAATAATGTTGAAATGAGTCTACACAGGGGAGATTTTGACGAAAATTAAAACTGCATCATTGACCCTAAAAATTCTAGCCAGGAATCGAACCCGCTGGTTTTGGAAATAAAATCACACCCTGTATTGTAATATTACCTATTCATTATTTAAACTTATCAAGCGCTGAAGCTTGTAAACTGTGAGCAAAGTTCGAGATCGAGCATGACTTCAAGTTTTCGTGACTTAATCGACGATAATTTTATGAAAATCCGTAGGTAGGCGCTTTTTAACCGACTTCTAAAAGGAGGAGGTTCTCAATTCGGATGTTTGTTTTTTTATGTTTGTTCGGGCATAACTCCGTCGTTTAACAACCGATTTAAAAAAATCTTTTTTTGGATAGGATATACTTCCGGAATAGTCCCATTCAAATTTTATCAAAATCGGACTAGCACTTTTTGAGAAATTAACAAAAACCTAAAAAGTTTTCAACTTTGTCTACACCCGATTACTCCGAGGTTTCTGGTCCGATTTCGATGATTCTTTTTTTTTTCGATACAGTATATCTGCCATTTGGTCCCATAAAATTTTCATTTCGTTTGGTGCAGTAGTTTTTAGGGTTCCGTAGTCAACAAGGAACCCTTATAGTTTCGCCATGTCCGTCCGTCCGTCCGTCCGTCCGTCCGTCCGTCCGTCCGTCCGTCCGTCCGTCCGTCCGTCCGTCTGTCCGCAGTTTAGCTCAGAGACGCACAGTACTAGAGAGCTGTAATTTGGTGTAAATATACGGAATTGTTGTGCCGAAAAAGTGGTAAAATAAAATCTCGTAAAATATTTTTTTTTAGGGTACCTCCAGTACTTACACGTAAAATGAGGATTTTTTTTTTCTCGCTTACCCCTTAGTGTGAGGTATCATTAAATAGGCCTTTAAAAAATAATGATAGTTTCCATTAACAATTTTTTGATAAAAAAATTCGTTTGTGAAATATTAAGCTTTAAAGTGCTAAATTTTGCTCGATTCGAGTGTCCCCCCCCTCTACCAGCTAAACGGTTATGTTCGGGGGTGTGAAAAAATTCACAATAGTAGTACATATAACGAAGTTTAAAAGAAAATTATCACGACTAAGTAGGCTTTACAACTTTACGAGTAATAGTCGACCAACTTATAAAATGTACTTGATATCATATTTTCTTAAACAAAATGTATCGGAGACATCTGCAAATGTAAGTTTGTCAACTTTATTTTTACAGCTTTTATAGGAATGTTTTTTGGGGATAGGTAGGTTTTTATCGTCAACTATTTTTAACTAAATTCAAAAAAAGGAGGAGGTTCTAAATTCGTTGTAATCTTTTTTCTTATGTATTTTCCCCGATTTCTCAAAGACTCCTGGACCGATTTTGAAAATTCTTCTTTTTAAAATTTTTTCAGCGAATCAGTTTCGTTAGTTCGCATAAGTATTTTGATGGGCAACTACGGAACCCTACACTGTGCGTGGCCCGACACGCACTTGGCCGGTTTTTTATTATTTTTAGTAGTTCTCGTTGTATACATACATGGGCGTTGTTATTACCTACCGGTGCTAAGGATTACAAAATGTTAGTGCACATGTAAGAAAATTATGTATTTGACAATAACTTGGGTTGAATAGGGAAACTAAAAAGGATAAAATAAAACTCATTTTCAAAAAAAAAATGTAACCGACTTCAAAACAACCACAAAAGAAAGTTAAAAATAACCTACAAAAAAACTTTTGTTTCGAAAGTCGGTGACTTTCTTTTTTATTTCATTGACTTTTTGTCACCGACTTTCGAAAGAAAAGTTTTTTGTAAGTTATTTTGAACTTTTTTTGTGGTTGTTTTGAAGTCGGTACCATTTTATTTTTTTGAAAAAGTGTTTTATTCAATTTTCCATACAATACTCGCAGTAAAAACTTGTATAGGTACAGTAGTAATACAGTTGTTGAAGTGCAGTGGTTGAGACCTGCAGGTCATGGTTACCTAGCTACCTGTTACTACACTGTTTGTGTTCAATTGGGCCGTGTTTGCCCTTATATCTACATTTTAGGCACCTCTGTCTTTGCTGTGGCGGCCAAGTGGTATAGTCTAACTTACAAGTTGTAGGTTGTGGGTTCAAATCCATTTGCCATTAGCAACCAGCCATTCTGACTTGGACTTAAGCATTTCTTTAATAAATTTATTTTCATCACCACTGCTCTCTGCCAAGGAAAATAATATCGTGAGGAATCCGGTAGGTATGGCTATTTTTATCGTGGTATAATCATCTTATGAGTCCTCCCACCCAGGGCATGGCAGGAAGAACTGTCAGATTTGTACTGGCTAAAATCCACAGTGTCCTTCAATAGCCCTTTACGTTCCGGGGTCACGGTATTCGTTAGTCCCGCGGCCAAAACCTGTCCCGTGTGGTGTGACGTCCACCATTCCGTACTGGGTAGTGCACGTGGTAGATTAGGGCCCACTTGCTCTCACAGAGAAGTGACTTGTGTTCTAGTAGTGGGAACATTAATAAGCTGAAACTGACCATGCTGATGTAATGATCCACGGTATTGTAGCCGTACCTTTACGAAATACGAATCATATGGGCAAGACGATTTTCGACGTTTCCCGTGGTTTTACTGACCGCTGCTCAGCTTCAGTTGGTCGCAGCGTGATGTTTTAGCCTAGTAAGGCTAGGTACTATTATTATATTCTGTGGTAAGGCCTCGTTATATGGACTATCCAACTCAGAAATATTTTTTTAATTCGGACCAGTAGTTGTTGATAAATACGTTCGACCAAACAAAAACTACTTATTCTAATTTCACACAAATGTCGGGAAGTTCGTCTATCGTCAGTGAGATAACCAAGGTCTACAGCCAGATTGTTATCGTTTCTTTCGTTCGCTACCGCTCAGCAGTCTATAATTATATATTTGAACTTTATGCGCGGGGGTATACAGGTGAAAATGTATTAGCGACTCTGAGCGTTAACGATTGTTTGCGGTTTGCCTATAGGCCCTGTGGATCATCAGCGCTGTGGGCCTGAGGTAGATATAAGGCCCAACGCACACCGGGGCGGAGGCGCGGCGAAGATACTGGGAATAAATCAAACTCCAGATTTCATTATTGTAATACTCAATTATTATTATTCAGTACTTATTTGTTATAATATATAATTTCACAACTTTAAAACATTTTCTAACATCACTAAACATAGACTTTAGAAACTTAATAAATTAATATCACACTTCTGGTAATGTTCATGTTGACTAAAATGAAATGAAATAAAACTATTAATAAATATCATAAAAATGCAAAAAGGAGTATAAGTAACAACACAGATATAGGAAAAAAGATGTAAATAGAAATTCGTGGATGACAAATGGATACTAAAATTGAAGAATCACTTTCTTCATTTTGTAAACCTTCTTTTGTGGGTTTTTCAACTATAACTAATTCATCACTAAAGAAGTCAATATTAAATTCACATTCAGTTTTATTAACACATACCTTAGCTTCGGAATTGTTAACATATTGGAATGTTGGTTTATAAATATCAAAAATTGCATGTATGTCATTTACTCCATTATCTGTATAAAATATATAATAATAATATCCATCAAGGAGTACATCATGAACTACCTTGAGGATGGTAGTATTTTCTAAGTAATTTGTACTGTTACATTGCATGGAGAAGGGGAATAGGCGATTTATTAAAATTGTATCACGGAAACATTCTTGCAAATTATTCTCAAATCGAGATATAGGTTCCTGGAGATTCTCAGTTATGTTTAAGGCATTTCCTCCATGATACACTCCAGTATCTAATAAAGTGTTAGGATTATGTAATGGTAAATTCTTTATATCTCTTCTTAGTCTTTCTTGATCATTATGCATTGCTTTGCCAGTATAATTAACTGTTACATCTTGTGAACTCTTCTTGTTATTAAGCTCTGCACCCATTACATCTTGGTTATTAGTATAGTTTTTGTTACGTTTCGCGTCAGGTTTCTCTAATGTCACTAGAACTCCTTGGTGTTCCACATTTGGGAGATCTTTATCTTGCCTGTTATATCCTTCCAATATTCCACAAGTATTCAATATCCTATCACCTTTTACAACTAGAATCTTGGAACCTTTGTGCTGAGAACAAGCTTTCAATTCCACAGCAGCTCCCTTCAATAAATAAAACCCCCAATATTCTAATGTGTCATCTGGTAAAGTCATAGACTTTTTCAACCGGATATGTTTTCGCTTATTAGATATTTCTGGGGTGCCTTTCATTTGGAATGCACTGAATGTGGTATTCATCTTTAATGAGTGCTTCTCACAAAATATTGATGATTGACCTTTATGAATTTGGATAACATCCGAGTCTGATATTTTATACATAACATCAGCATATCTTATATTTCTCAGATACAAGGGTAACACAATTAGAATTGAAGGCAAAATTGTAGTCAACAGGCAAAACGTTATAACACGCCGAGATCCATGCATTTTATTTCCATCTGAAAAAAACAAGTTTGGAATTAATGTAAATGACTTCGCCACGACTCCACGCACTGCACGCACACGGACACCAATTTTTTTAAGAACTCTGTGCCTACCAATTTATAATATCACGGGAATATCATTATAACCTCGCTTTTTTTAGTAAGCCTTCTAAATTGAGATATTTATTAGATTGTGTTTATGTTTACGATCACATTTCACACAACATTTTGTTGATTGATTTGATTCTAATGTCAATGTCATGACTCATGTCATGGTGTCATAGGGTACTCATAGATTTTTAGGATGGACTAGGCCATATGGACCTAAGATATTTGCACTTTGCATTTAAAATCAAGACTGAGCACTCATGACGGATGCAGCAAATTGCACCGATGGATGAAGGTAGCTCCAACCATGAATGTATAGATAAAACTGGAGTCAAGGCTCGGCACAAAAGTTTGAGTCAATTATCTACAAAACTTCTATCTCGCTTTCTGTGGTCTAACCTCTCTTTCTAGTGTTGACTTGGTATTGCTACCTCCATATAATAAACTCCCCGAAAACTCTTCAAAGCAGTCACCACATAAACTAAATCTAGACCTAAACACTGTCTAGTAGTGTGATAAACTATTTGTTAAGTGTCGTAATGAAACTACGATTACTTAAACTAAAAATCTTGACGTTTCATCATATTATAACATAGGAGATGATTCCAATGATATTATAAATAAAAAGAGGTAGATATCGCACTAGCACGCACAAAGTGTTGAGGCGAATGAAACCCAATTGTTGCCTTCTTGATTTAGTCGGGTTACATCAGAGAGCGAGGTAACGTGAGTGCGCGGCGTAACAAAAATGCCAAGTTGTGTGTTTAGAAAGTGCAAAAACTATGGTGCAAAGATAAATAAGAGTTGTGGAGTGACATACCATAAGTAAGTCTTTATAAAATATATCAAATTTTTATTTATTTTACGAGTTATTCCTCATTTTCAAATAAATTTCATATTACTGACATAATGGTTCGAAAAGGATAGATAATAGGATGGCAATCTGCTGCGTGACAGAGACAAATAGCATCCGTCATAAGTCGGGTCATAGATTAATTAAACAGAAGCGAAATGTTAGGCACAATTATAGCGTTGCGCTTTCAATTTTTAATGATTAAAGTTTTATAGAATGAGGTTAGTTTTTTTGTTAAAATAATATTATTTAGTGTTTATTTTTTATACGGACTAAGTAATAACATTATGAACCATAGGAACACCTTATTAAGACGTCAGTCGTAAATACAAAAATCTTTGTTTTCCTTGTAATAAATAGAATTCAAAATGTTTGTTGTTTTATTTAAAACATCATTCATCATCACAGGCGCTTGTGTTGAAGTATATTATTAATTATTCAAAATCCTACACATTTATTTCATTTTTATGAAAGTCGCCAATGTTGTATAGAGTGTATTTATCTAGTATTATATAGCGTCATAGCCAGCATTGTGTGAGTACCATGTGCTTCAGATCTATCATTGACTAGAAACCTACGTCTTTCATTGACTTGAATGACTCTGGCAGTTGAGAGTATGTCATGCTCACTCAAAGGTCTCGCTGATGGTGGCGTGTATGTCGGATCATTTAGTTCCCTTCAAAATGGTTGAGCTGAATGGTGCTGATATATGTGTCATGTTCGTGAACGGGCGCTGTCAGTTGGGACTGGTCATCTCTTAGCTGCCACGGTCTATTTTAATTATTAGTAACTTTATTTTGAATTGTCTTTTCATTTTTCATTTTTGTAATTGTTTTATTTTATGTCTTTTGACAATTCATAAGTGCCTGTAATTGGCCTAGTTGAAATAAACGTTTTGATTTGATTTGATTTGTTACTAACAGCTATTACGTATTCGATTAAACTATAAATATAAATAAATTGTCTTCAGTTTGATACAAATATTCGATAGTATCTTAAATATAATATTAATATTGTAAAAAAATAAAATTTCCTTCGCAGTACTTAGTAGCTGTACATTGGTAATCGACATAAAAATAATAAATAATTTTACCAAGCGCACACCACCTATTGTTACATTCAATGTCTCTTCTGTGAAAATCGACAAACTCTTTGATACTCTAGTGTTCTGTCATTTTGTGGCCTGTACTTCAAGCGCAACACACTAAAACTAGCTATCTCTTTCTATCTTATACGTTCCGTATTATCTATCGCTGTCGTAGTTTTAAATTACTGTAAGTTTTATTAAGTTGGTACTTATAATAACAACGCAACGATATCTGAACGCCATTTAGTATGAACATGGCGTATCTTTCTTTATAATATCATTGAGATGATTCTCAGCATTGTAGGCTTTATGAAGCTTATTTAGTTGAAAGGATTATATTACAATCTGCTGCTACAATCCAAAAGGAGTAGGGGAATGTGAATGGAGCCGCTTAACTATCTCTAACCAACTTGTAGAAAAGGAGGAGGTTCTCAATTCGATTGGATCTTTTTTTAGTGAATCGACTAAATGAATTCGTAGTTTTAAAATGTTGTACTGATTTCACAATGTTTTCTTGTGTTCTTAGGTCAGCAGTGAAGATAACGTTCTTGCAAAGACTTTTCTGCATTTGTTAACCGAGGCAAACTTTGTTTTTCTTCGGTAGCAGCCTATAAATTTGTAAAACGTTGTGACAAAATTTTTCAACAAGCTAATTTGATGGGCCAGCCAACTTAGGGCAAATAATATCGAAAACATGTTAATTAATGTCGGATCACAACATTTTACTCCTCTGCAAGAAATGTTTAAACATCCTGTCACGGACTCAATTTATTGCAATGATTTGCATAAAACTATTATACTTGTGAATTTGATTTTTTAAAGTGCGAATACGAGCTCATTTAAAGATTGTCTTACCGAAAATATATTAGGTGATTTACGTGGCAGGAAACAAAATTTCACAGAGCAAAGATATTCATGTGCAAAAGAAAATTTAATAAATGTTTTTCAGAAAGTATTTGTTTTATTTTTAGTTTTCTGAATACGACGTAATTATAAAAATTTGGGGCTAAGTCTTTGAAGTTCACAGTTATGCTATTCTCTGTAAGACTAAGAATATCATCGCTGGAATCTACGATGTGTTCTTCGATTTATTCGCTAATCGAGTGGCTTACCGAACTTTAGTCCCATGGTGACTGATGTGAGCGCTGCGGCCGCGCCGTGAACAGGCTGTTATAAAGAGAATAGCAATGCAGGTCAGTAGAATATCTAACTATTTGAATTAACCAGTAACCAGTATATGTTCATTTATTATTTAGTGATGTCCTGGAAAAAAAATAAATAGGAGCCACACTACTTAGAAAGAGATAATGAGACCACAGAGAGCGAGATAGCGATACATTATTTTAGCTTCAAGTAGGTATTCGAAGTCTGGGCTCCAGTTTTATCTATACCTTCTGAAATGAAATTAAAATAATTTATACATATTTTTGTTTTTTGTCACTGGATAGTTGCACGAGCAGTAAAAGTATCGGGCGTCATTATCCTCAACGGAAGCCTCAAAATTAAAGATTGACCCTATAGGTATTGCTCATATAAAGCACAAAGCATGTTAGTTTAATTACCAGATACAAATAATTACCAGATGAAGCTGTGACGGCGCCATATTATGTGGGTCCCTACTTTCCAAGCTACTTCTACGTGTATTCCCGTTCGTCCACTCAACTTCGCCCCCTAGTGGGACGAACGGGAATTCTTTATTTATTTTCCCGATGATCCCACAAAATTTTTTCATTGGACGAATGGGAATAATTAATTAATTCTTTTTTGTAGTTCTATTGGTCCCACTAAATAATATAAGACCGGTGGTTATAATTGGTGAAAAAAAACAAATTTGGAATAAAAATCCGTCATTTCAATCACAGTAAAAATCACAGAATCAACTTTGCGATTTATAAAAATAAAAATAAAATAAGAAAAAATGTGTAGCGCTTGTCGAGAACGAAGTGGAGTAAAGGACAAGCAAACCACTCTCTACTTAGTCTGTGAAGCAAACTACGAAACAACGAATAAACATATTTCTGCAAAAATCTTTTTAGTGGGACGAATGGCACTAATCGAAGAACATATTCCCGTTCGTCCCCTCTTGAATTAGGAGTGGGACGATCGGGAACATATTAAATATTATTTTTGTAAATTCCCGTTCGTCCCACAAGTGGGATGAGTCGAGTGGACGAACGGGAATACACCTACTTCTGAACATCACTACAACGGTGAGGATGAAATCGTAATTAACTCACAAGATTATAGATACAAATACCTATCAGTCTTCAAAATTAAAATACGCAGCTAAAACATAAAATAAAAGAATAGTAGATCAATATAAACTCATTTTTTTCTGTAACGAAGCTTGATCATGATGACACAAAATAAAAATATAAAAGATAGCACATTGAGACAAACACCAACAACACACCTAATGAAATACCTATATAAAGTATCCGTGCCCTGTGAAATTCAATTAAAAGATAACTTATAATCAATAATCCTTACCTTCTTTGTTTACGTTATTATAACGATAGTGTGTGTTATAATAAGACGTATTGACTATCCTCGGAAAGTTTTTATCCATCTTTCAATAATTTAGCGTTTATTATTAAGAAAAACACGGACACGTAACGTAGCTGCAGTGTCATTTGACTGTATACGAACGATAATATATAAATACTGTTTAAGTACTTAACATCGTAATAGGTTAATGATAAGCTTATCAGACGTTTTATCAGCTGTACTATATAACTTTACGCCTTGTCCACAAATGAGAGAAATATGCATAATGGCTCGCATTTCTCGTGATTTCAGTTTGTTTACCTTCCTATTTAAATATCAGCAGCATCAATAACATGAGGTAGTTAAACTGTAAGGTAAACACGTTAGGTCGATAATTAGTTATTTTTTTCAATTAATATTATGGAGGTAAGAGTTCCGTGTCACTTGGCAAAACACTTCAGGCAAAGTCCACCTATGGCTACAGACAATTTTCTTTCAAATTAAGATTTCAAATGAGAGCAAGATATCATTTTATACTGTTTTCACGTTATGAATAATAATTTTTCACCTGAAATTAGTATTTCAATGCTTGAAGCATGAAACTTAATAGAGCCTTAACATTGGATTTTAAATTAATAATTTAATAACTAATTTTAATAACTGTTTTAATTGGTTGCATATCTGAATAAATGGTTAGACACTTTTAAATTATCATTTTTTAACTTAAAAAAAAAATACCACTGTAGGTATGTTTCAGAGTAGATATTATTGGAAATGACCACTCTCTCTCCTCATACTTCTTGGGACACATATAAAACAGGAAGGACTGGGAAGGACTAACCACATTGAACTGTAGCGGGCCCACAGAGCGGGCCTATGAAACTACTTTATAAATGGTCCGACTCACACTTGACATACCTATTTATTATTTTTATCAATGTTTAATTTTCTAATCACGTCACGCAAACATTATCAAGGTCCTTTATCGATTCTGGTATCGGAATGGTCTGTCACTTAATCTTCACTTCTTTAGATTTTCAACTAGAGACAGTCCACGCCACCACTGTATGACCTGTGTAAAATTCGTGATACTTCCATCTATGACATGGAACTTCCGAGCCCATTCGCACGAGCGTTTTTTTTTGGACGTTAAAAAAACGCCAGAATGCATTCCCAAGTACGCAAGATAAGCGCTTTTAAAACGCGCCGTTTTTTTGGAACTGTTTTTGAATTTGCAAACAGTTCGTCCCGACTTAGGTATTTGATGATTTCAATGGGGAAGGCAAGTGTCAAAAGTAAATGACAGTTTGGTCCCCAAAGAACTGTAAAATCAAAGGAATTTTCAGAAAAAAAACCATTTATTGATGTAAAATGACTAGATGTTGTGTAATAAACTGTAAAAATGATGGAATACACTTTTCAAAATAATATCTACTTTTCTTTTGGAGGTTAAGTACCAGTATTGCATCGCTCGAAAATCGAAGAATTATCACCTGGAACGAGTTTTGTAATAGTTGTGGTGTTATTAAATTAAATATATTGTGATATTTCTCGAATCTAAATAGAAAAAAAGGTTAAAATTACTGACTTAAAACATTATGATATTTTATCAAAATAGAAAGTCAAAACCAGCATTATATTCTTGATAAAGGAGAGGACAGGTAAAACATACCTAAACTCAAAAATTGAAACCTCAACTACAAGTAATTGTGGATTTATTACGGTAAAATCAAATGTATAACCACTCAATTAAATCACTTTTTTCCTCTTGTAGATGCGCCGCGGCGTCTTAATTCTTCTTTTAGTATATAGTACTTGCATGGACGAATAATTTTCCATATTTGTTTTGTATTTATACTCAATTTTTATAACAAATAATCTTGTTTGTTTTTTTGTACAAGGTAGACGTGGGGACCAACTATCGCAGCGCCATCTACGATTAGCTTTGAGTTGCCATCCCCATTTTACAGTAACGTATTTTCTTTTTGCGGCCGAGTCATACAAACAAAAAAAAACAGGCTGCTTGGGCTAGATCCCTTTACCTTCCTCTAAGAGAAAAAGAAAAAAAAAAGCTAATGACAAAATGTCAAATTTTGACTTTGACGTTTGTCAAAATATTTATATTTCACTTAGAAGTTTTCAAAAAATTGTTTTGTGTTCCTAATATTTGTCCACATTGAACAAAATACAAAACTTTTGGATGAGTTGTAATGTAACTGGTTGGTTGCGGCTGTTGTTTGTTGATTGCAGGGTTGACTAAGTAGTTCTCCTATTTAAAAAAATATATTCACTTTTCTTGGCTATCGCAATCAGACAGTGAACGAAGAAAACATGGAAGAGTAACTTCAAACAAAATCTTTTTGATAGACGGCCCACGACGTTTGTTTTCTTTGAACAGCTAGTTTGTTCTCTATTAACATCACGAAGTTATGATTGGGTAGGTTGTCAACGCTCGTCTCTTATTGGCTAAGCAACGCATAGTAACAATGTCATCATTGGCGCTAGAAATGAACACATGACATTAATTTGACGGGCTGCAAGAATTGTCAAAGTGGACGAGTTATATAAAAAGTAACAATGAAAGATTGGAATATTTTTTATTATGTATTTTTATTTCTTTTGCATTTGATGTAGATACATAACAACTCAGATCAAAGAAGTAGGCAGATAGAGCGCTCAGAACACGCGAGTGGGTCCACCAATGTTAATACAAAATCAAAATCGAATAGGTACAAAGTCGCGACAGTACAAAGCTACGCGTCGTACCATGCTGCGCGTCGTTGTTGTTTTTTGCCAAAATATGCCGTCTCGTGTCTTTGACCATCCTAAAAGTAGTTCTCAAAAACAAAGAAAACATTATGGAATGTAATTCTATTTGATTTTGTATTAACTTTGGTGGAGACACTCGCGTGTTCTGAGCGTTCTATATCTGCCTATTTCTTTGATCTGAGCATAACAACAAAAAGTTCACGTTTACATTTACATAAAATGGCTCATGTTTATATAAAGAAAGAAAGAAAACATATTTATTTGGCACCTACTGTGAGCTACGGCCTCCTTAGAGATTAACTAGAAAGTCTTACTGTCTTCTGTTTAAAAACGAATAACAGAAATGGCTAACATAGCTTGCTTTACCAAAATGTCAAAAATGTTGGATAATATAAATTTAAAACGTGCCCGGATCGTTTATAGCTTCTGGTATCCTTTTTTCGTCATATAAAAATCGTCATCTTGACAATAATTTGTTCAGTCCATTTGACTGAACAAATTATTTTTGTTTTGCTTGGGGACCAGTCGTTTTCCTGTCTCTCCAAGCGAACTGATCTCGTCCATTGTTCTTTGAGATTTGGATCTTGTGGAAATCTGTCAAAGGAGCAAAGTGTTTTGTAATGTAGCAAAAAGAAAACACAAACATATTTACTTCAAACATTCAACATTAATTTACTTAGCCTATCGGGCATAACACCATCCCCATTGAAAAAAATTGATCCATGTTTATAATTAATATAAAAATAATGTAGTAGTACACCATTTCATTGCGCAAGAAGGCATAATTTATAGTTTTAAACTGAATAAAAATACGAACAACGACATGTGCCGTCACAGCCGAACTAAACTCCCCCGAGGCACTATTTATAAGCCCCGCCTACCGAGGCACGATCTGCGTTGGGTCATTTTTGGGCTCTAGGAATGCTTCTATGTTTTCTTCGTTCACTGCAATCAGAATACAGTAATTTACAACTTCAAAATTATCTGCATAATTTAGAGCACATCTACGGTAATAAATGTCAGACATCCTCAGACCGCATGTAAAGTGGATAGAAGGTAGATGTTACCGAGTGAACGATTCAGCTATAGAAATAGCTAGTTTCCAAGAACATGACTTTTATGAGAATGGTAAGTAAAAAGGATTTAGATCACGAATTCAGACTTTATCGCAGGTAAATACACAAGCAAAGGTTAGTCTGTTAAAACTTATTATGTGTTGGTTTAGGATTATTAATCTGTGCTATCTATTTTTGTAAAAAAAAGAAATGTTGAACAGCACATCACTTGAGAACATTTTTTTTTTTAAATATGATTCTCAATTTACTACAAAGTGATACCTAACTCATTTCAGATTTTTACTTTTTATTTTAATATGGACCAGACATTGCCAGGATAGTTAAAATAATAAGAACTAAAACAATTTAATATTAAATCCTTACAGATGAAGTTCGCCATGAAGATCTGGATGAAGGAGATGATGATGATTTTGAAGTAGTCATGGTTGACAACTGTAGGTACAGTACCAGCTTACATGTATCAAAGTAAGTTGCATTAATATGTATTTTCATTTGTTAATACATTGCATTTTTAAAATTATTATTTAGATTGCTTTACTGCCCTCATAGTAATTTAGGGTAAAATAGTAGTAACCATAGACGGCCAAAGCCTGTCGAGGCCCTGGAACTGTCCTGGAAATGAGTTATGGTTACCCATTAGGGCAGTTCGACTTTTGGCTTTGAAAGAACATGGTGGATTTTAGTACCAGAGTCTGACAGAGCCTCCGACTCAACCCAAGATGGAAGGACTCATTTGTTGATGATTTATTATTACCTAAAAGAAAAGGGTAAAATAGGCTATTATTACCAAACTATTTCACAAATGTTTTAGACTTATTAATAATTTATCCTGATTTATTTCATTTGCAGACACTACCTTGGATCCATTATAGGAAAGAAGGGAGCAACCAAAATTAGAATTGAGAGAGATACTAAGACAGATATAAAGATACCTAAACATGGTCAAGATGGTGACATTGTTATATTTGGACCCTCGGCATCGGTAAATATTTGTTTAAATACTATTTGTAATTATCATAATCTGCCTGCGAATAAAGGTGAAAAACTTTTCCATGTGCTAAGCTAGGCTATAAACTATCAGTGTACAAAATTTCATACAAATCTGTACAGTGGTTTCTATATGAAAGAGTAACAAACACATATACAATCCACAAACTTTCACATTTATAATACCAATGGGTTTGTCTGCTACAACTCAGAATTATCCCACAGGAATAAAAAATAGGGATAAAAAATATCCTATTACTATACACAATTATATTAAACCAGGTTATAGAGTATAATCTATCTGTGAACTGTAACTAAATCCATTCTGTACATTGTCACAAATGCTTTAATAATATTAGTGAGATATTTTATTTGCAGAGTGTAAAAGCAGCAAGGCGAAGAATAAATATAATAGTGATGTCATCAAGAATGAAACAGAAGTCTACACATTTTATATCAATACCTATGAACCAGCCAAATATACAGAAAAGATTTGAAGAATTTGAGGTGATTACAATGAAGTATTCTGAATTATGAAATATTTAATTTCTAATAGGTTACAGTAACTAGAAAAGCTAATTTCCAACTTATATTAATTCACACACTAAAATAATGTCTGTCTTACTACAAAAAGTTAAGCATAATGTTGAACACTTGTCTAAAAATTGTAACTGCAGAGCAACCCATATCTATAATATAAACATCTGTTGAATGAACACTTGTCTAAAAATTGTAACTGCAGAGCAACCCATATCTATAATATAAACATCTGTTGAATGAACACTTGTCTAAAAATTGTAACTGCAGAGCAACCCATATCTATAATATAAACATCTGTTGAATGAACACTTGTCTAAAAATTGTAACTGCAGAGCAACCCATATCTATAATATAAACATCTGTTGAATGAACACTTGTCTAAAATGTTTACTGCAAAACGACCCTTATATCAACGTCAAATGCCAGTTTGCAGATGACAGTTTTTTAGACTTTGTAATAATATCACAGAACAGAATACATAATAGTACTGTAATGTACAAACGACTTTCATTTAATTTGGTCTGGGTCTGGGTACCAGTTGTTTGCAGTACATTTTATTGCTTAATACATAATGTGGGTGAATGGCCCATAAATTGGTGTTGCCTCTATCAGCCAAGCTAATTACTTGATTTCGATGGTACCTGAATTCATTTTCATAAAATGAGGCATGTTTATTTACTATGTTTTCATGTTTATTTTCTTTTGTTTTAATGCTCCTCATTTTTTATGTTTAAGGAAAGTGTACTGCGGGAGTGCCCTAGCAGAAATCTAGATAAATCTTTATTTATCAAACCAAATAAGTTGCATCTTACTCTAGGTGTAATGTGTTTGATGGATAATGAGGAAAGATTGTGTGCGTCCAAGCTACTAAATGAAGCTAAAGAAAAAGTTCTTAGGTGAGATTTTTTTTGGTACTGTTTATTTTATTGAATATTTTGTCAGAAAACAAAACATTTTAATGCTTTTATAGTTAAATTATAATATTCCACAACTATCACACAATGCCATCTAGTCCCAAGCTAAGCAGAGCTTATGTTATGGGTACTAGACAACTGATAAACATACATATATATTTTTAAATACATACATATTAAAGACTAGCTGTGCCCGCGACTTCGTTCGCGTGGATGTCGGAATTTAACAATGTTTTCTTAGTGCGAAGCGCTTAATTTTCGCCTTGTTTTTTAATAATTCATAATCGTTTTCATATGAACCCTATTATTATTAGAATTTATTTAGATTTTTCAAGAATATTTGACCTGTTTGTGATATACGCCCCCTGTCGTTCAAAGCCCACCTAGCAGCGTTCAAACTCCCATTGCATGCAGCTCCATCCCGCTCCATCCCACTCCATCCCACTTCATCCCACTCCATCCCACTTTATCCCACTCCATACCACTCCATCCCACTCCATACCACTCCATCCCACTCCATCCCACTCCATCCCACTCCATCGCACTCCATCCCACTACATACCACTCCATTCCAGTCCATCCCACTTTATCCCACTACATTCCACTCCATACCACTCCATACCACTCCATCGCACTCCATCCCACTCGAACCCACTCCATCCCACTCCATCCCACGCCATCCCGCTCCATCCCTCTCTATCCCGCTGCATCGCGCTCCATGCCCTATCCCACTCCATACCACTCTAGCCCACTCCATTCCACTCCATCCCACTTTATCCCACTACATCCCACTCCATACCACTCCATACCACTCCATACCACTCCATCGCACTCCTCCCACTCGAACCCACTCCATCCCACTCCATCCCGCTCCATCCCGCTCTATCCCGCTCCATCCCGCTCCATCCCACTACATCCCACTCGAACCCACTCCATCCCACTCCATCCCGCTCCATCCCGCTCCATCCCGCTCCATCCCGCTCCATCCCGCTCCATCCCACTACAGCCCACTCCATCCCACTCCATCCCACTTCATCCCACTACATCCCACTCCATACCACTCCATCCCACTGAGTCCCACTCCATCCCGCTCCATCCCACTACATCCCAATTTATCCCACTCCATCGCACTCCATCCCACTCCATCCCACTCCATACCACTCCATCCCAGTCCATCCCACTTTATCCCACTACATCCCACTCCATACCACTCCATACCACTCCATCGCACTCCATCCCACTCGAACCCACTCCATCCCACTCCATCACACGCCATCCCGCTCCATCCCTCTCTATCCCGCTCCATCGCGCTCCATCCCACTACATCCCACTCCATACCACTACAGCCCACTCCATCCCACTTTATCCCACTCCATAGCACTCCATCGCACTCCATCCCACTCGAACCCACTCCATCCCACTCCATCCCACTCCATCCCGCTCCATCCCGCTCTATCCCGCTCCATCCCGCTCCATCCCACTACATCCCACTCGAACCCACTTCATCCCACTCCATCCCGCTCCATCCCGCTCTATCCCGCTCCATCCCGCTCCATCCCACTACATCCCACTCCATCCCAATCCATCCCACTCCATCCCGCTCTATCCCGCTCCATCCCGCTCCATCCCACTACAGCCCACTCCATCCCACTCCATCCCACTCCATCCCACTTCATCCCACTACATCCCACTCCATACCACTCCATCCCACTGAGTCCCACTCCATCCCGCTCCATCCCACTACATCCCAATTTATCCCACTCCAAACCACTCCATTCCAGTCCACACCATATTTGAATATGTAGTTTTTCTATTCCAAGCTAGATCGCGCTACTGAACTGCGCGTCTCGGTGTAAACTGACCGTAATTTTACTTCTGGTACACTTTAAATTCAAATATCTTTTGATAGACTGATCCGATTTCAATGAAACAAAAACTAAATGTTACTTCAAGTTACGGTCAGTCGTTGTGTATTAAAGTTGTCTACATAGCTTTCGTAGATTTTACGTGATGCCCGAACAAATAAACATACAAACAGACAAACAGACAAAAATTCTAAAAATGCTAGAAATGGGTTCTATTGGTTGTCCTGTAACACGCTGGCTATATTTTTTTAGTTTTTATTTAATGTACAAAAATTATTTTTCTACAGTTTTATTATATGTATAGATATAGATAAATTACGCCCAGACACAGAACAAAGATCATGCTTATCACACAAACATTTGTCCTGGGTGGGAATCGAACCCATGACCTCCGGCATAGCAGTCAGGGTCACTAATCACTAGACCAACAGGCCAGTTAATTATTATTTTAGTCCAGTCAGTTATGATCTAGGTCGGAATAGAGATAATACTTACACTCTGAATAATTAATTAGTACTTACACTGATTTCATACAGCAAATGAAAATCCTGAATTACTAATAGGGAACAGAAAAATTCCATGATTTACTAAATGAAAAGTTACTCAGTTTTACACAATTTATATGTCTAATCTATCTCTGATGTTCTATTATTATAATACTGTTTTCCACACGAGGTTGTCTATGAGAAATCCAATATAATATATAAAATCAACATTTCAATGCAAGTACCAAAATAACTGGTTATGATAACCGGCTTCGACCATTAAACAAATACATATAATAATGGACTCAAAAATGTTTTATTTCAGGCCCATACTTGATGGGCATTTACCATTAAAGATCAGACTGAAAGGACTGTCGTACATGAATGATGATCCATCACAAATAGATGTGCTGTATGGACTTGTTCATGAAGAGGGAAACGCAAAGGGGTTGATTCAAGAGTTAGCTGATGCTTTGGTGGATCATTTTTATAAAGCAGGTAATGATACAATTGTATTAAGTATCTGACCTGTTAAAAATGATGGTGAATTTTATCCAAGTTTATTTTTACTTAATTTTGAATATCGTCGCCATGCGAGCGCCCTCGTGCCAAGCGCTTTTCTAGACCGCCACTTAGAAAGAGCCATTGCCAGCCAGAGTGCGTATCCAGCAATGCAGCAGTTCTAATAACGTGTTAAACCGGCTATCAGACACACCTCCGCGCGCAACGTCGAAACAACAGCCTGTCCCAAATAGAGTTTCGACTTTATATTCACTGCATAAAGTTGAAAATCCACTAAAAACAAACTGCAGTTTCGACACCACGTCCCGTTCGCGCTGCATCCTTAGAACTAATGATTGTTTTTTCTTACAGGATTAATGAACAGAGAATACGACAGAGACAGTGTAAAACTGCACGTAACTTTAATCAACTCTAAGTACAGGAGTCGTTCAGAAACCGCAAATGCTGAAAACACTGCGTCGTCAGCAAGAAATACAAGACGGCCGAGGGAAACTTTCGACGGCACAGAGGTCCTTAAGAAATTCGCTGACTATGACTTTGGAGTGGCAGAGTTAACGGAAATCCACTTATCACAGCGACACTCCACGGGAACTGACGGGTACTATCAACCGACTTGCGTGATCCCCGTTACTAAGACTTAATTACTGTTAATTGTTATAATATTTAAGTTTTTAATACTATTTTATCTAATGATAGGTACAATATTAATAAAAATATCATGTTGTAATAATATCGTGTTTTATTTTCCTTCCGCTAACTCTTAACGTTTTCACATACTCTTAAGAGGACTGAGGTGGGTGTTGTTGGTAAACGCTGATTTCGTAAAACTTTGTTGTAGGACAAAGTTTTACGAAATTATCGTTCATTTTCTAAATTATGCCTGTAATTTAGAAAATGAACGTCAATGGGTGCTTTTACAAGCATAAAACCTAACAGATATTTTTAAAGAAACGAAAAAATTCAGATTGCGAGCAGGGTTCGAACCTGCGTCTTCTGGATAAGTAGGTACTCCAGATTCGAACCCTCCAGGTTCGAAACCTGCTCGCAATCTGAATTTTTTCGTTTCTTTAAAAATATCTTTGAGAAGACGCGACGCAGGCGTTATTGCGTATAAAAATATAACTTCATATAACCTCACATACACAAACACCCAGACTCTGAACAACTACATGTAGGTACTGACTTTCCAGCTATTATTTATTAACATACTCGTATTCTGTAACATTTATTATCTGCAAATATATTTTTAAAGAAACGAAAATTTCTGTTGCGAGCAGGGTTCGATCCTGCGTCTTCTGGATAGGTGGCCTACCTACGTCATACAATTATTTATTCCGTACGGGAATCAAACTCATGACACGCAGAGCAGCGTTCAGGTACTAACTAAACCTACCTACTAAGTAAACTTAAAATATCATAATTATGTTCGATTCGATTGCTGGGAAGTCGACTTTACGATAGTTCCAATGGAATTTGTTACGAATCAAACTTATCGCCAAATACTAGTTCAAGTTCCGTCTGAATATTTCATCGAATATTTATGAAGGAATTGATGGACTGCACTTTGAGGAGCGAGCGAAACGAGCTTGGGACTTAGGGCACCCTGAATCGGACCTAGAAATAGCACCGAGTCGACCGGCCGAGCCTCCCAGCTCCTTTTTCGAATTATTATTTCTATCCCGTTGAAGAGACAGGTCATTAAGGAATCGGGAAACATACATATCAAAACAAAAAATAGTTTCTTAAAAATGTCTGTTATAAAGAGTAGAGAAGAAAGACATTTTTTTTACCAAATTACATTTTCTAATTTTGAAGTCAGGAAGCCAGGCTCCCCCTGTGAAATATATATAGATACGCCGATATGTTATACTGTGACCTGGGCTTTATCAAGGTTTATACTCTTCCGTGGAATATATTTTTTGAATACGCGGGCAGAAGATGGAAGATCGGTAGACTGGATTTGGTCATAATGATACTCTTTTCATCCCAGTGGTATGTTACTGTGTATTATTACTCGTATTCTCCGCAAGGCAAAGCTGCGGGCAGAAGCTTGTTGTTAATAAGACAGACCTTGGTTCCCTGAATTATACTAAGTCGAAATAAGAAGTACCTAGGTAATCCATCGCATCGTTAAAATGTAAATAAAATATAGGTGTATATAAGATAGCTTTTAAACAGCAAGGTTACCGACTGCTGAGGAAAATATAAAAAAATCATAACAGGTCAAAATGATCATAGTGAAACAAGGCCAAGTGAGGGTCGGACCCCGCGCCAGTGATAGGTACACATTTATCGATTTTTGGCGGTTGCAACCAAATACAACCCATCACAAAAATTCGACGGGTCAACAATATGACGGGCTCCCTTTACAGGGCTAAAACCTGCCGGGGTCTCAGGTCCGTCTGATCAGGTAACTGTAGCCCCGGAACGTAAAGGTCTATTGAAGGCCATCGTGGATTTTATTCAGTACAAATCTGACAGTCCACGTAAAAATAGTCTCAAAAGCGTGCGTGACGTTTTTTCTCTATAGGAACGTTTCTGTCTTAAGGGCTTCACACACAGCAGCTATTATGTAAAGATGCACATTATAGCACGATACATCTCATAAAATCTTTCCATAGAAATTCGGAGATGTAAAAATATACACTATAGCTGCTGTGTGTGTGAAGCCCTTTACTCTCAAGATTTATATTTTTTTTTGTATCTCTCATTTTTATTAGGGTTCCATAGTCAACAAGGAACCCTTATAGTTTCGCCATGTCCGTCCGTCCGTCCGTCCGTCCGTCCGTCCATCCGTCCGTCTGTCCGCAGTTTAGCTCAGAGACGCACGGTACTAGAGAGCTGTAATTTGGTGTAAATATACGGATTTGTTGTGCCGAAAAAGTGGTAAAATAAAATCTCGTAAAATATTTTTTTTTAGGGTACCTCCAGTACTTACACGTAAAGTGAGGATTTTTTTTTCTCGCGTACCCCTTAGTGTGGGGTATCATTAAATAGGCCTTTAAAAAATAATGTGAGTTTCCATTAACAATTTTTTGATAAAAAAATTCGTTTGTGAAATATTAAGCTTTAAAGTGCTAAATTTTGCTCGATTCGAGTGTCCCCCCCCCTCTACCAGCTAAACGGTTATGTTTGGGGGTGTGAAAAAATTCACAATAGTAGTATATATAACGAAGTTTAAAAGAAAATTATCATGACTAAGTAGGCTTTACAACTTTACGAGTAATAGTCGACCAACTTATAAAATGTACTTGGATATCGTATTTTCTTAAACAAAATGTATCGGAGACAACTGCAAATGTAAGTTTGTCAACTTTATTTTTACAGCTTTTATAGGTGTTTTTTGGGGATAGGTAGGTTTTTATCGTCAACTATTTTTAACTAAATTCAAAAAAAGGAGGAGGTTCTAAATTCGTCGTAATCTTTTTTCTTATGTATTTTCCCCGATTTCTCAAAGAATCCTGGACCGAATTTGAAAATTCTTCTTTTTAAAATTAAATTCAGCGAATCCGTTCAGTTAGTTCGCATAAGTATTTTGATGGGCAACTACGGAACCCTACACTGCGTGGCCCGACACGCACTTGGCCGGTTTTTTCTATTGAATTCACAACGTTGTTTACTTCCTTGTGACTAATAAAATTATCCTCAGAATTAAATATCTGAGTGACCGATTGGACGGGCTGATGGTCAGTCAGACGGAGGGGTCAAAATAAAATTGTAATGGTTCCGTTTTTAAACGACTTCAAAAAAAGGAGGAGGTTATCAATTCGACTGTATTTTTTTTTTTTTTATGTTTGTTACCTCATAACTTGCGACTGGGTGAACCGATTTTCATGATTCTTTTTTTATTCGAAAGCTGGTGCTTCCCGTGTAGTCCCATTGTCACCATTTTAGGATTTGATGATTGGATCTTGGAGAAATCGAGGGCAACCCTCAAATTTTATTAGCTGACAAATAGTTTTTCGCAAATCTTATGAAGTAATTCAAGTACTTGCGTATGGAAATCATCATCTCATGTAGCTGAGCTGATGATGGAAGGTACAACTCCTCAAGTAAGAAAATTATGTTTGAGTTCGCATATCTCCGGAACTATAAGTCCGATTTAAGTAATTCTTTTTTGTTGTATTAGGTATCGTTCGACTTAGGGAATACTGCAAATTTCATCAAAATCGGTTCAGCAGTTTTTGAGATAGGGAATGAATGAAAGAGATGTTAACGATGTTATTACCGGTGCTACGGATTACATAATTCTAGTCGCAATGTAAGAAAATGATGTATTTGACAAGAATTTTGGTTGAATATTTAAACTAAAAAGAGTAAGATAAAAACTTAAAAAAAAAAATGTGACCGCCTTCAAAAAAAACCACAAAAAAACCGGCCAAGTGCGTGTCGGGCCACGCACAGTGTAGGGTTCCGTAGTTGCCCATCAAAATACTTATGTGAACTAACTAAACTGATTCGCTGAATTTAATTTTAAAAGAAGTTTTCAAAATCGGTCCAGGAGTACTTTGAGAATCGGGGAAAATACATAAAAAAAAGCATTACGTCGAATGGTTAGAACCTCCTCCTTTTTTTGAATTTAGTTAAAAATAGTTGACGGTAAAAACCTACCTATCCCCAAAAAACATACCTATAAAATCTGTAAAAATAAAGTTGACAAACTTACATTTGCAGTTGTCTCCGATACATTTTGCTTAAGAAAATATGATATCCAAGTACATTTTATAAGTTGGTCGACTATTACTCGTATAGTTGTAAAAATACTTAGTCATGACAATTTTCTTTTAAACTTCGTTATATATACTACTATTTTGAATTTTGGACCCCCAAACATAACCCTCTTAGCTGGTAGTGGCTGGATAGGACACTCGAATCGAGCAAAATTTAGCACTTTAAAGCTTAATATTTCACAAACGAATTTTCTAATCAAAAAATTGTTACATGGAAACTATCATTATTTTTTAAAGGCCTATTTAATGATAAAAAAGGGGAGGAAATCCTCACTTTACGTGTAAGTACTGGAGGTACCCGGAAAAAAAAATATTTTACGAGATTTTATTTGCCCACTTTTTCGGCAGCACCGCCGTATATTTACACCGGCGATTACAGCTCTCTAGTACTGTGCGTCTCTGAGCTAAACTGCGGACAGACGGACGGACGGACGGACGGACGACATGGCGAAACTATAAGGGTTCCTTGTTGACTACGGAACCCTAAAAAGAGTAAAATAACCTACAAAACTTTTCTGTCGGAAGTCGGTGGCAAAGAGACAATGAAATTAATAAAAAGTCACCGACTTCCGACAGAAAAGTTTTGTAGGTTATTTTACTCTTTTTTGTGGTTGTTTTTGAAGGCGGTCACATTTTGGAGTGAATAACTTCTTTAGCGGCGTTGTACACTTTTTCTGTAATGGGTAAAAAATTTAACGCTCACGTCAGGATGTCACGTGACCAAAACTCGCGGCCAGGGTCACGTGACCCTGATGCGAAAAGCGGCGAGACGTCATTCAAATTAAAAATAAAACATAGTAACAAAAAATTCACTTCTACCGGCACTCCTGGAGTGCAACCTTTTTTTTTTTTAAGTTTTTGCCATTTCTCAACGGAATGAAATATTTTTTTATGTATAATATTTTTCATCAGGAATATATTTATAAACAATAACATCGAAAGATAACGTTCTTTCCGAATCTCACAGGTGATTATTACCTACAGTTAGCTGTGATGCAAACAGATTTCAGATCTGTTTCGAAACCGAGATAATATTAATGGCTGTTAAAGAGTCACAAAATCGACTGACTATATAATTGTTTTAAAATAATCACAGTTAAGCTTCGCAGTTAAGACCTGATTTAGAATATTTTTCACACTTCTCAGATTAATCCTATTAATGGATGTATGGATGTATGGATGTTTGTTACTCTTTCACGCAAAAACCACTGAACGGATTTGGCTAAAATTTGGTACACAGATAGTTTATAACCTGGATTAACGGGCACAGTCAGACTGAGAGGTCAAAATAACATTGTAATGGTCCCGTTTTTGCCATTTCTCAATGGAATGAAATAGTTAATTTATAGAGTAACAAAATCGACTGACTATATAATCGTTTTAAAAGAATCACAGCTAAGCTTCGCAGTTAAGACCTGATTTAAAATATTTTTCACACTTTTCAAATTAATGAAATGATAATTTAACATGAGTGACTCGTTATTGTAAATTATCTATGTGATGAAAGATAGGTACTTTATAACAGGGGCTTCACTGCCAATATTGTGTAAGCCAAAGCGGGAAATATCTCTAAGATAAAGCCGCGATCATCGCATTACCCTCCGAAGGCTTTAATCCGACATCGAGCTTATTCGAGTTTCCGGTTAAATGGCTTTTATCGGCTGGTTTGTGAGTTCAGACTTTCAGCGTTAAAACGATTGATACCCAATACCTACTTAAAATCGGTATTATACATTTAACAGAAATATGAAAATGTAGATTTCGATCTAAACAATTTGAATGAAGGAATCTGATTTAAATATTTAAAATTATAACTTTTTTTAAATTAAAAACCTTATTTGATTTTAAAATAATGAGTTAAAACAAATATAAGAATAACAATGTTTTAATATTTTTTTTAGCCACAATTTTGTGATTCATTCCTAATGTGCTACGGCGTAGCATAACGATGGCTCATTTTGCTACGACGCGACGTAGCAACTCATGGTCGCCTACGCGCTACGAAATATGGTAAATATTTTGAAAAAAGTAGCATATTTCGTAGTTCCATGTCGCAGTTTGGCAGTCTAGGAAGTGGTGTATGCGGGTGGGGCGGCCCGGCCAACGTCACAGGCAGTCCTTCAGTAGGGGCGCATTGGCTACGTAATGCGCCCGCCCTGCGCTGCTCCGCGCCCGAACCACTCGCATTACGACTCCGACTGAACCGTCACGTGAAAGTGTACACAACGGATTTATCCTGCATACGTAAGTGGCTTTATTATTTTTTTGTAACTACCTTATGTAATACACATTTAAGAAAATTATACGTTTTAAATTTTAATTTCAAAATTGTCAGGCTTTTTACAAACTTTTGTTTTGCGTATAAATCAAGTAAGAAAATTTAGAAACTATTTGTTTTAAATTTTAACATAACTATGAAAGTATTTTTTTTTGTTTCTTACATTTTGTCAGTGACTATCATTTGAGCGAGTCGTAGTCACACACAGAAAAAAATAACCATAATTTTTAATGTTCCTTTCAGTTAGTCACCCTACGTTATTATAAATATAAGACCACCCGCCGTTCATAGGGTTTACGTTTCATTTGCATGAATTTTGAATATTTATGCATAAAGTTTAGGTGTTATTGCAGGCAACGAGATTTTATATTATCATTTTTTGCGATAAGTAGATAGGCATAAAGCTCCGGCGAACTCGACCCGTCTCGTAAAATGCTAAATGTAAATCGCTCTCCTTTATAAAACTAGAAAGGGACCCGCCATCAGACTGATTTATACCATTTGTTATATAGGTACCTACGTTATAAATAGTATTCATCCGCTCAAAGTACGTATTTACGTAAGATGTAAACCTAATATTTACGGCTCATATATTTCTATAATAAGCTATCTTAGTTTTGATAATGGGCCGTAAAGTATTCGTGGATAAACTCGTCTATTGTAGGCAATTATCGTATTGTTTTGTTTTGTTCTTTACTTATTGTTCATTTGTGTAAATCTTAATAAAAAATCACGTACATTGTTTATATTTTTTCTCTTCTTTAAAGCACTTTTCACACGTAAAGTGTTTTGTTGTCTGCACGACGTAACTAACTAGATACAAAAGACTTTTGTGATGGAAGGTATTACCCTAATTTTCGATACCAATGAAACAAATACTACTACTACTATAATTTAGTATATGCTAATACTTTGTTTTACATTGTCCACTGATGAATTACATGACGCTAAATAGTAAACAAGAAAAAGTTCAAAATCATGTTTAATTGTCTGAAGGTGTGTCAATACCACGAGCATGCGAATTCACCCAGGATGATTTAAGCAGTGCGTAGGCACGTTGTCGGTTGTATTAAAAGTCACAGGATAACCCAAAGCACACCCAAAGCTTTTAACTACGAAATTTTTGCAAACACGTCGTTTTAGGGTGCTCACACATCTAACGACGCGGAATCGGCTTTTTCCGTCGCCCTTTCTCTTTCTGTCGCTTAGAACTGCCATTTGCTAGACCGAGACAGAAAGCATAATGCGATCGCACGCGGCGGAATCGTCAAGGCGGCCGCATGCTATCGCATTGTCTCGGTCTAGCAAATGGCAGTTCTAAGCGACAAAAAGAGAAAGGGCGACGGAAAAATCCGTTTCCGCGTCGTAAGATGTGGGAGCACCCTTATAGAGTAACTAGTTTTGCCAGCAGCTTCACGCCCTTTTTCGGACCCTTATAGTCTATGTCATCTAGGATCATTGCAGCTTTCTACCGGTGAGAATTTTAAAAATCGGTTCAGTACTTCTAGAAGTCATCCCCCAACATAAAAACAAACAAAATGTTGCAATATAAGTATTACTAATAATATATAATAATAATAATCACTTTATTTCAGGCTACTTGGGCCCATAGATATATACCTTATAGAAAGCTAACATATATATTGTTATAGTACAGTTTGTGTTAGTATAAAGAAACTTAAGCCTATGTTAGTAAACACTTCACTTAGCACTGTTTTGAAGCGCACTCCAGTGGCACTTGTCCGCGGAAGCGACGGAACACCACGTCCTGCGGCCAAAAGTTCTCCTCCATGACGAGGTGCAGCATACATGTTGGTACACGCACCACGAACGCCTTGAAATTGACGTTGCGGCGCGATTCCAGCAGCAGAACTCTCGGCGTGTACTTGATCTTTTGACGCACGTACTCCACGATGTCCTCAACCTTAGTGGTGTAGTGTAGGCGTGAGATATACACCGGAGTATTCGGCTTAGCAGCACGTATAGTGTTGGGCTCCACAGGAGCCGTGCCGCTGCGGTTCTTGTTAGTTCGCTGACGGTGCTTCCTCCTTTGCACCGTCACGAAACCATCATCATCAGCCCGCTTCGATGCCTTTTCCGGCATGGGCTTCGTAGATGTAGCGACCTTGCTCACAGCAACGATGTTTTTTGCTGACTCTGTTGACATGGGCAGCTGACTGGAAGGTCGGGAAACTCGAGCGGCGGAGCACAGAGGAGCCGCAGGGGCAGGAGCGGAGCTGCGGGGCGCGCATGTTGCACGTTTTGCAGGCTCAGCATTCGACGGCGACGGCGCGGGCGACGACAAAACCGCTGACGCAAAACTTGCCCCCGATACATTGAGGCCCGCTCCGCGACACACGTTGATATTGGATGCACTCGATGGTGACCCAGTTACCGCTGCTGTTTTACGCAACTCTATAACTTCATTGCGCAAATCGGCAACTGTAATTTGGGATGCATCCAACCTCTTCTGGACATCCACAAGACTTGCCTTCAGAAACAAGATGTCCTTCAGCAGGCTCGTTACATCGACGTGGTCGAAAGTGACGGGAGGGAGCTTGTGCAGATCCTTCGCCACAAACGTCGGCACGTCGTCAGGGTCGGTCTCTTTCAGCAGGGTTATGATGTCCTGCACGCTTTTCTTAGTCCCATCACGTCTGCGGGACACCATCTGGTCTGTCTTCTTCGTCAGTTGGAACAAGAGCAGCTTAGAAGCCGCAATGTCATCCTCACTGAAGTTCGACGTGCAGATCTGGATAGCAGACACCTCGTCCATCACATCCAGCTTCTGTTGTAGGAACGCCAGTAATTCGTTTGCCACAAGTTGTTGACTCATGGTGATTAAAACTCCGAGCGACGGCTCGCGCCGCGCTACACGACTTAGACAAAATATATTGTGTCAGCAACACGTCCGCATCAAAACACGGCTAATGCAAGACTAATCTATTAAGCAGCAATGATGCAACAACAACGATCAGATAACACAGTGGGTTGTTATTCAAATGATTGCGTTGCACTGCTGATGTGGCCGTTTTGATTACACCACCACCATCTTTATAGCAAACTAGCTGACCCATGCCCACTTCGTTGGGCGGTAAAATATGCATGATATCTTTATAATTTATATAGCCTATATCACTCACGAATAATGTAGCTTTCGACCAGTAAAACAATTTTTAAAATCGGATCATTACTACCCCCTACATACAAACTTACAAACAAATTTTACCTCTTTATAATATTAGTATAGAAGTATAGATATATCAGTGCTTGGTAATTCATATGAAAACAAACAAATGCACAAGTCTGCAATTTGAATTAAGGCCACGTAATCAGGAATCGACCTATTTTTGATTCAACAATAAACAATCAAATATTCTTTTTTTCGATCCGAAAAAAATATATGTTGTAGTTCAATAAACTATCTAAATAACCCTGCGGTTGAAAACGCGATATTTATAACTTGACTTGATCAAAAAAAATCGCGAAAATAGAGATTTTTTTAACGTTTTTTCGGTGGTACTTGAAGTAGACCATGCTTATGGACCTAAAAAATATATCAATAGATAGGTAATGATGTTTGTCAGAACAATTTCCGATTACTTTTTTTCTAAATATTTCTGTTTTTTTTTTACCCTTTACTATATAACGACGTGCCCTACACGCATTGCTTCAGTCGCCCGCGAGGCGTGTCCGAGGTAGGACCTGTTTCGCTTTTGCTGGCTCGCGCCATTCCCCCCGCTAGTGATCGATATAATATACGTAATATCCATTTATTTCTGAGTTTTAACTATTTAGTGCAATTTTGTAGCCACGTTAACAGGAAAGCATAAAACGCAACGGTTAGATTACAGACACAGTGCAGGCGGCATCGAAGTATATTTCTGTCACTGTCGTGTGACAGAGACACCATGATATCTTCGATGTTTCTCTCTTATGGTATCTTTGTCTCTATCTAATCTGCCACATAAACTATACAACACTGCTCTAACAAGTCATACACGAAGTTTTTGGTACGGCTATCATAGATATGAAAGAGTTTCGATTCGAGATTTTCACGAAGTTCCTTCAATCATTTTTAAGGGCAGTTTCTGACGATCTTACCAGGCAAACATATTACGAAAGATATCATCACGGCGGTGTTTCAAACTATTTTAGACTTTCAAAACATAAGGGGCAATTTACACTGTCCTAAATTCAGGCTCCGATATTCAGGACGTCCAGAATTATTCAGGAAAGTGTAATTGCATTTAGGACGAGTAGCATCCTAATTATGATTTAGTACATGCTTTGGCGACTAAGTTTCTTACTCTTAATCATATTCTGAATATCTGATCCTGAATTCAGGACAATGTTATGGTCTGGTGCGGTTGTTTCCACCAAAGCTGTGCGATGAAAATGTGCCTATGAAGATGTGTAGCGTAGCTGTGAAATGTGGCGACGAGGGTGCGGTGTAGTGGGAATGAAGACACAACACACACTCCTCACAACATATCACACTTACACATCCCTCGCACATATCTCTCGTACACATCCTTCGCAACACATCCCTCTCACACATCCCTCGTACAAATACCTCGAACAAATCCCTTGCTTGTTTTGTATGGGCAAAAATCTAGCTCCACTGATCCGTTTTCACCAGAGCTGTACTGACCGAAGCGAGGTAATGAAGCGATTTTATTGGTTCTTTGCAAACACATCCCTCGCTACGGATCCTCGCACATCTCTGGTGGAAATGCAGCCTTATAGTTTGATAGGAGAGTCGTAAAATGTGCTTGCATTTGTCCCGATAGTACCAGGATTACATAAAATGTGAAAGATAAAGCTTCGTCGTCTGTTGTTTTTTTATCAGAACTAATGAAAAATCATGACATAATTTATAAACAGCTATTTTAAATGACTACTCAGCGGACTGCGTAGCCGAACGTAAGAACGCTGGGACTGGTAAGCTACGAGGTTCGGGTTCGATCCTTGCTTGATATGATGATACTCTTTTTGCATTATTTAAAGATTTCAAATAATATGGTACTCTTACTTTTACAAGTAACTTGTGCTTTAACTTGGATACCATATTTTTTATTAAATAAATTGAAGATAGATGAATTTTAAACATGTTTAAAAGAATTTCTCGAAATAAAAATGCATGAACGTATGCAATAATATGCCCGTGTCGATATCTCATAGAGACGCTTTGTACTGCGCATTTTTCAAAAGTAAAAAGTTGTTATATTCCAGGTAGGCTTAAAAACTGTTAGAATCTCACTAACCAGCAAAAGTACTAGGCTAGTATAAGATCAAGGTGGTACGTTTTGCGCTCTGGCGCCACGTGACATGCAGCGCGGGGGTAACGCTAAATGGCCTGTCAAAGTACTAGGCTAGAATAAGCTCAAGGTGGTAAGTTTTTTAACGGGGTCAGCGAAGTTCATTTGAAAAGCGCTGTGATGCCACGTGACAGGAGGGGGGGAAATCGCTCTAAATGCCTGCTGCGCTCTAAGATATGGGCCCCTTAAATAAGTGGGCGTCCTTAGAAACAAATGGAAAGGTTTTCAGGTTCATTTTCTCTTCATAAAAACTATGTCAGTATAATCTCTAGAAAATCTTGTTATTACTTATCATTATTTTGATGCTGATATTTGTGACTCTAGGGCCACAGTTACGGGAAATGCCGCCATTAATTGACGTTTATATGAACGTTTTAAGAGTTTTTATCGCGAAAATTAACGGGAAATACCGTAGGTACCTAAGTGTAGGTTAAAGAGTGAAGGAATTGATATTTGTTAATCTTTCACGTAAACTTTGTCTTGGTGGTATGGTCCGTGACACACACAACCGAACTCAGGGCCATAAGCTATATAATATAGTGCGTCATCATTTAATGTTTAAAGAAACATTTTGAATTTTTTGTGGAAATAAAGTGGGAAAATAAAGCAGGCGGGGCTGTAGTACAACCTAAGGCCGGATGCCAACAGACCTTAAACCACTCGGTGCATAAGTTGAAGTAGCGAAACAAAAAGAATCCCATTATCTTAACTCGCTGTTGAAATAGTGAAAGTAAATCAACCCCTTGGTATTCGGTACAACCTTGGTGATAATGCCCTAATTTATTATTGATCACAATAATGTACCCTGCTTCTTTCCGGCAGCAGAATAAATGGGGTATGTATTCGATTCGTTAGTCGCGCGTTCAGGAATGATGGTAACTAGAAAGTTTTTATAGCTTGGACCTACCTGATCCGGGGATACCGCACGATCGCCGGCGAATCGGCCAACCTCCTTGCCGGATTGCTGCCCTGGGATCTGGAGGCGACTGCCCTCCAGCGCGTCTATGAGTGGCGCGTGGAGGCGCAGCGCCGGGGTGTAACCCCGCTGCCTCGAGAAGTCGAGGCGCGGCGGGAAGAGCTCCGGCGCGATCTCAGGGCAGTATGGAGGGGACGACTGTCGCAACCGAGGTCCGGGCACGCCGCAATCGCGGCTGTAAGACCTCTCTTTGAGGAGTGGCTGGAGAGACGTCACGGCGTCCTGACCTATCGGATGACGCAGGTCCTCACCGGACACGGATGTTTCGGGAGGTTCCTGTGTCTGATAGGGAAGGAGGAAACGCCCGGGTGCCACCACTGCGAAGATCGCCCGGAGGACACAGTAGAGCATACGGTGCAGAACTGCCCAGCTTGGGCGGTGCACCGACGTATCCTCACGGCGGCGATAGGCGGAGACCTCTCGCGCCCGGCATTGGTTGCGGCCATGCTGCGGGGCGAGACGGAGTGGGAAGCGGTCGCCTCCTTCTGCGAAGCAGTAATGCTCGTGAAGGACGAGGCGGGCCGCGAGAGAGAGAGGACAGCGTCCTCCCTCCGCCCCAACCGCAGTGGTAGGCGTCCGCGGCGTCGGACGTCAGCAGACGATCTCCGGCCACCGTAGGCGCGGGCATGCGGGCAGCGAGTAAAGGGCAACTCGCAGCCCGACCATGGACCATGCCCGGGTCGACGGCGCGTTGTGTCCCACGCGCGCCTCAAAGAGCGTCAGCATAATGACGGGGCCCCCTCTCAGAGGGCCAAAGCCTGCCGGGGTCGCGGGATTATTTCCTTACCGTGACCCCGGAACATAACAGGCTACTGAAGGACACCGTGGATTTTAGTCAGTACAAGTCTGACAGTCCCTCCCGCCCTGCCCGGGGTGGGAGGACTCATTTGATGATATTACCACGCTAAAAAAAAAAAAAGAAAGCTTGGACCTACCTGCTATTAGGTTCAAGATTTACTAACCCCGTTACTGATTATAGCTTGCAAAAACATTGTAATAAATTCAAAATATAAATATTAATGCAACATTTTAATTTTGTAAGTTTTCATATATTTTTATAGTAAAGCTATAAATAAACATTTTTAACGTCTACTAAGTTTGAGCACCTTATAGCACCTAAGCAGCGAATAAATCAATAAATCGACAATAACATGTTAATAACTACTTTATCACTATTCAAAAGCTACAACAATCAAGAAACTGATCTATATAATGAAGTATTCATAGAACAATTCATGAGTGACCTTTTTTAGATATTTTTTTCCCACGGCTGGGCAAAGGCCTCGGGCCTTAAATACGAATAAAATATGGTTTAGTTAATGCATAAATAGGTTCCTAAATAGTTTATCTACGGATGTTGTATTGGTAAGAATGCTTATTTATTATGTAGGGACTGGGTAAAAGGAGCGTAATTTATAAAGGGTATTTCGGAGTTCCATTTTCCCGTTGCTGGAATTAAGGGAGATATCATAAGGGACTTGCATGGGCCCTTAACTGCAATAGAGTGAAGCCTTAGGGAATTCCATGTTGTATTTTTTCGTTATAAATATTTGAAAATAATGCGGGAAGGGGTGGAGATATCATAATTTTTAGTAATCGATGTTTTCTTTACGACGGTTAAAGGTTTAGCTTGTTTGAATTCAGTTTTAGATCCCTTTCGTTATGCCTTTTATTATTTTCCGTCTTATAGATAGGTACTCAGATTTTAGTCCAGTAGTTGTAGCTTACCTGGTCGACGAATGTCGTTTTTCTTATAGATCTAGAATACTCGTAGCTGTTACTCGAGACTTCATCATCATCATATCAGCCGTAAGACGTCCACTGCTGAACATAGGCTTCCCTTTTAGACTTCCAGTAGGACCGGTTGTAAGCGACCTGCATCCAGCGTGATCTTGTGGCCTTCATAAGATCTTCTGTCCACCTAGTGGGTGGACGTACGAATCGAGACTTCTCTGTGTGTATTTTCTACAAAAAATAGTTAACCAGTATGTAGTTTTCCGAGTTCAAGGCTGTATTTGTGACCAACAAAATTACTTGTTTTTTGATTATATTTATACTATTAGTATCGCGGTTCGAGACCAGAATAATCTTTCAATCCCATCAGTTTTCTTAGAGGTCTATCCTGGCCTGTAATCTTAGCTGTGTATTTTAGATCAAAATCAACAGACTAGATTATTACCCATTTAGTTTGCTTTAGTGAGCGAATTTTCTTTTAACCTAGATTTATTTTAGAAGCCAGCAGTTCCCAAAATCTATGAGGGCCTTTACTTCAAGAACTACATTAGTAATTATTACTTAGGGATGTCTACCGTGGTCGCGGGAATTATTATCGTTCATCTAACGTTATTATCCTTCCCACTCATTACCGTGATCCCGGAACGTAAAGGGCTATTGGAGGACACCGTGGATTTTAGTCAGCAAGAGTCTGACAGTCCCTCCCGCCCTGCTCGGGGGGAGGACTCATTTGATGATTTTACCACGATAAAAAAGGGCTGTCTACTGTCGTTTATAGAAATGTATGTCAAACAATTCTGTTTGCAATTTTTCTTTTTCTGAGCGGCACTTTTAGGATATTATGGTAAGAATCACTCTGTTCTGCCTTAGTGGCAGTGGTTAACCAAGTTATAGTGAATGATTGTGTTTGTCCTAGACACTTTTAGGGCAAACAATCACTAAGAAACTTTTACAGTAAAAATTTTGCAAATGATAAACAAGGATTCTGTCCAGTAATACATAAACATACTCAGCCTTTCTACTAAAAAGTGTGACTGCAAAACGGACCTTATTTCAACGTCATAATCTGCCTTTTTATGCTAGTGTTCAACAGACGTTTGAAACTTTTTGTGGTACAGTCGGCCAAGAAAGTGGTGTACCACCCTAAGGTTGAATATCGCTTTCAGATTCATAGGTGATAAAGATTAGTTTCGCTTGCAGATCGATCTGACAACTTCTATTGCTGTCTTTATCTGATTATTGATAACGACTATTACTGTTTGTAACGTGACAGCTGTTCTTAGTTTGAACTTGATGGAACCAATGACGTCGTAAAATCAACGGCGGGGGGCTGTAGATTTTGATGACAAAATTGTATCTACAAATTCAGAATTGTAATCAACAAGTTACATAAAATTGTAAAGGCACAAGGCGAATCCACAAACCTACAATTTCTGTAAACTTGTAATTACAATATCAATAAAAAACAAGCTAAAAATAGATTTATCCTTTTATTAAATTTCTACAATCAATTTTAAAATACTTATAACAAACAAAAACATAGCATATATAGTAATATTTAGAAGATATTGAAAATTTTTAAAAATTAGAAACGGGTGTAACCACCGTTGGCCTCTATAACCTCTAAAAGACGAGACCTCATTGAACCAACAAGCCGTGAGCAAATATCGGTTCCCCGCATTTCCTCCCAAATATAATTACAGTGACTAATAAGAGCTTGTTTGGTTCTTTCATTTTGATGCGACCATCGTTGGACCATAAGGCCCCAAAGATTTTCTATCGGGTTGAGGTCCGGCGATCTTGAGGGCCACTGAATTACCCTTACGTCAGTGTGTGAACGAAACCAGGCTCTTACGATCCTCGCATTATGAATTGAACAATTATCTTGAACAAAATCAAATTGTGGCACTTCGTTCTCCGGGTAAACATTACGGACTGTCGGTAGCATTGCATTCTGAAGCACGTCGATATAATTTACAGCCGTCGCTCGAGGAGGTAGAGAACACAATTCTCCTACACCATCCGCACTCATCCAGCCCCAAATATTTACGGAAATTCGACCTGATTCTCTATTTGGAATTACATGATCATCTTTATACCGTGTTGAATTATATCGCCAAAGGTGAAGACGTCCATGCTGACTGGATTTAAACGTTTTTTCATCACAAAACACTGTATTAGACCAATCAAACTCTAAGTGCTCTCTGACGAAGTTCAGACGAGCAAGTCTGTGAGCATCCGTCAAATATATTTTCTTGGCGTAATGCCTGTGGTGCAACCCCATGTAATGTAGATGATTCCTTATTGTTTGGGCACTCACATCGAACATCTCCGCAAAATGTTTTGTGGGCTTAAAACCATTGATTTCATATTCCCGTCTCATGAATTCTCTATCGTTATTGGAGAGTGCAGGCCGGCGACCACTTCTTCTGTGATCCAACAAACTTCCCTCCTCTCCTTCACGACGAATCCAAAAGCGGACAGAACGCCTCGATATATTCAAATTCCGGGATATCGCACTGATACTGCTTCCCTCATTAAATTGGGCAATTATTTGTGCTCTTTCGGCAATGGTCAAGTTGGCAGGCATTGAGATGATTTTATATGCAGTTGATTGAAAAATAACACGGAAAATATATCGATTTTTTGCATATATTTGACAAAATGTCAATTGTCAGTTTTCTTTTTCAAATGGAATTCGGTTGTCTATTTAAATAGTTTTTATTACTTTTGTTTGGAAACATTTCAATTGCTTTGTAGAAACTAATGTCCTTTTCATTTATACTAAAGGTTAAAATGTCATGTACTTATATGTGACATATTCGCTGTACTGCAGTTTGCAATTATTAATTCTATTCATAATATGAATATAATAATATAAACATACCAAGAGCACACACACTACACAATCCATAACACATCAACGCACTCTCACAAAAACGTTAAGCACTACATACACCTCCACAAATAATACTCTCAATCTATACACGTACACACCCTCATTCTATTATACACACACACACACACACATACATATAGTTATCTTATAATATGTCGTTACCTTATTCTCTTTTGTTAGTTTATGATTTTAGTATACACACTTTGAAACCAGCAATGTTAATAACCTTTAAAATCTACAACACAACTCAAAAGGATATTAGTATCACAGTAACAGCGAAACACTGACTCCTAAGTCACAGGATCACCTAGTTTAGGAGTCAGGGTTCAACTTATCTGAATAACCTTTACTAAACCAATCTATGTATCCCTAGATTTAAGAATTAATGTCAAAGGTTTTTGTATCAATAAAGATTTTTTTATTTTTATTTATTTATATGACGTATGAATACTAAATACATAGGTTTACGTAATGATAATGTTGTCTCTTTCAGTAATATCTTTTTATAACGAACCTTGTTGTAATTTTCGATGACCGGGAAACTAAATCAAAACTGGTACACCACTTTCTTGGCTGACCGTACCACGGACTGGGTTTCAGCTAGTAGTAGTATAAATAACGTTAAAATGTTTCTTAAATCTTGTTAAAATTCCATCTGTGTCTACCTAATCAATAAGTTATCGTATCTAGATACTTATATTTACTCCATTATTTCGCACTTTTAATCGGAAGTTGTTATTATATCCCTAAAATTAGTATAATTATTTATACATATACAATTATAACAAGATTATTATATAAAAAATACCTATACATATATACTTATTATATATAAAAACTAAAATTAAGAGTAAAATATTTACAGAAATAACTAAACAAACACTAAAATTTAAAGGGCGTCAAAAAACTCATCCACATCGTTGTCAATGGGGAAAGTGCCCAGAACGCTGGCAGCATTGCCACATCCCTAATATTTAAATCCAGCCTTTTGACTGTTTAACATCAACCGAAACAAAACGAGAGTTAAAAGAAAAAAAAAACAATAAAATGAAAAAATCTGAAAACATGGTTAAATAAAAATGCTTGTTGACATGAAATATTCCATTGAGCACTCGAAGCGTTTGGCAAGGCCTTGATAAATCTTACGGACAAATAAACGAATTTGCTTAACGTCGACATTTCTTGAGGCGCGTTTACGTGTCTCATTAGTGATACAGATAGCGTAGCAACTGGAATCAATAGACAATCTTGAAGAGCTATGGGAGGAACATTTGATATAATCCGTTTAATTTAGTTCAATGGCATAATCACCTCTATTGTAGTAGTTACTAGCTACCAGGATATACATTTAAACTGTAGAATTTGGAAATACATTTATGTTTGCAAATTTACTGAAACCCTCCATATAACTGTTATCACTGAGACCGATGCATACCGAACAACCCAACACGCCTAAATTAGAAACAAGTACAGAGGTATACAACAAAGTTTGTTGTATTGTACATTCGCCTACACGCAGCTCGTATCACCCCACTTTATTGATACCGGTCTGTCACGCAACGAATTATATTCATGTTTCTACGTTTGTTAGTAGAAGTTATTTGGAAAACCATAAAAAGCACTTTGTATATTACCAGACTTTGTTTCTTTCAAGGATGTTTCTGTTATGGATTTTGATGTTTATATGTTGATCTTTTGATTATGTTCTTCGCGTTATCACGAACTACACAGACCTTAAAGTATGACCAGACTTGAGTTTCAGCTCGAGCTGACTTTCTGTAATTTAATAAAGGATATAAGAGAAATTCCATTCCACAATCCCCTTCCTTGCTGGGGTGCCCTAGGTATACGCACCTATAGGTACTACCCTTGTAGGTGTAACTTACCCACACAGACCCGCACCCCTTTTTCTTACAGGATGATCATTATTTGAAGGGGCTCTTACAATTCGAGTCATTGGGTTTGAAAGTTCCAAAATGGAACTCCGTTTGTCCGTTCAGCAAACCGCATCGGTTAAAGGATCGCAGTAGAGCGTGAGTAGTAACACAATCCTTGTTCCGGGACACCACAGCCATCTGTTTTCCCCTATTGACAGTTTAAACGTGCATTGGAGGTTAAATAGCTTTCCCCGACATGCTAGGTATTTATTTTAAGTCCTTCGAAATCAGCGTAAAAACCTTCATCACCCGAACAATTCGGCTTTGTTCGGGTTAATTGGTTGATTATGTGCGGATCAGACTTACCCATCGTATCAAGTACTAGTAAAGTTTCATTTATACAAACAACCTAATTTAATTTCAAAATCGAATCTAAATAAAGCACCTATCTACTCTATTGTGCACTGGCATGTGTTTACTCCAGACAACTTCTTATTTGTTTAGTTCTTGCTTCAGTTTGTTCGTATACAAAATATTACAAAACTTTACTGGACCGTGAGATACTTGTTCGATATCTACGAACGCTAAGACCGTGTTGATAGTAATACGGAAAGTTTTCTCATTTTCACACGTTACTTACGTGGGAAAAAACTAAAACTACCACCGAGTCTTAGAATTTAAAGGTTCTTGAAAACCATCTAAACTAACTATATCTGATTTAAAAAAGAACTCTAGTTAGTTACTTTCTCAATAAACGTCATTTCAAAAGATAGCTTAAATAGATAGATAGATACTGGATACTTCTATGTATGTAAAAATTTTCGCCTAACTTCGGGTGGGTGTTTCAAATTAATGTGTATAAAGGGTGTTAGGTTCGGTTGGATGATGAATGGGCGACCGCCGCGCGCCGTATACCATCGATCCACTTAGGGGGCAAGATTCCAAAAGACAGTTCATGTAAATGTGCCGCGATGACGCACCTTAACGGCTGTTCGCCTATCTTTACATGCGAAGCACACGAGTATTACACAAACAAAAATATTTGTCTTGAGTGTGGGGAGGCCGGGAACAATGTCTGGATATTATTCGCATTGGCGTATTTCAAAATTCCAAAGTGACTATTCATTTATATTATTGGCCTTGGTGGAATATTCTCGTTGGAGTTTCCGGAGCTACGAATAAGCATTGATGAAGAACGGAATACAATAAATATCTAGCAATGTTTGGAAATCAACCATCAATGCTTGGATCTAAATGCTGATCGCAAAACTGAATGGAAAAGTATTTGCTGGAGAAAATGAAATTCACCCACAATAAATTGCTATTTCTTAAGCTTGGTTCCCAACGCAAGCGGAGCGGACCCATTAATGAGTAATTTTATCTCGCAAGAGAAAACTGCAAACATGACTGTGATGTCATTATGTCATCAACAAAGACTCGAGCGGAAATTACTTTAAAGATGAGAACGACGTTAAATGAGCTCTTTTGGAAATCAGATGACTTCGAACTCTTTCTTCGTGGAAAGGAGTCCTATCCTCCTTACCAATTCTTGCACGTTACGCTTTCGCCGTGGAAATCGGGCTTTATAGTGCGACTCGCTGTTCTTAACCTTGTCGACCTGAAGTTATACGGCATGTGGCCAGATTGGGTCCGGCGGAAGCATGCCTCGATAATTATGACATAAATAAATCGTGACATTTATCGAACGCCCGCTCCGTCAATTATCGTGATATTATAATATCATTAATTATCATTTAAGAAGGCGTATGTTAGGTGTTTTTAAAAATATTAATAATGAACGAAATAAGATTATTTAATAAAAAGACCTGTTTTATTTTTAGTACCCCTTATAGTAAATCTTATAAATTCGTACGTATGATTTTACATTCGAAAGGCGTAGTCAGTTACTATCGTTAATTCGTTATACCTACTTCTTCTTCCATGTTCTCTCAGGCAATCAACTTTTACTACGTTTTTATCTGAGTTAAAAGTTAGGAGAAAGTAAAATGAAATGGCCCGACATTAAGCGTTAGCAGAGTCTTAACAGGTAAAGGACCCGTCTTATACGAAGAGGAAAATTCTTAAGAAAATAAATTCACTGTTGAAGTTACGATATAAATCTACTTATGAGAAATGTGAGTAAAATGCTTTTCGTGGCTGGTTTTGTCAGTTCCAAAATTTAAACTTTTCTTCTAGCAAAGCAGATTCATCAGTCAGATAAAACAAATATCTGGGAATTTTGAGTGGAGTGGATATGAAAATCGTTTTGTGCCCTGCGCCAGAGACGAATTTCAATTTCAAAGGAGAATCTATTAACTTTATACGACTGAATACACTATTTTGTATATTTTACAAACATTTAGTAATTTGTATTTAAAAGATCGTATTGTAAGTTCTGAATACGTCTCTGGATCATGAAATTACTGAAATTAGTTTGGATACAATAGGTAATTGGAAGGGTACGGAAATAATACCCTACCAATCTTATCCATAATATAAAGTAAAATGTAATACGACAGAATTTCGGGCGGTTTTTTTGTTAGCTTACACAATACATCCACAAGGGTTGTCATAATAAACCACGCTTATTATGGACATTCTAGCTAGGTTAGGTAGCTCTAATCTACAACATATTTTCGGGAACTTATTTGATGGGTAGCTAGAAAATTTCGATTTTTGTTACATTACTTACAAAATTTAACTGACGTAGAAAGCGTTGTGTGGTCATATTTGTTTCAAAACTTGACGCTGTGAAGAGCAATCCACTCCCGTTTGTATCGTCGACTGTTGACCGCGTGAAAAGCCCATTGTGTTATGAAAACGCCTTCATTGGGATTGCCGATAAACGAGCTCTCCTCAAAATGCTGAGGCATTGTCTACATTCCTTACATATTTTTACGAGCAGTCCGTCAGACGAGTACCTACGCAGGACTGCGTTCCAACCTTTACGACAAGTCCAACAAGACACGATGGGTACTAAAATGGTAATGATTCTTCGTTAATATTAAAGGATATGAAGGTTTGCTTCGTTAGCGACATTTCGGAATCGAATTGCGGTCGTGATCCGCCAAGCGTGTTCAATTGGTGATCATGGCAATTCCAAAATTGAGATCTGTTTGTGTGCTCGAAGGATTGTGCTTCATTCAGTGGTCATTTATAATCAAAGCTATTATTTGGTTGATGATGATATTTAATTGCAAATATTGTGCAGAGTATATTTTGGCAAAAATAGGTCACCTAAGAAATCTGACATGTCTTGTTTATGTAGGTCCTGAAAACGACCGCTTTTAGGTAAAAGCATGATTGTGCAGGTACTTACATTAAAAACTAGTTGACCCGTGCCCACTTCGTTGGGTGGTAAAATATACCTGATATCTTTATAATTTATAGCCTATATCACTCACGAATAATGTAGCTTTCGACCAGTGAAACAATTTTTAAAATCGTTTCGTTACTTCGGGAGATTACCCCCTTCATACAAACTAATACCTCTTTAGTATAGATATAGATTAAATGAAATGCTGAGTATCGTGAGAAGCTTTTCTGTGGGAATACTTACTTGTTTTTGTTCTTGACTTTTATTGGAAAATACTTCAAAGTAACATGGGAATACGTCTCTGAAACAAACAAAAAACAAGTCCCTAGACATATTTTATTTATTTGTTTATCGTTAACGGCGTATGGTCAAGCGAAAGCGTCGTTTGATGAGTCGGAAAAGTTGCCACGCACCGCCACCAGTAGGCGCCCGTATCGCAAAATTAACGCAATCCAAAGTTTTATGTATTTCATTTCGTCAACTTCGACATTTCGTAAAGTGTTCCCTTTACCCAAAATACATGTATTACTCTAGTAGAAATATTTTGATATAAGGATATCGAAACATTTACTAAAACAAAATGATAGAAATACTTATTGATGTGGATAAATATTTTGTAATATTTTTATCATTCAAAGTCTTAAATTTATTTTTTAGCACTTTGACACAGATTTTGACGTCCCGAGATAACGAAAATAACTACTACCTATTTGGTAGAAAATGAATGACAATTGGCATACCTTACGAAAGTGACAAAACCTATTATCGTTAAGCCCCAAACACACGCGCGCACGGGCAAGGGCATGTGCTTTGTGTTCCACGCGCGCCTGAAAGAGTGTCAGCACAATGGCAATGACGGGGCTCTCTTATAGAGGGCCTACCTGGGTCGCGGGCTAACGAATACCATGACCCCAGAACGTAAAGGGCTATTGAAAGACATCGTAAATTTTAGTAAGTATTCCGAGTCTGACAGTCCCTCCCGCCCTGCCCTGGGTAGGGCTGGTAAATTATTTTAGCACGCTAAAAAAAGCCCCAAACACACGCTCCTTTTATTAACGTGCGTTCACAAAGCTGGTTGTGTGATATCTTAATATGTTCGAGAGTGGAAAGCTACGGGTGCTTGACACCCTGTCCTCCACCATCTGGTGTTGGTACTAATTTTTGATGCATTTTGATGTAATGACGGACACTAGAACAATTTAATGTCAGTAACCTCTTTATAATTAAATCTACATTCTATAATATCTTATCCACAGTATTTTTTTTTGGGACAAGGTTGTAATAATCACTTTTCTGATAAATCGACGGTGTCCTTCAATAGCCCTTTCTGTTCCGGGGTCACGGTAAGGAAATAATCACGCGACCCCGGTAGGCTTTGGCCCTCTGAGAGGGGGGCCCCGTCAGTATGCTGACGCTCTTTGAGGCGCGCTTGGGACACAACGCGCCGTCGACCCGGGCATGGTCCATGGTCGGGCAGCGAGTTGCCCTTTACTCGCTGCCCGCATGCCCGCGCCTACGGTGGCCGGAGATCGTCTAGCGACGTCCGTCGCCGTGGGCTTCACCACCGCGGGTGGGGCGGAGGGAGGACACTGTCCTCTCTCGCTCGCGGCCCGCCTCCTCCTTCGCGACCGCTTCCCACTCCGTCTCGCCCTGCAGCATGGCCGCGACCAATGCTGTGCGCGAGAGGTCTCCGCCTATCGCAACCGTGAGGACACGTCGGTGCTCTGCCCAAGCTGGACAGTCTTGCACCGTATGCTCCACCGTGTCCTCCGGGCGATCTTCGCAGTGGTGACACCCAGGCGTTTCCTCCTTTCGCATCAGACAAAGGTACCACCCGAAACTTCCGTGTCCGGTGAGGACCTGCATCAAGCGGTAGGTCAGGACTCCATGACTTCTCTCCAGCCACTCCAAAATGAACCCAGTACTGATCTTTTTTTACTCCAAAGCAATAAATAGAGCGAGAAGCAACTTGTACCGAACACGCGGTGAGACAGCAATGACCACCGATTTTTCTCATCATAGACGATATTTAACCGGGTGATGGGTGCTATGCCTTATTTGTAGTTGACAAGTAATTTTGAAGTATTCAAAATGACAACAGCAGTTTTCATTTAATTTATTTTAATCCTGTTTCTTAGAAATTGTTATAAATCTGTGACGAAACTAAATAAATAATAATAAAAGTGAAGTGCTTCTTATCCTATATCGCAATTTGATACGATTAGAAGTTGTTTTCAGTTACATATTATCTCAAAATGTTGACTGCAAATCTGCATTTATCATTAGTTTATGTGAAATGGTATTTAGATGCATAAAGATTAGATGGGAGGAGGATGGACACAGAGGATCCATCCGACAACAATAGTACGACATCACGATGGCATTGATATAATATCACTGTGAGTAATTTATTATAATTGATGATAGGAACAATTCGTAATGTATAGAATCATACGTATTCTAACATTTCCCTTGTTTGCTCAGTAGGGGTCGTCAGGAATTTCCTGCGATGATTTTCAGTGAGTTTGGTTTATTTTATTCTTTATTTATTCATCAAAATAATGTGTTATTTAAAATAGAAAGTTTACGTGACTTATTTACAGTCATGTCCGTTTAATCACGTCCCATGTAACACAGCGGAACATAGTTTTCAATAATCTATAAGCCTACGTATCATTCGTTTTTATTTTCTCGATCTTTTTATCCATTCCAATTTTATTATTACGAAAATCTGACAGCCGCGATCTGAAAAAAAGTGTCGCAGGTCTAGCCTGTAAGAGCCACGCTGGCTGACTGATTCGTCATGGAACGAAAGTGATGACACTACTTTTAAAAGGCAAAAGATGAGAGGACGATAGTGAATGTGTGCTCAGAATAAAACGGCGTATGTGCCCAAACATATTGACGTCTTTTTATGAATTAAAATTTTTATTAATTGAAAAAATGTCTTTACAGAATTTAGATACTAGTATTTTATACAATTTAAAACAACATCCTTTCAAAAACTCATAGTAGTTATTCCATAAAGTCCAAAAAATTAATTAGATAGACCGAACTTTGCATTTTTTTTGTATCGAGAAAATTTAATTGAATCGTGTTTTCAACTTTGTGAGAATTTAGATCATATAGTCAATAACTATATTCCAAGTTGTAAGATCTGTAGTCCAGATATGTACGAAGAAAAGTAAAAAATAAAAACCGTATTTTTACTGACCTATCCCCTTAATTGATAGTATTGTAAGTTTAGAAAACGTCTCTGGATCATAAATCTACTGAAATTAGTTTGGATACAATAGGTAGTTGGAAAGGTACGGAAATAATACCCTACCAATCTTATTCATAATATAAAGTAAAATGTAATACGACAGAATTTCGGGCGGTTTTTTGTTAGCTTACACAATACATCCACAAGGGTTGTCATAATAAACCACGCTTATTATGGACATTCTAGCTAGGTAGCTCTAATCTACAACATATTTTCGGGAAACTTATTTGATGGGTAGCTAGATATTTTCGATTTTTGTTACATTACTTACAAAATTTAAGAGGGGCAGAAAGCGTTGTATGGTCATATTTGTTTCAAAACTTGACGCTGTGAAGAGCAATCCACTCCCGTTTGTATCGTCGACTGTCAACCGCGCGAAAAGCCCATTGTGTGTTATAAACGCCTTCACGAATGATTGCCGATCATGAACGAGCTCTCCTCAAAAGTGAGGCATTGTCTACATTCCTTACATATTTTTACGAGCAGTCCGTCAACAATACGCAGGACCAGCGTTCCAACCTTTACGACAATCGTACAAGACAGATACTAAAATGGTAATGGTCGTTAATATTAAAGGATATGAAGGTTTGCTTCGTTAGCGACATTTCGGAATAATTGCGGTCGTTAAGCTACTTACGTGATCATGACAATTCCAAAATTGAGATCTGTAAGTCTGCTCAGGAAGTGCTTCATTCAGTGGTCATTTATAATCAAAGCTATTAGTTGATGATGACATTTAATTGCAAATATTGTGCAGAGTATATTTTGGCAAAAATACTTAGGTCACCTAAGAAATGTGACGTGTCTTGTTTATGTAGGTCCTGAAAACGACCGCGTTTAGTTAAAAGCATGATTGTGCAGGTACTTACATTAAAAACTATGTAGTTGACCCGTGCCTCTCTTACTGGGTGGTAAAATATACCTGATATCTTTAAATTTAAATATCACTCACAAATAATGTAGCTTTCGACCAGTGAAACAATTTTTAAAATCGTTTCGTTACTTCCGGAGATTACCCCCTACATACAAACAAATACCTCTTTATAATATTAGTATAGATTAAATGAAATGCTGAGTATCGTGAGAAGCTTTTCTGTTGGAATACTTGTTTTTGTTCTTGACTTTTATTGGAAAATATTGAGTAAATGGGAATACCTCCGCAAACAGAGAACAAGTCCCTAGACATATTTTATTTATTTGTTTATCGTTACTTGGGATAGGAACCTTGACCCAATTAGTGCGCGCGGCGTCACTTCAGTGCCCGGTGACAACTGTGAATGCGCACTCGTGCTCGCGAGTCTCGTTGAGGCGCACAATGGAGCCACTGTCTGTTACATAAGAATCCGGAGCACAATACAAATAGTGACGTACGGCTCACCATTCACTCCAGGAATAGCTGCACCTCCACATAAAATAAAAGCTCCGAACTGAGCAATACTGAGCATAACCAACTTCTCTCGTTGTCTTGAACAAAAACTGGATCGTAAACATTTTTGTTTATTGAGTCTTTATTTTCTTAAAATACAGGGCTTTTAAATGGCATCCATTAATACTTTTGTTCTTTGACCAAACAATGAGAGCGTTATCCATCTCCTTTTTCGTCTTATTGTATTTACACTATGATTTGTTCAGTTAACAAAGTTAGCAATTCATTATTGTAATTCGCTGTTAATAGGCGGTTAAACAAGGCTTTGTTTTCGATTACATTGGCTCTACGACCCCCATTTAATAGCTAATATTTTAAAGTTATGGCTCGCCCAAGGCCAGCCTCGAGGGATCGTTACATTTCGCCTGAAGGCAGTTTGTGTAATACCTGCTTTCGAAGAAGCGATCCCTTACGTCTGCTGATTTTGCTGACGGCTAGATAGATCTTACGAAGTTCTGTGATGTCGGCCAACGTTTATCGTTCCAATTACAAGATGTTATGCGATTTATCTTCTTTAAGTCGAGCAACGCTTTATTATGTAGAAATGTTAACAATGACATTGCTCCCGGTCGACTAGTCGGTGCTTAGTGCCAAATAATTGTCCTCTATCCTAATACTATTTAAAGGCGAAAGTTTGTAAGTATGGAATGTATGGATGTTTGTTACATCTTTCACGCAAATATATACGTAGATTTGTAGCGTAATCTTGAGTAAAATATTATCTTCATAAATTTTGACACGTTAAAACGTGTGAAATTGAATCACAAGGATTCAATTTCTTTCACGTAATGGATCAACATCAATAACGTTTCCATGTTTCCCCGCTGAGTAATCTAGCGATGTATTTACCTACTCGAATGTTTCTTTTAGTTACATCACTGTAAGGATGTATTTTATTACATTCAGATGAAATATAAAAATAAAACTCAGCCAAGAAAAATAATATAAATTCACACTATTTCTACAGTAACTTTTGAGTAAATGTTGCTACGTTATCTGTGAACGGATCAAAATGATAATCCATTTTCACATTAACTTAGATAGGCAACAAATGTCTAGAGATTTCTCTAACATTAAAACTAATAAGAATTCAAGTCCAAAGAATCTTAATGGTTTCCTTAATCCGTGGTCAATTTTTCCTTCTAATCTATAAATTATCCTTAAATGATATTAAGCCAAACAGCATCATAAAAAATGTTAAATGTTAAAGACCAACTTCAGCCGTCCCGATTTTTTTTCCATTCAATACAGTGATTCATAAATTATTTTTCCATATATTATTCAGGTGTTGTACTAAATCATTTCAATTTCAATAATAAAATATACAACAATCTTCGTACGCACCTAAAACAAACTTCATTGTAAACGAATAACAAAAGCTCAGCAAATTCATTTTACAATATTATTTTACTATTATTCCATGAAATTTCATGAAAACGTCTTTGTATTTTCTGCGAACAGAATAATGAGATACAAGATCATAATCATAACAAACGGTAGTCCAATCTCTAGCAATAATATTTATATAGTTACTAGTTTTTCCACCGGCTTCGCCCGCATGTATGTCGAAAATTATCGCACGGGATCGTAATATCAATGTATTCCCGTATAAACAAAAATTTTTAGAGCAACGTCGTCGGAATGAAAAGTATCTTATATGTGTAAATCCAGGCAATATATTTTACACGTTACGCTGTAACATTCATGAATAAGTCTACATAAAAGTAACACCGACACGGTACCAACACGTTTTTCTTCAACATAAAACCAGGTATTAAGAGCGATTTATCTGAGGATATCGTACGCCAGATTAAAATGATCGGTGGCGAGTGGGGAATTTTCTGTGTTCCTGTTTATTTTCTTTGTTTAAGACCTACTTACGGAACAACGACATGTCCTTACAATCAAGGCTCCAGCGTGCTTATGTAATCGTTTTTTAAAGAAAGTTATATAGATTGAAAAACAAATAAAATGAATGCATTCTCTATTTATGACTTGTAGTAATATTAATGAGTTTAAGACATTGTTTTAGTTTGTTCTGATTATGTTTCGAATAAGGTTTTAACCTCCATAATATTCAAGTAACTCTGTGATTAATTTAAAACAAAATGAGTTTTTTTGTTTAAACACTAATTTAAAAAAAAAACTACTGAAAAACGAGAGCGCGTTCGTGTTATGTCGTCTTCTTTACATACCTAATAAATAAATAAATATTAACACGATTTATAAGACATTATTTCGTTTGTACATAAGCCCTGCATAAGTTCTGAGAATCTCTAATGTTTAATCTAGGTCGTAACTACCACTGAACTATTGAGTAAAGTAATCAGTGGCGCCGCGCCGCCACGGAAGCGGCTAGATTGTGCCTATTCCTTTACATTGGCTATGTAAGTATATTGCCAGTAGATTGGCCTGCGGTCTTGCGGCTAAGTATCGGGGCTCGGAGCGCCGCACCGTCTGCCCTGACCGCGTCATTTTGTCTATGAGCCCCTATCGATTCAGGATTCTTTCTGGCTTTGTAATCAAGAAAGGAGTTTGTGCTAGCTAACGAACTCATTTCTTTTAATTGTTGTTTTAACTAAAAAGTATTTAGTAAACTTTCGTTGTATCATTACAGGCAGCTTTTATGCTAAACAATAATGAACGCCTTTTATTATTAAAAAAAGATGAAGAAAAAAAGAAACATTAATGGCATCACATAATACTTTGACCATAAATGGCCAGTACTTTTAATATTGGATACAAATATGAAAAGAGGTTGCATTCAGTGCACAGAATTCAGTGCAACCTCTTTTCTCTTACTGAAGGAGGATTACTGTTATACGATCTCATTTATTTTGATTTTCATTTGCTTCTGGTCATGACAGATAAGTAGTCGACTAAAAAGTTTTTATGAGGCTGTTACTGGCCGCTTCATATCTGAAAATGTAATGGCCGCTATATCGAAAAACAAAATTAAAAAGAAAAGAAACTTTAATGGCATCTCACGTATTTTGACCATGAATGGCTTGTATTATTGACTTTTTAAATATAAAAAGAGGTTACAATAAAAAGATGTGATGGATGTTTTCGATTTTTAATGAACAACGCTTTATTATGTAGGAAATGTTAACAATAAACATTTCCCCGGTCGACTAGTCGGTGCTTAGTTCAGTCATTGTCCTGACATTACTGTATAAGAACCGCTATTTGTAAATCACTGTCAGCGTACTAGCCTGCAGTCTGGTTGGTATCCTGCTTGACTTTCGTGTAAGGGGTCTCTGGATCGAATCTCGCAGTTTCTTTTTTTCACTTTTTGAGATTTCTTATATTTGTCCTGAGAGTTTCAAATAACGAAAAAAAAATGTGCATACTTTTATTTCAATATTATTCGCGATTTTAAATTATTACTATTTTTTTTCAATAGTTCTCTAGGATATTTAAATCTACACTGATTTAAATTGTAGGTAGTAAGTAGGATATTTTTTTAAATTGTAATTGTTTCGAGGTGTGGAATTTAAAGATTAGAAAAAATTGTGTCTATTTATGTTTTGAATTGGTGATCAAACCAGTGCATAGATTCTGTTTTAAACGACGACAAGTTGTACTCATCGAGTCAGATATTTAGTTATTTTTTAGGTATCATGCGGAATGCTAAAGGGAGAAGAGCAATGTACGTTCAATTTGCAGCGATACTGTAAATCAACCCAAAAATGATAGTCTAATGTTTAAAATAAACACGGTTCTTTGAAATTAATGTCGCTCAAATAAGGACGTTTCCTATGCAAACTATGTACCTAGGTCCTAGATATAACATTATTGATCCAAACTAATAATAAAAATGCAAGTATGTTTGTTTTTTACCTTTTCACGCATTACTACCTACTGAATCGCACGTCCCAAAATTTAGCATATACAGTTGTCAGGAGTATAAAGACACGGATATAAGGTATCTTACATCCCGAATCAAACAGAAGAGAGCTGTTGTCGAGAAAACAATTACGTTCATATTCCAGATGGCGCCACACGATCCATATTGTTTCTCAAATTCTAAAATAACGCATGCGAAGCCGCGGGCAAACACTAGTACGTAATAAAAATGAAACAGCGTATTTTTTTAGTACCGATAGGCTATAATTAGTAAATAAGGATATAATAAAAAGTAGAAAAATAAGAGTGCTAAATGCTAATATACTCCGTATTAAATAGAGCTAATGTAGGTACATCATGTACAGTGAATGTACAGACGCCAGCACGTCAACCTACCCGAATCTGTCAGATTTTACGGGTTATGGGACATCTCGCCCACGAAAAAACTGGCCCACAGGCCAGATGTTCCCTTTTTAAAATGTGCATGGGTATATTCGCCCGGACCAGTTTAGTAGAACGGGCCAGATGTGTGTGAAAGTGATATGTACTTAAATAATCCTCCTGCCTAGAATTATTACTTAAGTACATAAATAATTATACTACTTTGAACTTATGCTGGCCTAGTACTTTTGCTGATTATATTATTATTGAACAGATATTTAATTAAACATACACGATTTTGCCGAAATATCCTTTTACTAGCCTTTACTATTTAATAGAAGACATCTGGCTCGTACTACTAAATTGGTCCGGGCGAATATACCCATGCACATTTTAAAAAGGGAACATCTGGCCTGTGGGCCAGTTTTTTCGTGGGCGAGATGTCCCATAACCCGATTTTACCACTCAAACATTAACCTTCTACTCTTGTGATAAGGTTGAAATTCTATTAAAGAAATCTGACAGATTGTGGTAGCTTGCTGTGCTGGCGTCTGTACAAATGCTAGCATGTCACCCTACCCGAATCTGACAAATTTTACCAATGGAATAATGAACTTTTCACTTAAATTCTGATAAGGTTGAATATCTATTAAAGACATTTGACAGATTCAGGTAGGTTGTTGTTGTTGTCTTTAAAAGATTGTAATAACAACCAACACTTGTACAAGCTCAAGAGTCTGCCTACGAATGTAAATGACAGCGCGTTATGAACTCAGTACTCACGCACGCCGTACCTACATCACGAAATGAATACTCCCAGTTAATTGCTTACTTGAGAGCTTCAGCGAATATAATAAGATTGTTATTTAATAGTACGTTCATTAGGTGCGGCACTTATAGGGTTGTGATTATTATTGTTACTTAATAGTGTGTTTAATCTTTGCGGCCTACTTGAGGATTATGTTCTATAGTTTTATTCGGACTTATTTTCTGATAATAATAAAAAACAAGAGCGATGACAAATGACTTATTAATTAAAATGGATATATCTTAAACTAGCACTGCGCCTGCAACTTCATCCGCATGTATTTAATGAAAATAAATAACCAATGTTACTCAATAATCATACAGCTTTTAACCGCTGAAAGAGTTTACAACATTGGTTCAGTAGTTTTAGAGATTAGGTATCTACAAACAAGCTCACAAACTTAAAAATTATATCTATTAACAATATTACTAGATTTAGCTAGAGGCTTTGCCCGGCCATGTCACTCTGGATCAATTCAGCTGTATAATGGTTAATTTTTTTAAATTGATTTAGTACTTACTTCCAGATATTGCGGGGGGTAATCAACTGCAAATATGCAAACAAACAAGCGGATTTTACCTTTTACTTTAAAATCAGTAGATAACGCATTGCAGATGATATAACAAAACAGTATTCTGTTAACACCTATAAATGTGTTTGTGTCTAATAAATCATTATCAATATGTGAATCAATCGCATAACGCATTTACCTAGTTTGTTTTTCTTTAAACTAAAGAAACAAAATCTTTAAGTAGATCAATGGCTTCACCTGATCTGATTATTTCAAACGACTATGTTTGGCCCATCTTACTTGTTTCATTTATTCGTAGTACTTATCAGGCTTCAAGTAGCTGTCTCCCTTTTTTTTTTTTTTTTTTTTTTTAAGGTGGTAAAATCATCATAAGAGTCCTCCCGCCCTGGGTGGGGCGGAAGGGACTGTCAGACTCTTACTGACTAAAATCCACCCGTGTTCCTTCCTATGCCCTTTGTGTTCCGGGGCCACGGTAACCTGGGTTAAGAAAAAACCCGCGACCCCAGCAGGCATTTGGCGCGAAACACGACGCGCCACCGACCCGGGCTTGGTCCTTGGTCGGACGGCGAGCTACCCATCACTCACCGTCCGCAAGCCCGCTCCGCCGCTGTGCCCTCTGCTGATCAGAGGGACACGCGTTGGAGCAGCCACACGACAGGCTATTTGCATACGGGCAAAGAGACCACTTGGGCACACAGTGCCCAAGGAAGAGTTTTTGCCCGCATCCCAGGGTGCACCGGCCCGAAAAACTGGTCTTCCCCCTGGACGTATCCGAGAGGGAACTCCAGTCCACGGGCGCACGTGGAGGTTTCCTGTCATAGCACCCCATAGCTGTCTCCCTTCAGACACGCAATACAAAGGCTTATAATGTGAGGTATAAATATAGACTTTTACTTATAAAGAATATACTTATAAAGTTTAGTTACAAAAAGCTTTTGTAATTTCATTTCTGCTCAGACAGAATACCGTGATATTTAACTATAACTTATCTTACCGAACTCGCAACGGATTTAACGTGAATACAAAACACGAAACTAATCGAATCCTCTACAAAACACTTCTCCTAACTGGCATTGTAACAGCAACATTACAAGGAAAGCAAAACGAGATAGCTTAATTAACACTATCTTGCAAAAATCAACTGCTACGCTTTTCGTAGACGTGCTACGAATTTATCAACGTTTATTTTCGTAGCCCGTTCATTTGGTACTTTCGTTCTGGCAATGATATATTTATGGAATGTACGATAGAAAAGGCTATTAGAAAAGAGGAGAGTTGTAGTGGGGGGAGGGGTTTAGTCTTTGAAACGACGACGTTTTTCAAGACGGCAAAGGCGTAAAATATTGTGCGTTGTATAAGCTTTCAGAAACAACACACGCTGTTGTTATATGAAATAGGTTGATATGGAACAAGTTCAGTCACGGGCAGAGGGGTCCAAATTACAAAATCGATGCTACTACAATTGGTGTATATTTCTTCTTTGTATCTGTATTAAATGCTACATTAAATAAAATGTAGGTCATGACTTTTAACTGTCAACTGTTCTCTAAGTCGAGCTTTTATAGTAGTACTATGAATACCCATTGTTAATAAACTCTATGGCATGAAAAGCCTTGTGTTACATGTTATTTAATAAGAAACAGTGACGGGTGGCGGTTCGTATCGCGTTCAGTGCACGACGCAACTAGAATGTTTTATGAATTGGATGTTCCTCGCTATGTGTGTCGTACGGTGTTAACTTGATATGTTGTAAGATTTATTAAAACAAGCAAAACATAAGAAACAGTCTGTCGTAGGGAATAAAACTGTTTTATACGAAAAAGGATATATGTTTTAGGAAATTAGATACCACATAAGAAGAAACATAACATCACACCCGTATTCCCAACGGGATAAAAAAAGGAACCAATTGTTTATATAACAGGATGTTGGTAACAATCTATGTTAGTACTTGTAAACATCGACAGAGGCCTATGGTTTAATGTGATGTCACGTTATGAGGCTCTCGTCAGACTTTGCAGCTTTTAACTTCTGGAAGGTGTTGCCACTGCCACGCCCTCTGGCATCGTACTAACACGTAGGATAATTTTAAACCTGCTTGTACCTTCTTCACGTAGTATAATATCCGATTTGTTGGGACTGAATTCGCTGGGAACAGCTATTTTTATTATATAAATGGAAACCAAAAGACTGCAGATGTGTTTTCCAAAAATCCAGCCTTTAACAATGAAATGCCTTCGCAACACGTGGAGCTTCAACGTGACGTCACTTAGCGATCGAGGAACTTACAGACTTGCGGAGTGCAGCTTTATGTCTAAGGTACATTATTGCGACATTTTTAACACAATGCAGTCGATCGTTAAAGTTTTATGACTTTTTATTAGATATGAGTAGTCAAGTATAATGTTGGACTATGTGTAACATACAATTTTTAGTCCACGTATGTAATATGTAAGACTACGTGGCTGGATTGATGGGTCGCGGAATTGTTTGGGTCGGAGGACTGTCTCATCAGAAAACCGTGACCTGATGGAACTAATAGAGCTATCGATGGATTTTAGTCAGTACAAGTCTGACAGTCAGGTGGGAGAAATCATTTGATGGATTTACACGATAAAAAAGCAGTAGTTGTAAATAAGACGTGAATTTATGGGTGTATGAAATTATCTTTACTTTATAGACATAAACAATGAAACATGTTTGAAAAACATTCGTGCCCCTATGTTAACGATAGTGATTCTGCCCTTTGATATCGTCGCCATTCGGTAGCGACACAAACGGAATATTTTACTTGCTTCCCATTTGATATTTTGCCACGATTTCCAGTTTGTACACATATATACCTACTTTTGGACGGACGTTCATAATTTGCCTGTTTTAATATAATACTTATGAACGGTTTGATCCTCTTTTGGTGGGCGTCATTAATACGATTATAGGATTACGGCGTGGGGATGGGTAACAAGATCTTTCTTTGCGATTAAATACCAATAAAGGCAGCCAAGTGTGAAAACCGTAAAAAAATCGTAGAAAAGTCCATGTTTGGCCGGCTACGTTGATTACAAATCGAGATATTTTCTGCACATTTTTTATGATAAGATCATGAATGGTGTGAGGAATTGATAATTATGATGATGATCAATGAAGAAATAAACGTACAAGCTAAGGGTGGGGGATGATCGCGGTTGCGTGATGAGGTTGGAACGATAACTTTGTATTGGCAAATCCCTTGGTGTTATTCTGTAGACGACTCAACGTTGGGCGAATTCCAAAAAATTCAGTTGCAGTCGCTTTGGCAGAGTAAAAAGTACACACGAATCAACCTACCTTCCTCTTATACCTACTGCTAAAGTATACAACTGCAGATGCATACAGAAGCACTCTCAAAATTAAAATGAGCAAACCTCAAAGCCCAGATTGTCAACAGCGACCGTTTGTTCCATTTCAGACTGAGCCATATTTTAGGCTCATGTATATAAAGCAGAGTAGGCCGTTAGGCACTACAGATAAAGTTCAAAGCTTAGTATATAGTGCTAAACCTAACGACAACCCGTTTTCATTATTGAACTGGAGCAGCTTGGGGCAAACTTTCAGCCTTGTAACTGGGTAAACTTTGCTTGTCTATGAATAAAACTTAACTTGAATTATTTATATGAAAATAACATTTGGCTTCAAGTTAAATTCTTTTTGGTTTTTGTTGCGAAGGTGTCAAAATAACTGTCCTGAACTAGAAACACAAATAATAAGTGCGGTCATAACCAAAGAACGAAATAAATATAGATTGTCTTCAACACACAACGTAAATCGCCAGCTAACTCTCTGAAACTAAATAACTAGTCGTCCATACCGACAAATATGAATTATTGTTGTAGCGTTAAATCAGGCACGGTCGTACTTTGTATGTACGCTCAATAGTTCGTTTTGCGTCTGACTGGAATACATAAAGCGGGTACACACTAACTCATTTCTACAACTTCTGACAATTGAATAAAATCGATGCGAGATTGAATTAAGATAACAAACTAACAAATATGAAACTTTCCTTTTATACAACTGCGGTAAACTTGATAATCTATTGTAATGGGGTTTCAAAAAATCAAGAGTTGGGCTCCGCAATGATTTAAGGGTTCCAAGTCACTTGTGAAAAACGCAAACGTTTCTTTATATATTGTTAATGTTAATAAAGAAGCCAACTACGGATTCGAATTTACCAGAATTCTGTTAATTATAATAATATTGCGTAACCGACTCAGAAGTTCGCTACCGAAGTAATTATAACAGGGGTTTTCCGCTTGCAATGAAAGTTAAGCCACATAAATTGTGTCGGACGTCCCGCGCCGCACATTGGTTCAAGGGCGGAAAAAAGTCAAAAGGTCGACCTTGTTTAAAATGTCTACAATTTGGTATACACATACTAGAGTGTTAGTAGAAACAAGTCTTAAAATTAATACGGATAAATAATTCCACAGTATTTAATAATATCATGCCAAAGTAGGATGATCGAGAATTAACAAATTTCGTGCAAAAAATATTGTTATTTCAAGTATGAATTAGGACCTTAATACTATAATCTACAACTTTTATTTTTAGTTTAATCTTATGTTCAATGTGTGTATTTATGAAATACGTAAAAATAATATAATTATATAATAAATAATTACTGGTTATTGCATTTTTTGTGAAGAAGGTCATTTGGAACCCTTTGTTTTCAATCATGAGAGCTTAACTAATCTCCGTTATCGACCGTTACGTAATGATATACCTTCGGTGATTAATTAGACCCTATAGATTAGGAATACATCAGTTTTAGCTGCGAAAACCTGCGATCTTGGAAATACCAGGTCCTTAACTAATGACGCTCTGTAGTTAAGAAAAAGTGCGTTATATTAATAAGTGTTTCTCACCCATCTCGAAAACTATATTTTCTCTATTTAATATTTAGTTTATTAGTATTTATTTATATAGAAATGCTTAAAGACTGTATATTTTGCATAAAATTTTGAATTGAATTCATGTGAAAAAATAAGATGATGTGAATATTATGATGAAAAAAAATACCTATTATATCTTTCTTTTTGTATACTGGTACATTCATTATATATTTTTAACAAAGTATTATAAAGAAACGCAACGTCTTTTCATTTAAAAATAATATTTTCCGCATGCACGTACTACCTGCACCACTGTGCCGCTCCGTTCAGCCGTTGATTTGCTGCTTCAATCTAAAGACAAAAATATTTTACAGATAAAAGGGACCTTTTTCATAAGCACTACGTACGTATACCTACGATGAGTATACGTATATATACGAAATCCACCAAGCTTTTGAATATATACCATTCCTAACCAAAGTTATTGACACAACCGTAATTGTGTTTCATTTACATATAAATCGTTTGCACTTTAAACTCTTGAACGTGTTCCTCGGTGGAATGGCTGTTGTTATAACTGTATCTCAAGAACCGTCAACCTTGGAGACGGTATTAGGAATAAAGAAATTCCCTGGGTGAAATCGTGAAAAGGCCACTTTATTCCCGCAAATAAAGTTGTGCTGAGATCTTTGTTATTATGTATTAACGTGATAGTGGGAAGCGGGTTGGTAAATGTGACGGTCCTATAGATAGCCGGTCGGACAATTAAACAACTCGAATTAATTTTTATTAGCTATAGGGTAGGGTAACCTTGTTAATTTTAGGGCACAAAGCCTCTATATGTAATTAACGAAATGTCAATTCAGCTGTTAGTAGTAAAGATCCGATGGAAAGATGAAGCTTTTAAAAAGCTGTTTCTTTTTTGAGATCACCAATTTTAGGTTTAGAACATTACTTAATAAATTGACTAACTATATACCTAAATACCCTAGAAAGAAGGTTTTGAGTAGGTAATATGAACTTATACATTAGAACACAATAAAAATTTTGATGACACTTTCCCACAAAATAAAAGAAGTTGTTCCCTATTGGAGCAAGAGAACGACAAGCGCTGAATTTTAAAAGCATCGTTTGTGAATGCCTTCGTTTTAGTACCTACTTACATTCAACATCACATTGTAGGTACTTATGGTCTTTTCTTATTTCGGTACGAACAACACAACCACCGGCACAGATATAACTGCGCCATCCATGTTACTGGAACATTCCTGAAGGTACTACATATAATTTATATTGACGAATCAAAAGGAAAATGCGACATCGACCATTTTGTTCCGGAAAATGGGAAACGGACGCCCTATTTCGACTTCACATTTTTTTATTTTGTATCTAGTATTATCATTTTCTACACGGTCAGCTAGAGTCTAAAACTTTTGTCTCAAGAATATTCCCTATGGAACTTCATAGAAGTCCAAGGTTCTTAGAAGTCTAAAACTTTCTAGACAGTTTTGTCAATGTCTAGAAATATGTAGAACTATCATTGGTCGGGGTAAGCTGCGAGGCAGCCCTAAAAGTTGTATTAAAAAAAATAAACATTATTTTGATCTCTAGTAAGGCAAAAGTGATAGACAATTCAGTGTTTGAAAGTATAAATATGTGTATCGAGCTAATTAAAGATATTTGTTTTTTTATTTGGCTCGTGGCTAAATAATTACAGCCGCACAGACCGATCCTCAAGGTTAAGCCGTGCTTGCCGAGGTTGGTCAGTGGATGGGTGACTGTCATAGCGAGTTTCCTCCGTGCCTCGTAAAGCACGTAAAGCCGTTGGTCCCGGCTGTCATTTGTAGATCTTGTGACAGTCGTTACTGTTAGTCAGAAGCTTTAAAGTTTGACAACCAGTCCTACCATGGGGTATGGTATTGCCCAGTAAAGTCTGACAACCAGTCCTACCATGGGGTATGGTATTGCCCAGTTACCGGGTTGTGGAGGTCCGACAGGCAGTCGCTCCATGTAAAATACTGAGGTTTGACTGGAAGCAGACCCCAATATAGTTGGGAAAAGGCTAGGCAGATGAGATGATGGTTTTTTATTTGAAGAAAATTAATTTAGTCACAATATATTTTTCGCTGTATAATTGATAATGTAATAGATGTGTATTGCAGTAATAGATGAAACAGCTAGTTTTATTTCACTATATTATAAACAAATTTTATGGTAAATGAACACTGTAAGTACGTGGTACGGATTACTTGAATAGCATACATCGTGGTACGTACCTAAATGTCTAGATTCCTTGTATTACGATACACATAGAGAGTTGAAGACAATAAATGGAAGAAAAATTATCACTTCCATATAAAAATACTATTGTCTTCAAGAAAAACTTTATAATTTGTTATGAATAGGTACGGAATAAAGACATTTTGTAATGTAAGGTAGCTACTTGCTGACATTCCCTTCAAATAATGAACGGAGATCCTAGCATGACTTTTCATGTTTTAGTGACGCAAAGTAAACAGAAACTATGATATTAATTTGATTGAAAAATTAGTACCTTGTTCGTACACTAGAGGCCCTTTTTAAGTACGTTGTTAGAAAAATAGGTACTAAAATCTTGTGATAAGGCCTCAGAGTGGGAGTTGCTTATAACTTACTAACTACAAAATCTATATACACTAAATTCATTAAATACAAATACATAGAAAACAAGTGATTGAAACGCTTTGTTTCGAATTGAATCGGCCTCAGTTCGGCTTGCGATTTTCGGACAAAGCAATCATGTTAGTTTGTAAATTAATGGTCACTATATTCTGTTAACAGTGATGAACTATTTTCAGTTAAAAAATATGTTTTCCGGAAGCTAAACATCAATGACTTGTACATACATTTATTATCGCTATATACTGTAGCCAATTGCTATGTTGATAGTAAGTTGTTTTGACGATAGCTCTTCGATAGAGTTTATCACCCCTTTAATATCCCATACATTTTTCATTATCCTATTTCCCTGATCAATTATAATTTTATTTAAATTGCCTATTCGTCTCTAACATGTCATCTAAACTATAGTAAAAGAAGTTTTACTGGAAATTGTTGTAAGCAATTGCAATGAGGTCAATTACTGTATGTGATTTCTTTCCTTTTCAAAATGTATTCATGCCATAAGCTAACTGTACGACCACTAAACCACTAAAGTAAATGCACAAGTCGTACCACCTGTATTGATTAGTATCATTGAGCAAGCTTCAGTACTGTTCAATATTTAACAGTCGTGGAATATGCATATTTATGAGCTTCAATTAGGTACATTGCACTGTAACTATCATGACATTACTAACTAGTTGCAGCGCCATCTGTGAGGGGTGAGAATAATCAAGCGGGAGCAACAGATGTGTAACAAGCGCCATCTCGCGGAGGGTAGCAAAAAACACTAAGCTTGCTACCCAGTTTTTGAGTACGTGAATCTCCGTTGTATACATTTGTGAACTACCCTACTTGGGTTAGGTTGACTAAAGCGACATCTAGGCATGCTCCAATTTCATGACACGTTGCTTAAAACATTCATCGGACGAAGGACAGGATATCCTTAGTTCCAAAGCGTAAACCAGAGGGCTTTTCCCAATGGCTTCGACGACCTCGCGGCCAACAAACCTATATGTACTGAGTTCACACGTAACTACTTACTATGAATGAATCCTTAAAGCCACATCAAATGTAGCCGATATGAATTCCGTTCGTATTGTGAGTCGTATAAAATTTTTACAACTCCAAATAGAACCGTACAAGTACAACACACCGTCATCAAATCAATTTTATGGCTGTTTTAAGGGTTGCTATGGTTATTTCCTATCATTGGAAATCTATTTAAAAAACAGGTCGACGATCGGCAAGGTCACCACAATAAAATGAGGTTCGGTTCGATACGAATTTTGATTATTAAAATGTTCATGTACAGTCGATATAATCACATCGCGAAACTATCTTTAATTAGCATTAAAATAGATGGACAGTAGGTACTTAAAAACGATTTATACATGAAATTTATCCTATTCTTAGGTAGATAAAGCTGCGAATGAATAATGAAGAGTGCTCTCGTATGCACAATCAGATGCAGTCCTACAATCTAGGTACATACACAAACATTCATACAAATTCATTGGCGACTTTATACAGACCTGCGCGGTAGTGACCTAGGCCGCGAATGCAATATTAAAATAGACCACAGTTTATAGGTACTGAATGAAAGCAAAAATGTATTTATTATTTGGGCTTTTTCAAGTAGAAGTTACAGAACCGAGTGTCTGCGAATAAGCATTCCTACACCGAACCACGTTTCAATATTCGTACTATTTGTCTTCAAAACATTTATTATATAACATCTGTTATTTTTAGTAATCTTGGTCTTGTAATCCTGAAGGGGTCATACAGCAACACATGTGCTTAATGTTAAGTATGAACAATATTGTGTTATTTCATCTGAAATCTTAGTATTTACTATGCAAAAGCCGCCCAAGCCTGCAGCCGGGGCGCGCGGGGAGCGAGCGACCGCCACGCCACGCGATCATTTTGCACCGAAAGGCGGGCGGGGTGCACGTCGAACGGAAGCCGTCCGCCCGCGCCTCCCACGTAGCGACTCTATACTACAACCTCGTTAGTCTAAGTGACGTAAAGCCTCCATATAGACGCGCACAGTGAATGAGTACGTACGTTATTGAGGACAACGTGGAATCGTTGCATTGAATTTGTAGTGTTCGGACAAATAAAAGATAACCTTGCGAGGTGCATTTATTATTCAGTGACTGCGCTAAAGCCATAAATATAGCCAGGATGGCGCCCTGTACAGGTGAGTTTTTCAATGAGTTTGTTTTTCTATCAGATTTCACGTTATGTCAAATGAAGTTATAGACGAGAAATTAATAACTACTTGTAGATCGCACAGGTATTCCGTAATATGTTTTTCAGATATTTATATTTACCAATTTTAATCGGCTTTGTGGTTAAGGTTCAAAATGCTATGTTAGAAAACACAATGTGTTGCAGTCACTGGTGGGGTGCATTTTCCGAGGTGCGCAACTCCTTGCTGCTATTTTTACCGCTGGCATGCTTTGATTCTACGTCTGCTTATAGTAACCCTAGCGCAGTATAGATGAACTGGTACCAAAAGTAAACTGTTTGCGGATGCTTGGAAAACTGATTGGACTGGAAGGGAAGCATACGTATTTGTACCGTATTTAGATGAGGATTAAGTTCAGTTCAGTACGGAATTTGTGGGGGTATTGGTGTCGAAAACAACTTTGTAAAGTTAAACTGCCGCTGGTGTCGTACAAGCCGCGTAAGTACTGTCCTCTGGGTAGTTCCACAGTAGTCAAGTACTAAAACGATTGAAGTAGCAGTGAGTAGTGTGGAAAGGGCCGGTGGCGGTCGTAAGCGCTATTTACGGCGCGAACGGTTCATTTACCGCCGGTCACTTTATTACCAGCGTGAACTTTACTTAATGCATCGCCTACCGCTCGACCTGCTCCAACAACACACGATACTACACTAAATTGATTAAGCATTGGTTTAATGGAAGCGAACGGTTCAGGCCTAAAGTGCTGCTGCTGAGTGCTAGGCCTAATGCGTCCCTACGTGGCAACATTGATAAAGTTACCTACTTCAATTAGGAAGGAACCTGGAGTTGAACTAAACCATGTTTCGCTTGATACTTTTAAAACAAGTTGGCGAGAAGTACACTGCGCTTCTTTTTGGTTTTAGGTCTTATTTATTATTGTTTGAGAGATATTTCTCTACGTTAATTCTGTAATTAAATAGCTTGTATAGCCAAGGATAAAAAATATAACTTAAGAAGCATGGCAGAAAATAATAATCGGTTTCATAGCCCACTCCACGAGTCGGATTAAAACATAAGCTACGCAGGCATTTTCTAATCGGTCGTATGGCATCGGCTGGACTCGACACGCCGGCGTCTACATTTTTCATCTGAGTCCTACATTCATACCGCAGACGTTTTAATGGACACATAAAAGCGTAACCACTTATTTATATGTAAATGTACTCTCATCTCGCTTTGGCATTGGTATGTTTTGGATGTCTTCACACAAAACAATGTATGTTGGAACCCTAGCACGGGTCGGCAGTTCGATAGTAGTTGTGTCAACTCGATTAATGGCAACGGAGGCCAATGTAATCTAGGAACGTTATTTACATTACACTAGTCAACATTTCTTTCATCCGTACAAGTGTGTGTTGTAGCATGACTGGACCAAATAAGGGTTTTACTGCCAGCGCTGTTTACATACTTCATATTAGCGTGATTACATGAAGTATTGACGTCACACATTATTTTATGGTCGAGGCTCTACGCTTTTCTTTCTTCAACGAATAAAGAACGTTACGTATGTATAAGTTCTTACAATGTATTTAAGTGAGTAGCGCATTTAAAAATAAACCCAACTAAGTGCCAACGGAGTATGGCGATAAGGTTTCGTAGGGTTGTGTTACGTCTTAATCCCGCTGTATTGTTTGGACGTTCGCAGATTATTTACAAGCTCGACCACGGACCTATTCACTATTTCTGTGAAATTATTTTAGTTTGCTTAGGTTGTGTTTGAAGTACATTCAGACTATACTGTGACTTCATTACTAACTCGTTTAACCCTTGTGTTTACAACGACAATGGCGCTGTAACCTTTCTCTGAATTATGTGAAATTTCAAAATGATTCACGAGCAATTTAACTTAATGAGGAGATGTACGTAATGTTACGTATGACGAATGTTAGTGTTCAGAATAAAATATTCACAAAATACGTAAGTAAATTGAATAAAAGAGTCACAGCATATCGAATAACTGCTCGACTGAACATTAAAGAAGAAGACACTATTACATATTTTATTCGTATATACCTAAACGACCAGAATGGCTTGTAAGCTGTTTCACTGAAACTACATAAGTAAGCATTTCTAAGGTCGCGAAGTAAAACGTTGCCTCGTACAATGTCACACACTCTAGAATTATGTGGTTGCAACGTTGGTTTGTGTTGGAAAATCGATACTAATTCAAAGCTTCTATAGAATCGTGAATCGTTATTATGTGAAAACAAAATCGAACGGTCTCAATAGTTAAAGGTTCTTATTGCTAAAGGCGGCTGTCGATAGTATTTAACACTGACAAAGGAGTACCGTTAAGCTACGTCGTAATTGAAACTATTAATAAGGCCGCGAGAGTAATGGATTACGAGAAATGCATAGTACATACGGCTACACATCAGGCTATCTTTCACTTTACCGTGGAACACCCACATAATGGAATAGCATCGTTTGATGTGTAGACGTGTCCCATTTCTGAACAATGCCTGATGTCCATATACCACTATGGACTATATCGGCATTGTAGCTCCACGCATGCATAATGATATGCTAATACCCAGTTTATCATAATGACCAGTGGGTGTATGCTGAGCAAATTAGCCTAATAACTACCATTATATGCTGAACTACTCCCCACAGGCCTAGCACATGGAGGTCAGAACGTTGATTTGTATAATTTGTATCATGTTTCCGTATTGCTGTTGGTATTTTTCCATTGGTATGAAAAATAAGCTTATACAAAGTCAAGTACAGACGCCAGCACATACCTACCTCAATCTGTTAAGTTTCTTTAATAGATTTATCAACCTTATCACAACAGTGGAAGGTTAATGTTCGATTGGTAAAATTTGACACATTCGGGTTATAGGTTGATCTGCTGGCATCTGCACATTGTTAAAGTTTATTTTTAAACTTGATTGAATCGAGAATCATATATATTTAAGTACAGACACAGTAATGAAAACCACTCACTTCGATGAAACGCATGCTCTGAATTTTCGAATTGACTTGATTCTAGAAAAGGTTCATTTGAACCGAAGCCCTTTCTTTTTAATTATACAGTAAATCTCATTTAACCTTGTTTGTTCTGTCGTTAGTTGATTGCAAACATCGATAAATTAATCAATACTGAAAGCAATATTCGCATGTTCAATATTTATGCTCCGTTTTATGAAGTCACACATGATTGGAATCTATTGATTTAATATCTTACAGGCTTTTGTTTGTTCACATATGTTTCTACATATAAAGAGTTATCTTATCTTATAAGTTGGTTTCGCAGCTAAAAAACCGTTTAATAAAAGACAAAAATGTTTGGTAGTCCTTGCTACGCCGCTGCTACGAGCGGCCTACGAGGGCCTACGAGGGCCTACGCTTTTTCTCGTAGGCGTTGTTCGTAGACTGACCTATAGGAATGTTATGGATGGATCGGTTACGCTCATGGAATTGTTAATAAAAACCGGCCAAGTGCGTGTCGGGCCACGCACAGTGTAGGGTTCCGTAGTTGCCCATCAAAATACTTATGCGAACTAACTAAACTGCTTCGCTGATTTTTAATTTTGCAAAAACTTAAAAGAAGAATTTTCAAAATCGGTCCAGGACATTTTACCGGCAGTGAGAAATCGGGGAAAATACATAAATAAAAAGAAATTACGACGAATTTAGAACCTCCTCCTGTTTTGAAGTTAGTTAAAAATAGTTGACGATAAAAACCTACATATCCCCAAAAAACATACCGTAAAAACATACCTATTAAAGCTGTAAAAATAAAGTTGACGCACTTACATTTGCAGTTGATTTATTGTTTCTCCGATACATTTTGTTTAAGAAAAATTTTATCCAAGTACAATTTATAAGTTGGTCGACTATTACTCGTAAAGTTGTAAAGCCTACTTAGTCACGATAATTTTCTTTTAAAATTCGTTATTTATACTACTGTTGTGAATTTTTTCACACCCCCAAACACAACCGTTTAGCTGGTAGAGGGGGGGGACACTCGAGTCGAGCAAAATTTAGCACTATAAAGCTTAATATTTCACAAACGAATTTTTTTATCAAAAAATTGTTAATGGAAACTCTCAATATTTTTTAAAGACCTATTTAATGATACCCCACACAAAGGGGTACGTGAGAATAAAAAAAAACATCCCCACTTTACGTGTACAGGAGGTACCCTAAAAAAAAATATTTTTCTAGATTTTATTTTACCACTTTCTTGGCACAACAAATCCGTATATTTACACCAAATTACAGCTCTCTAGTACTGTGCGTCTCTGAGCTAAACTGCGGACAGACGGACGGACGGACGGACGGACGGACGGACGGACATGGCGAAACTATAAGGGTTCCTTGTTGACTACGGAACCCTAAAAATGGCCAAAATGTCACCTGTGAAGTGATGAAATACTGACCCGGGATCTCATAAATATATCATATTTACCTCTGCGAGACTTCCGATCTTTCATAGCACATGAATAATACAGTAAACAATACTCATAATTATATTTTGTTTCAAGTTCCATATTATGGGAGTGTGCTACTTTATGCATATATAATTCGCATGACGAATGGTTTATGGAAGTATGTTTGTTAACTGCAAAAGTAGTGCTTCATGGAACTGAATGGAAATTAATGTTTGTGTAAACGTAAAGAAAAGCTAATTACAGTCATTTTCAAAATAGTTGAGTGTGTACCTAGAAATTACTTATTAAATTCCAAGAATAAATTTATTGATTCTTGAACTAATGAATCGACCATGACTGCTTTAAACCAAGACCAATTTGATTGTTTGCTAAACTGTTTTCGTGTGTGATCATTTCGTTTTGAAGACGCTGTCAGACAATTTGATAATGCAATCGAGGCGGAATTCCTAGCCGAGCCGTAGACGATGTTGTTATGAAATCGGAAACTGTAAAACTCTTACTGTATCAAAACGTTCTATAATAATACAAAACGCTCCCTTTTCTTGCGGACCTAAAAGTTCTCGACTTTATTGTAAAGACAAACTTAATGCCTACATTGTCTTTAAGAGATTACACAGAAGGGCAAAATAATAGCGTCCTTATTTTTTATACCGTCGCCTCCGCCTGTCTATTCTCGTCTGTGAATTTATCACTTATAAATAATAATAGAAACAAAGTGTTCGAGACGATGCCGGCGTCTGGCAGACGGGGCTTGGTCGTCTAGCCCCATCTCGGCGCGCCATGGTAGAAATCACTGGCATCTGCAATGTTTAGTATTTATCTATATCAGTCTAGAAAGTTCGCGAGGTACCCATAATGAAAAATCACTACAACGAACTTACAGACTTTTAACAATCTAGTGAAGTCTAGAATAGTTTGCTTGCCAAATATCGTTTTAGGAGAATTTTACAATTTATGTATTTATTCTGCTACGTATCATTAGTATGTTTTTCTTGGCACGTTGCACGGATTCCAACACGTTACTTTGGCAACGTTGGACTTCCTACTTTGTGTACCTGTATCAAGTAAAGTAATGGAATGACGTTAACACAAAAAGCAGATATTTTAAATATTGCAAAAAAAAAAAGAATTGGCCCTTCATCTGACTTGGGCTGCAAGGCTAAAGTTTCTTCATCAAAAAAAACTTTGTGATCTTAGCATAACTACTATATGTAAGCTGTTATTTTAAATTTTATGGAAATAAAATGAACTTTTTTGTTGTTTCATAATTATGCTAATCTAAATCTTCTATTCTACATATTATTTAAAAATAAATTTCTGTTCGTTAGTCTCGCTAAAACTCGAGAACGGCTGGACCGATTTGGCTAATTTTAGTTTTGAATTATTTCTGGAAGTCCAAGGAAGGTTTTAAACGTATTCTGAGGCGGTACGAAGTTTGCCGGGTAAGCTAGTTTTTAAATGAAAAGAAGAAGTAATCATATGATCTACCATAACAAAAAGATTTCACAAATGAACCTCTGTATACTTGGCCTTTTATTTACGTGACGTTTTATTTACTTCTTAACATGAACAAAATATATTTATCGACTCAGAAGGGGATATGGAGCGAGCGTGGGAGTATGTATGTGTGGGCGTGTTGATGAAAGTGGTGATCATCATCGTTTCTTCATGCAGGTTCCATCAGTTCTATGGGATCAGCCAGTGGGTACTCGGGCAAGCCAGTAAAACGTTGGTTTAGTTACAAATCACAGACACGTTTATTCGGTATGTTCACAGGATATTCACAATACGGATTTACTTGAGATAATTTAGCAATAAGGTTTGTACGGTGAACGTGACAGTTTCGATCGTCCGCTCGCAACCAAGTCTGTGGCGGGAATCCTTGCACTCTTGCACTATCTATACTAATATTATAAAGAGGTAACATTTGTTTGTAAGTTTGTATGTTTGTAAGTTTGTATGTAGGGGGTAATCTCCGGAAGTAATGAACCGATTTTAAAAATTGTTTCACTGGTAGAAAGCTACATTATCCGTGAGTGCTATAGGCTATAAATTATAAAGATATCATGTATATTAGCCGAAATATCTCAATTTTAGTCAAGCCGGGCGGAAAAAAATTGCTCTACCAACACAGTTATTAGCATGCGCTGCCTTAACAGTTGTATATTATTGAAAACAATGTATGGCAAAAATGTCCGTTTTAAATAGTTCTACAGTAAAGTCCGCGACACCATATTTTTATCTTTTATATTTTAGCAGATATAGCAGCTTTTATGAGTTAAAAAAAGTCATTTTCGATGTACTTGCCTTTGGACGATTTTTTACACAACAAAACATGAAACCATATCGAAAAAAATATTATTATGATCACAATAACATCATAGAGATACGATTTTTCCAAAATAGTATGTCAATTGGTTAAATAGTTTCCAAGATAACATAAAATTACTAAATCGCAAAATGTCGCCGACCATTCACGAACCGCATTAGAACACGCTTTGTACGGACGTTTTATCTATTTACCTATAGATGACGTTGTGTAATTACGTGTTGGTCTTTAAATTGTTTTGGTTGCTCGGTTTCTTAAAACACAAATAGGTACTACTTCGTTCTCATTCTTCGAGTTCGATTTCTGTTTTTGGGATATCGGAAAGTTTCAGTGATTGTCAGACAGTCAGACATCCCAGACAAGAGCAGATCGAGTTCGCCGTACGGAAGAGTCTGCTCTTGAAAATCATCAGCGCCTCTCGAGGAATAGAGAAAATATTTCGCAAGCACACGCTAGGGAATCCAGCTCCGAGCGTTCACAGCGGCTTGCCAACCAATTTCCAAAAATGGAGAACATTATAGGTGGTCGGGAATCTAGCGCTGAAAGTGCGCAGCGTTTCAGTGACTTAAGGCAGCATGTCTCTGCAACAAGGGATAGGAAGTCGAGCACTAAGCGCTCGCAGCGGCTCGCTAACCAAAGAATATGAATATCGCAATCACTCGGGAATCTAGCGCTGAACATGCGCAACGCCTAGCAACAGAAAGACAGCGGGCAGTCACAGTCAGTATACAAAAACAAAACCCTCCTTTTGGCAGTTAGGAAATAAATCATAGCACTAAGTACTAACCGAACCACACTCATAGTTTCATCACAAGTTAAACTATTAATGCCCAACGAAGTGGGCACGGGTCAGCTAGTTTTTAATAAAGCATCTCAAAAATCGACTCTGTCCACGTGTTTTGGCGGGAGAACAGTAGCGCCATCACACGGCGTTCACAGTACAACTCGGTCAACCAATCAGAATTAAGTTACATGTTTGCCAATATTAAGAAATTAAAGCATAGAATTCTTATTTTGATAATGTTGTCATCTTGAATTCCAAATTGGAAATTGCTCGCGACGACACGGCCAGACTGACGATTCACACGTCCTCGTGTGTATCTGTAACAAATGTCTCATTTGTAGCAAAACTCTTGCTCGGCCTACCCTGACAACAAGGTAGGTATAACACAATCGAAAGATACTTCAGAATTTAACGTGAACAGACTTAGACTTCAAGACAGACCCATAGTCCCATACAGACGCTTTCGATAATCTTACAGACCCATAGTCTTATACAGACCCTTTCGATAGCCTTACAGACCCATAGTCATATACAGACCCATATTCTTATACAGACCCTTTCGATAGTCTTACAGACCCATAGTCATATACAGACCCATATTCTTATACAGACCCTTTCGATAGTCTTACAGACCCATAGTCATATACAGACCCATATTCTTATACAGACCCTTTCGATAGTCTTACAGACCCATAGTTACATACAGACCCATAGTCTTATACAGACCCTAACAATAGTCTCACAGAGACCCACGGTCTTGTTCAGACCCAATCAATAGTCTTATAGACCTAAACCATAGTCTCACAGAGACCCATAGTCTTATTCAGACCCAATCAATAGTCACACAGACCCAATAAATAGTCTCACAGAGACCCATAGTCTTATTCAGACACAATCAATAGTTACACAGACCCAATCAATAGTCACACAGACCCAATCAATAGTCACACAGACCCAATTAATAGTCATACAGACCCAATCAATAGTCACACAGACCCAATAAATAGTCTCACAGACCCAATTAATAGTCACACAGACCCAATTAATAGTCACACAGACCCAATCAATAGTCACACAGACCCAATCAATAGTCCCAAAGAGACCCATAGTCTTATTCAGACCCAATCAATAGTCATATAGACCCAATCAATAGTCTCAAAGAGACCCATAGTCTTATTCAGACCCAATCAATAGTCATATAGACCCAATCAATAGTCTCAAAGAGACCCAATCAAGTCTCACAGAGACCCATAGTCTTATTCAGACCCAATCAATAGTCTCAAAGAGACCCAATCAATAGTCTCACAGAGACCCATAGTCTTATTCAGACCCAATCAATAGTCTCAAAGAGACCCATAGTCTTATACAGACCCAATCAATAGTCTCAAAGAGACCCATAGTCTTATACAGACCCAATCAATAGTCTCACAGAGACCCAATCAATAGTCTCTCAAAGAGACCCAGCCACCATACATCTAGCCGCACATTGCGCCCTGAACGACTCACAGAATCGCAGTTACAACTACGACTAGACTGTACAGTTTGATTAAAAAAGGTAGTTAGTGTGCATCATATTCAAACAATAGCGGAAGTGATTAAACTATTTCAATCTCCATTGGATTATAGGTTAACAACCAGTACAATACGGAACTTCAAATTGAGTCATCTTTCTTAGACGATCGAATACTTAAAGTTTCTGATATTGGTTAATCATTTATAGGCACAACAATCGCCTTCATGTAAATCAGTTATTTGAATTAAAATGAAACATGATCCAATTTTCTTTGGTTTCGTAACCATGGCAACTAGATTTTTAGTATGGCTTAGGTATTTAGCCCACTCGTTGTCAAAATGGAATGAAAACTTTGTTCGAAAAACCGAGTGTACGTATACTTCAAGCCAAAGGCTTAATTACTATGGAGTACCGCAAGGAGGTATTATGGGATCTCTATTATTTCTAGTTGCCATCAATGACATGCCTAAGGTTACACATCATCCAATGGTCTTGTTTGCTGATGATAGCACGGTAGTTTTCAGTGCCAATAATAATGACATGACACTCGGAACCGAGATAAATAACTGTCTTCAGACATTAATAGATTGGATGAACGGTAATAACTTAAAAATTAATATTGACAAAACTAAAATAATGACATTTGAGCAAAGGACTAATCATAACAAACCTGACATACGATATCGTGACAAAGCTATTTTAGAAACTGCGTCTACTAAATTTTTAGGATTAGAATTAGATAGAGACATGTCTTGGAAAACGCACACCAATAAAGTTTGCAAGCGCCTAAGCCAACATTCATATGCTCTACACAATCTTTCAAAAGAAGTAAATCAAACGGTTTTAATTACGGTGTATCATGCATGTGTAATGTCCACATTACGATACGGCATCATTTACTGGGGTAACTCCACTAATAAAGAGATGGTATTTAGAGCACAGAAAAGGTGTGTTAGGGCTATATGTCGTATACAAAACACAGAAAGCTGTAAACCGTTCTTTAGGAGTCTTCGAATATTAACAATGCCCTGCCTATACATATTTGAGGTGGCTTTATTTGTAAAAAAAAACTTTCACCTGTTCGAGACACTAAAAAGCACACGGCACCAAAATAAGATACGCAACAGACAACACAAAACAGCGTTATTCTTCAAAAATTTTTTAGGCATGGCGCCGCAGATATACAACAAACTACCTAAAGCTCTATTAGACATTCATGACATAAATATATTTAAGAAAGAAATGAATAAGTTCCTAATAAATAAGGCATACTATACAATAAAAGAGTACTTAATGGATAAAAATATGTGATCGTTTAATTATTTATGATTTAATACCTAAATTATATTAATGTTGTTGACATTGAGGTGAACATTTTCTACGTCCGATTTTATTATTTGATGTAATGTTTTGTTGTTTCCGACTGTAAAATAGTTAACCTACTTTTTTTGCAGTCAGCTGACTCCCTATATTTTGCATGCCTTAATCGGTAGAACATAGTGAACTGCGCATTCACTCAACATCTTGTAATGTATTTTATTTAAACTGTGTTCAGCAATAAAGATTTGATTTGATTTGATTTGATTCGATATTGTGGGCCGCATGCTCTCTCGTTTTAGAAATAACATCAAGCCTGTGATACCCGACGGGTTAGGCAAAGGTATACTTTCATTATGCCAGTAAAGTTTTATTGTCTCATGTCCTAAGAGACGCGCCTATTACCACTAACTTGGCAAAAATCCGGACTACATGGCTGCCACTGAGAAATGCCTAATAGAAAAACCCAATAACACAACTCGACCTGGGAACCGAATCCCGGACTTCGCGTTCAGCAGTCGCGCTTACGACCACTACACCAACAAGGTAATAGTCGCTTTAGAAATACTTCGTCAACTATTGTCAACATCTAAAGCTTAAACAATGCGTGCTCAATAAATTCAAACAATAACTCACAAGCGGGCAAAACGTAAATTTTAATTACACTCAAATTAATTTGTATCACTGTGGCAGAACAATGTTTTTATCCGTTACCTATCCCATACTACAAACATTTAAACTTACAAACAAACAACTGGTGGTCATAATATAAAATCGTTACGGGAACCAAACCCGCCGCGACACGCACCGCAGCCATCAATTACTGCGTTGAGCCACTGCGTCAACCGTGGCGCTTGAAACGGTATCACTCAAATCATCATCTAAAAAGTTAGACACTATCATTGTGCTATCATTAAGTTGTGGCATGAATTTATCTGGTACTATAAGAAATGATAATTGTAAACAATGCCCATGAATATCATTATCACTTTTAATTTGTTCGATACAGTAACACCGTAACACGAGCGTTACAAACTTTAGTTTGTCATTATTTCAACACCGAATCGACATGCTTAGAATTTATTCGCCATACTTTGTTTTACGAGAGAACACTCAGCACCAATATCGAAATAAAATGTCTACGACTCACCGGATCGTATCATCCTGCCACGTCCACCTTGGACTTGGCACGTCACTTGTCACGTCGTGCCAGGGCCGCGTCGCCCCGCGCTCCGCCGGGTCGCGCGCCGCGCCGCGGACTCCGTGTCGCGCGCAGCCGCCGCCACACAGCCGCAGCCGCACAGCCGCACGCCGCCGCCGCCCGCGCATCCGCACGGCCGCCACGCGCCGCTGCTCCGCGCACCGCTGCACCGCTGCCATCGCCACGCCACGGGCGCGCCGCCGCCGCGCGCTGCCCGCGCTGACGCCGCCGCCGCCGTTGCTGCTGGTCGCTGCCTACTGCGTTGCTCCTCTTCTGATAGCTCGTTGCAATGTGGCCCCGTATTTCGAAGTCAATGCTAGTACTCCTTCGTCCATTTGAAATTCTGTGAGGCTGTCCGTTGTTCACCGTCAAGCTCCAAGAATTTAGATCAATGTCTGAGACTGGCTTAGTTGATCTTCGTATGGTTTTCAATCGGTCTTGCAGGTGTATTCTTGTTTTGCTACTTGAAACTGCCGCCAATACTCATAACAATGCTAGGCGCCCGAGCTGATCCCACTTCTGATATCGACTCAGAAGGGAAGGGGATATGGAGCGAGCGTGGGAGTATGTATGTGTGGGCGTGTTGATGAAAGTGGTGATCATCATCGTTTCTTCATGCAGGTTCCATCAGTTCTATGGGATCAGCCAGTGGGTACTCGGGCAAGCCAGTAAAACGTTGGTTTAGTTACAAATCACAGACACGTTTATTCGGTATGTTCACAGGATATTCACAATACGGATTTACTTGAGATAATTTAGCAATAAGGTTTGTACGGTGAACGTGACAGTTTCGATCGTCCGCTCGCAACCAAGTCTGTGGCGGGAATCCTTGCACTCTTGCACTATTTTTAATAAAGCATATTCTCAAAAATCGACTCTGTCCACGTGTTTTGGCGGGAGAACAGTAGCGCCATCACACGGCGTTCACAGTACAACTCGGTCAACCAATCAGAATTAAGTTACATGTTTGCCAATATTAAGAAATTAAAGCATAGAATTCTTATTTTGATAATGTTGTCATCTTGAATTCCAAATTGGAAATTGCTCGCGACGACATATTCATAGAACGAAAGATTCAGGCCAAAATTCAATGAAACATTCGGCATTATAACCTTCTTTACTATAAACGAGAATAAATAATTCAGAAGAAAATACAACAATCGGTAGTCCTGGTCGGTTTCGTTGAAAAACTGCAAGAAGAGCCATATTTTAGGTGGGTAAGTAAAAAAAAATAAAAAAAAATAATACTAAATGGCTATTGTTTGTATTTTTTTTATCTAAAACCAGCCAGTCGTAGATATAGCTCCTCACTAAATTATTGCAAGCACCAAAGAGGTTGCAACTGGATTTATAAATGGTAATAATTATCATACACTAACCGCTCTGCGTTTATTCATCTAACCATTTATGGAAAAACACCATAATAAAGTATTTTATTTGGATAATATGTATAGTAGTAGTAATTTATGAACGGCTCTAATTTATTTCATTTCGAGGACCAGGTTTATTTGAGTTTTACGATCCGCTAATCTAACACAATAAGTACAGAAACTGACGCCTTTTTTTTACAGAGTAAGCAGTTTGATTTCCGACCTCACATGTGGTCCACATGATGTGGAATAATTTTATGGACAGAATTGAGCAAGCTACCTACCCCTTTAAGTTTGTTCAGACCGAAACTGGACACATTGCATTCCAAACCTTAGAAATTGAGACTTAAAACCTGTACTAAATCGCTTAGTTTACTTAGCTGCCCAGGAATCTGGAGGCGACTGCCCTCCAGCGCGTCTATGAGTGGTGCGTGGAAGCGCAACGCTGGGGCGAATCCCTGCTGCCTCGAGAAGTCGAGGCGCGGCGGGAAGAGCTCCGGCGAGTTCTCAGGGCAGTATGGAGGGAAGGACTGCCTCAACCGAGGACCGGGCACGGAGAGATACCTTCCGGGAGGTACCTGTGCAGATGGAGGGAGGACAGCCGCGCCCTGCCTCCACCTCAGTCGCAGTGGTGGACTTTTCAAATTACCGTGACAGTCACTCCCGCTCTGTCGTGGACGGGAGGACTCATTTAATGATGATTCTCATTTTACCAAGCTAAAGAAAAAAGAAAGTTTACTTACTAGATTTCATTTATATTTCTCCTACAACACATTTTTATTTGCTTATCTTTGTGTTCAACTTATGAACAGAGCCGATCGTTTACTCACGTAGGTATTAACCTGTTTCCAGGTCATAAAGTAATAACCGGGCTGTAAGTAAACATTATGACATGTTGGGCAAAGTTTTCTATTAACCTCTCGTCACTGAGAATCAATCTTTTTCGACCTTAATGTTTGCCAGTCATTCCGACCGTGCACGAATATACTACGAAGGATATAAGTTTGCGTGAAAAGAAATAGATTAGGTACAACATCGTAAGCGGTTTTTGTTTTTTTTTTGATAAAAAAGGTCAATGAAATTCATCAGATCTACAAACTGTACGGGAGAGTCGGGATACCTTACTTTTTAATCCTCAAACGAGTCCTAAACCCTGAGTAGTGCAGAAGTCTGTCAGACTCAAAGTACTCTGTGGTCAGACTTTTACTGACTTTATCGTCCCAAGGTGTCTTTTACCACGTTTCCCGCAGCCACGGCAGGAGGTGGTACCTTCCTAACTACAAACAATATATAAAATTATTAAAAATTGCACCTAATTCTTAATTTTTGCACGGTGAACTTTCCTATGAGAATAATATTGTAAAATAAAACAGTTATTAATTAAATTGCACCAGATATTAAAAAGAAAAACTCTGCTAGAGAATATTTAATAGCAAAAATATCCACGTCTTACTTTCATAAAAACCGGACGTTTCATAAACTCTTTGTAAACATCACCCTTTCATATCAAGTGAGAGATCAAGAGGAAGATGCTTCCAATTTGAGATTTACAACATCTACATGAAAACTTTATGTTTTTCCTTTTCACATAAAATGTGAAAAAAGGTTTTAATGCACTTTAAAAAATGTTGGCTGTTTTAGCTTTAAAAACTCAAAGTGAAAGCCTTTTATTCGAAAACGAATAAAAAGGAAACCATATGGCATTTCGTATTTTGTTGATCGTTAGTGGCCAGTGGCTAACATTTTTTTAAAATTTTGTACATTATCCGAATATGAAAACTGCGATAATAGTAGATTATTAACCAAGGGCTGTATGACATCAATTGCATACGAGGTTTTTGGCGCCTGAGCGAAGCGAAGGCGCTAATTAACCCGAGTATGCAATTGATGCTTACGCCCGAGATAAATACTCTGCTTTACATATCGATTGTGAGGTAAGTAAACAACAAGACAGCAGGTTTCAATGAACATTTATTAAGAAGAAAAAAATGTGTATTTAATTAAAATTAATAGTAAAATTATTACAATTTGTAAGAGATATGGTCACGTTCTTTTTAGGTATATTTATAGTTTGAATATGAGTTTGTGATGATAAGACTTGAGTTTGAGTGACTTGAGGTTCACTTGGTTAATAATCTACTATTGAAAAAGAACTCAAACAAGAAAATACGGAATACCGGAATCTAGGGATGAGAGCCCAGTACACATCCTTAAGCTGGTTTCTTCAAAACTGGGAGTAGATATTGTGGAGCGTATTGGCATGGTGCGCCGTAATTTTAACAGTAGCGGCAGTGTTGAAGTAGCGGAGCCGCGGGTGCGCCCACTCGCTGCGCGACTGTCGCGGCGCGCTATTCGCGATCAACCAGTGTTGCCAGTACCTGCGTCGACTTTCGGACGATTCACTACCTGAAATGGGACGATTTTTGGGCAAAAGGGACGGCTAGGCGGGAGAAATATTAAAATGTTACGATTGAATGGGAAAAAAGTATACCTAAAAGGGTGTGAGTACTGTTATATTTTTAGGGCAAACAAATAAAAAATGTATGATTTTCAGTACTTTAATTTTATTTCTAGCATGTCTTTGGTCGGCTCAAACTTAACGACATCCTTGATTTCTGAACTCGCTGCCATCAAGGATACTAAGGTATTGGTGTTGAGGCGGGTTCTGCTTTCCGTCTTTATCCTTTTCAGTTTACTAAAAACTCTTTCCACGCTTGCATTAGCAAAAGGTAAAACCAACAGCATTCCAATAAATTTTCTGATGTTTGGGTATTTTACATTCCCGGCAATATCCTTTATTTGGAAAACTTTTTTCCAGTATTGTTCCGCCGGTAGATTATTACTCATTTGCGCATCGGTCTCCATTAAACAATACTCCCGCCATTCTTTAACTAATTTTTTGTAATCTAATACATCTTTCAGAAATGGAAATCTTTCGATTGCTGGTGACAATTCTGGGAAATTGAAACTTGTACTAGTTGCGGGATCAACAATTGGTACCTAGAATATTATACAACAAACTGTCAGAGAAATCAAACCTAGTTATTATTTGATTGATTGCTTTAATGGATTGTTGTGTGCGTGGAACGTACAGGCAAGCGATAGGTGATCACTGCGCGTGAAAAAAGGATGGCTAGCGATATTCGCCAGCAGTAGTCTGAAGTTGCATTCACACGCCCACAGAACACATATTACCCTACGGGCACACGCCGCACCCGCAAGTTTCGTTTTACGAATTTTTGTAATTTTTGTTATTTGCATTTGAAAGAGCATTTTTATTATAATGAAAAGTAAATTATTAAAGTTGGCTATTCGAAAAGGGACGAAAAAGGGACTGAATATATGAACGGACATCGAAGGGACGTAAAAATGTCTAAACGGACAAAAATCGTCCCTTTTGGGACGTTCTGGCATCTCTGCGATCAACTGTTGCGAGCGGCGCGCGTGCGACGCGGGCTAACTACAGCGGACCTCCAGCTGCACGGGCCCTCTAGTAGGTGTTATGTGAACGAGCGGCTGACGCCGTTGAATGGAACTTTATTTTTTAAAGCGCGTGAGGCTGGGCAGAAACATAATTATAAGTATGTGTGGACTAAAGACGGCCGCATTTATGTTAAAAAGGCGGATGGTGTGCTTCCGCAGCGCATTCGTTCTGATCAAGATCTGGCTCGAATTTTTGGCAATGTTGCAGTTTGATGGGTTTATTATATAAGTTAAAAATGTATTTCGTGTTAATCCATTGTTGTTTACCCGTGTCTGTTGTCGTTTGTATTATTATTTTTCTAATTATTTGTTTTGTATTCGATTGGCAGCAGCGTGTCCGCCCTAAAGGGTGCATTGCTCTGTTTGGTGTTTTCTGTGTTGGCACACGTTGGACAATGCCTACATCTATCTATATTAAGTATTTGTTATTTATTCACCTTAGTAAGTTTATGTATTTATTACAAGCGTCTCTGCCTGATTTCACATTTATGACTACTACTGTAACTAAACACACTTTATTATTTATATATTATTATTTTCACATTTACTTCTCAATCACATGTGTGCGTTTCTTAACATTTTTTTACTTTGTTTATAACGAGCAACCGATTATTTATGACCGTTTATTGGGGAAATGTTCTTTTTGTTGTAGAATTGTGTTGCTTTATGATACAGAGTCAATGTAATGGGTGCAAAATATCTAAAATTTGGATTTCTTAATCCTGGCTCACTAGGCACTAACCATGATGAGTTTATTGCCGCATTAGAGCATCATGACGTGGAAATAATGGCAATAAACGAGACCTGGCTTAGAACGGGTGAAGATGGACGCGCGCCCGCCGTGCCCGGTTACCGGCTGCGACATGTTCCGCGGCCCGTGAGCGTACGCGGCGGCCGCGGCGGTGGTGTTGGGTTTTATATCAAGCGCGGAATAAAGGTGCGTACCCACGCCCACCCGGTTGACTCCCTTCACGATTCGGTCGAACAAATGTGGCTTACTCTTAGTGCAAATGGTATTAAAATAGCCATTGGCACTGCTTACAGACCGCCATGGATGGATGTTGATTTATTTTTGGATGCGGTAACTTCGTCAATAAATTCCTTAACGTCTTGCAAACACATTATTCTTTTGGGCGACTTTAACATTAATTGTCTTACTCAAATAGACTCAAAAACGGTAAAATTAAATATGTTTCTACACACTTTTAACCTAAGTCAACTGGTGACATCCGCTACTCATTTCACTTCCACTAGTGAGACTCTTATAGACCTTATATGTACTGATATGAAGGCTCGAAACGTTGAAGTGGATTGGATTGGTGCGCTAAGCGCACATGCTTTTGTTACTGCAGTTTTTAATTTAAAAAAGGACAAGATACCGCCAGTTACTATAACTAGCAGGAATTTAAAAAATATGCCGTTGGAGAAGTTTAAGGAAGACTTAACCTCAATAGATTGGCAAGCCGGAGCTATGTCGGGCGACGTAAATGTTATGGTGGCTCATCTCAACACTAATATCATCGCACTATTCGACAAGTATGCTCCCCTTAGAACTCAGGTTATTAAAAAAAGGTCATATCCGTGGATAACAGATAATATCAGGCTAATGATGTGCTTACGCAATCAGGCACACGTGCGTTGTCGAAACTTGGATTCGGAAGGAAAAATATTATATTATAAAGAATTAAAACGTTTAGTGAACACGAAAAGGTAGCTTATTTCCAACAAAATATCAATAGTAAAATTCATTACCCAAAAATATTATGGAACAATCTGAAGTCTACTTTATTACCTTTTAAAAGTGTGGCTGATTTACCCTCCCATTTTAGTGACCCAAATAAAATAAACTCTCATTTCCTAAATATACCAGGTAATAATGTGGCACCAATGTCATGTATGGCTTACTATGAGACTCATAGATTTAATGAAGCTGTTTTCTCGCTTGGAACTGTGAACCAATCTGACATAATTAAAATCGTATCTAATTTAAAATCTAATGCAGAGGGTTTTGACCATATAACGCTTGACATGTTTCTCCTAACACTTCCTCAAACCTTAGATATCCTTATTTCTATTATTAATAATTCAATTTCTACGTCTACTTTTCCTGACATATGGAAAATAGCCGTTGTGCGTCCTATTCCTAAACTCGTGAATCCAAGCACTTTTAAGGACTTAAGGCCGATCAGTATTTTACCCTTTTTGTCAAAAGTGCTGGAAAAAGTAGTGAATACCCAACTGACTACATACCTTGAGCAAAACAACATCTTACCGGATGCGCAATCCGGTTTCAGAAAGGGACGTAGTACTACCACGGCTCTGTTAGACGTCACAGACAACATATTGGCGGCTCAGGATGAGGGCTCTTGTACCCTGTTAGTGTTGCTGGACTTCTCCCGAGCATTTGATGCCATTAACTTGTCTCTCTTGCTTTCAAAGATGACGTATTATGGTTTTGACAAATCTACTGTTGCTTGGTTTAAAAGTTATTTAAGCAATCGTAAACAGCTTGTTGAAATTCGAGATGTGAATGGATCTAGCATTTTGTCTAATATGGCGGAAGTGGTTAAGGGAGTTCCGCAGGGATCGGTATTGGGCCCTCCTTTGTTTAGTCTATATAGTGCCGATATCACTAATATTTTGAAAAATACTCAATTTCATATTTATGCTGATGACATTCAATTATATATTTCTTTTAAACCAGAACAATATGACGATGCGGTGAAACTGATAAACGAGGATCTGGAGAGGATTGTGGATTGGTCAAAACAGAACTCTCTATTACTTAACCCAGCCAAAACTAAATTTATGCTTTTTGGTTCTAAAGGTCAACTAGATAGAATCAATAGTACTCTAAACATTAACGTAATGGGCCAATGCGTTGATCGTGTTTACGAGGCAAGAAATCTGGGTTTGATTATGGACCAAGAACTACGTTTTGAAGCTCATATTGCAAATTGTGTAAAAAATTGCTTCTATCGCTTAAAGGTATTATATAAAATGCGTCCATTTTTAAGTGAAGAACTCCGTGTACAACTCGTTGAAAGTCTTGTTCTATCCAAATTAAACTATGCTGATACTGTTGTAGGACCTCGGCTCCTAGCTCGTACCGTAAGACTTATCCAAAGAGTTCAAAACGCCTGTGCACGATTTTGCTTTAACGTACCACCAAGGAGCCATATTACACCAATTTTAAACAAACACAGTATTTTAAAAATGAAGTCACGTCGTAAACTGCACTTAGCTTGTCTTCTTTTCGGCGTCATCAAGTATAAAAGTCCGTCATACCTTTACTCTAAACTGGCGTGGATAAATGATCACCGGCAGCGCAGGGCCAGGCGTTGCGCTCAACAGCTGGCTACCCCACATCATCGTACTGCAGCTTTTCGTGGTAGTTTTCGTTACGCAGCCTCCAAATGTTGGAATAATATTCCTCCACCGATTAGGGACCTAAACAATATAAATACTTTTAAAATCAGACTTAAACATTTTATTATAAATTCGCAAATTAATTTTGAAAATATTAATATTGATAAATCATTTATTTAGATAAATAAAATATATGAATGGTATATTTTATTATTATTTACAATTATTAATATCACTGTATGTAATAATTTAATTCTCTTCATAATATACAAATAGCAATGCTGCCCTAGCGCTCGTACTAGAACAGCTATTGCATTATTAACTAATCACCAATTTTATGTATTCAATATTTAAAATTATTTTAATTAAATTTATTAATTTTATTTGGAATGTAATTGACTAGTGATTTTATATGTGTATAAGTACTGTTCTTATTTATTTGAATTATTGTAACTCACCATAAAAATGTGTAGGTACCTATTGCTAGGTAACGAGAGGGTACGAGCTGGGCTGTATGTGGTGAGCTCGTTTGGGCCTGCGTCTGTCGCCGGGAACCATAATGATTGCACTTTCACAACTACGAGTATAGTCTTTCCATTTTTCCAGAGTGTTAGATATAACTGTGTTTTAATTAGCTGATAAGAATTTGTTAATAACCTCTTTTCTCTTTTCTTAAAAGCGGGGTACTAACTTAGAGTCCAACCTACGCAGCGAATTTTTGTTTGAACTGTTCACCTGTCTGGCGCCACAGCGCGAGTGGCGCTCCCATTGGTCGGTTGCCGCGCCATTGGTGGCGTCATTCGTGAGAAACTTAATAAGCGCACATGTTTTGTGATAATATGGAACTTTTTAATATAAGTAATATACTATTATTTAATTATTTAATACACTACACGTATCCCTACACTCACTTCTTATTATTTATTTTGTTTTACTATATTATTATTTTTTATAATTTATTTCTTTGCCTACCCTCGTCCGTGTGTCACTGCGTGGTGCCAACTGAAAACCAGCGCTGGGTGTCTTTCGCCCAGCAAATGCTGAGTTGGTAACCCTTTTGGTGCGGACATGCTCATCAAAATTCTTATTGTATTTTTAATTTTATTATATCATTATTATTATAATTTTTGTGTGTGTGTCCTAATCAAATAAATACTTTTCTATTCTATATTCTATTCTATTCTAAAATTAATTATTTTCGCGATGCTTTCGCGCCTACTGTAGACTGCCTTTTTTTTCACGCACGCGCAAGCGCGTCAAATCTTGCTGGCCAGTTTGATTTTTAAATCGATTTCATCTAACATACGATGTGGAAACAAATAGTTCCATATTTAAAATAAAATCTTTATAAAATAAATTGTCTAGATTCCGATTCGAGTAATTAATCGATACCAAGAAAAAAAAAAAACTTTTTAAAAATATTCTTCGTGCAGTATGAGTATGACAGTTCTTTTTTCAAATTCCAAAACCTATGCTGTAATGATAGTCATACACCCCGGCATTCAGGGGTGTAAGGGTGTACTTACAGAGCAAGAGATATGTAAAATATTAAAAGTTATTGTAGCCTGTCCCTGGTTTATCAAGAAGTTGCAATCGTTCGAATAACATACCATGTCCGGTTTCGGTCTGTACAAACTTAAAGGGGTAGGTAGCTTGTTCAATTCTGTCACTAAAATTGTACCACATTTGGGGTCGGAAACCCCATTAAGGAGATGAATTTGATTATGGAATGGTTACCATTTCAGCATTTTGATAGAATTGGGTTTTAAGTCCCAACTGGGGTAATAACTTTTAGTAACTCAAATATTATCAATAAATGCTTCATCATTTTGAAATAAGGGGCAAAACATCTTTCGGTGAAATTACCTAATTTTTCAACTAACCAAGATTTGTAGGAAATTCGCCCTTATGACATTGTACAATCTAATCTCATCTCATTTAACATTAGATGCCAAGAAGGTTTAAAGGTTGACCTGAACCTTAACCTTTTGTGCATTGACATTATTTATTTTTGTTATTTGTTCTTATGGGGTTTGGTTTATCGAAGGCTTTGAAAGGCCTGCAACCTTCTTGTACGTATTAATAACAGACCACCGCACTTTTATTTTACCTGAAAACTCTTATTACAAAAAATATCTAGAAAGGATATAATAACGTTACATTACACCTGTGACCCCCGAAGGTATTGCTAATTCTATCGAACCTATTCGCCACTAATACCTGTTACTGTAACACTTGCCTAGCTAACGGGTAGATCGTGCCAACCCGCACTGAACCGTAACGATTTGTATACGCCTCATTAGATACTAAATCTGAAAACAAAACCACTACGAACACTTCGTCGTTCTACGTTCGTTTTATTGGATTATTGGAAGTGGTTAGGGTAGAGTGGTATCTACTTACCTTTAAGAAACGAATACCTTAAGTGTATTAGGTTGGTATCTATTGGTATACTACATAACTATAGTAATAAGCAAACAAACGTAAACCTACTCTAACATCGATACTCAATAATGTTACTTTAGCTGAAATATTTTTAAAGATAAAACTAAATAAAGTACACTTTTAAACTACATGGTAATAAAAATAAATATTCTCCGCGTAGCGTCACGGTCGTATCCAATTAAAAAAATAATTAATATTTATTTGGTCGGCGTTTTTCATAAATAAGGCCCCATGGGTGTCGGGTCGCGATTGTGTCGTGCAGTACTTGAGCTATCCATCATGCTGGGGCCATTAACGCGTAGGGCGAAGGCTGAGGGCGCGCCGGGTCACGCCAACCTAACCGACTCCTACGTATTTTAACCCACCGAAAAAAAGGCTGTAAGTGGGTGCTACATCAAAATATGCTGAACGTTCAAGAAAAAAATTGGCCTGATTTTTTTTGTCGCATTTAGTGGGGACTTACGCATATTTTACATGTGTTTACAAACCACCCTTAAATCAGTTAATAAACTGAAGCTAAAGGGTATTAATACTAATTCGTTTTTCAGTGATGAGAATGTGACCCAAATACGGCAAGAACCCAAAGAAGTCAAGAAACCTTACAAATGTTACTAAATTTACCAGTTTCACGTACAACATATAAGTACATACCGTTGTAGAACTATACGCAGGCGATGTAGTCCAACCATCGCGTGCAAGTTGTGCGCAAGTCATCTAAGTTAAGAGAAATTAGATTTTGTAGGTTCTCGTAAACCGTCCTAATGGCCTATTCCAACAATTTACAAAACTTTGATTGTTATTGTTTATCAGTGGCCCGATTTTTTGCTGAGAGGCGAATACGATGACCGTGACGTTTCAAGCATCACTTAGAGTTCAGTAACCTCATCTTAGATGATCATTTGATGTCGTGGCAAAATCTCTGCGCAGCCCCGAATCTACATTTTTTTTAAAGGGTCAAAACTTGATAGCGACGCCCCCTTTTCAGCCTTTCAAATGAACTTAGCCTGAACAATCGACTTTTGTTCTATTTGACTTGTGAAATAGAACAGACGAATTATTGGTCGGTTGATTTGCTATCTGCCAGTAATGCAGGCCTGCTCGCCCTAACTACAGATTGTCCAATCAGCTAGCTCCATAATTTCTAAAGAGATAGCATATTATCTTCGCGTACACTATGCACAATTTCACATGTATGTATCCAGTATGTTCTTAATTAATTTAGGATTTGTTCGATTACTAACAACGTGTGAGATTAGTTTTTTTTTCATCATGTAAGAATGTTTGTATCGTGGTAATATCATAAACTGACGCCTCCCGCCCGGGGCTAGGCATCTACGCGTCGCGATGTCCGTTATCGTGGACGTCTCCGGCGGCAGCTTGGTCTTGATGTGGAGGCTATGCTCACTCTCACGCGTGCCACCTCTGCCTTCACTAGCCTGAGTGCTTCGCAGAAGGAGGTAACTGCTTCCCATTCCGTCTCGCTCCGCAGCATGGCCTCGACCAACTTGGCTTGAGAGGTCGCCGCCTATCGCCTCCGTGAAGGCACAGCGGTGCTCTGCCCTGGCGCTGGCTTTGCGAATTCATTTTTATCAAAATTAAGATAGCGGTGTCGTGATAGCTCCATGTGATGACGACAAACATTTACGTAGAGAGTGCTCTCATAATGTAATAACAAACAGATTATCATAGGAATGAGCGAACTTTATGCCCGCGCATAAGAGCGGAATTGTGTGCGGATAATTATGTCATGTCCGATTAATATTTTATTTTTTATTTGCAAAACCGCTAATGATACCAAACAGAGATTCCTACTTCATGAAACCTACTTTGGTGGTCAACTTTGAATC